>PVJL010000070.1:0-439418 GCA_004026885.1 Lyroderma lyra | reverse complement strand
AAGAGAATAAATTACTGATATATACAGCAGCATAGATGAATTTCATAAACATTGAGTGAAAGACCAAAAAAATGTATGTTTCTATTACATGAAATTCAAGAAAAGGCAAAACTAATTCATGGCAATAAGCTGATCATGTTTGATTCATCGGAATTGGGGCAAGTGGCTGTGAGAGAAGAAGACCAAGGGAACTTCCTTGGGTAATGAAAGTGTTCTAGAGATTGTTTGGGGTGGTGGTATAAATTTATCAAAAATTCACTGACTTATGTATGTAATACCTATATAATTCACTGTATAAAAATTTTATTTCAATAAAATATAGAAGTTATATTTTTATATGCAGTTAACATTTTAGGGGGAAAGTGCTAGAGATTTGACCAGTTATTAAAAATTTTATGCTATTTTTTTGGAAAAAAAAGCCATGGCAAGTAGAAAACAAATTTGTTTTCCTCTAAAATTCCTTTTCTCCTCAGAAATGAGTATAACATACTCAGGAGAACATTAGGCAGATTCAGGAACCTATTCTAGCCTTGTGGGAGTTTCTAGAATAAGGATATATTTAGGCTTTTATTTTCTAGACATTTTATCTGTAAAATGGGCATGTGATTTTGTTTATCTCCCAAGGAAGTCACATAAATTAGAAAACTAAAACTTGTCACAGTTCTTATCACTCTGGGATAAAAAGGCCAAAAACCCCCAGGATTTTACATTCACTATTTTACTATTATAAGACTCCTTCCAGGCTAAAATTAAACTAGTGAGTATAATAGCCAAGATAGGTTCTGTCCCCATGCAACATTTGAAAAGGTAGCTTCCCTGCTGAACCAAAAGCAGAGTTTTGTGTTGGAGTATTTTAATATATTTTAATACTGCATATAAAGTATATAAGCATAAACCACTAAGATGCCTTGCTGAAAACTACCTTCTTTGTGAAAACAGGCTGTAACTCTGAACAAGTTTTCAATTTTCACACTGCTGCCAGGGTAAAACATTTTAAAGAGTTTAATTTTTTACAATGGATTCAATGACATAGGATTATCTAACAAAGTAATGGCTAATCAATAGAAGGTTTAGTTGTCAGGTGAAACATATAACACACTAAAAGGGATTGATTGCCAGACTTCTCCTTATTTACTAGAAGGTATATATTTAAAATGACACAAACTTGTTACCAGACTACATTCTTTTAACCTTGCAAAAAGCTGCTTAAGAAATCTGTTCATCAGCCCTATAGCAAAACAAGATATAGTATAATGAAAATGGCTAGTGATTGGAGGATGGGGTAGGGAGGGGGGAGACAGGGACCTTCAGATATATGGTAACATCAAATCAAGTCCCCAGCTAGATAAGGGATAGAAAAAGCAAACTACAAGGCGACATTTAGGAAAGCTGGAACTGGGCTTTAAAAATGTCACACAGATCTACTGAATCTCATTCAATACATGCAAAGCTATATCTGATCTCATTTCAGTTGCTCTTAGGGTACATTTTTTTAAGGACTCATACAACTGGGCACAATAGGCTCCCTCACCACCTCATTTTCTTTTCTTTTTTTAAATGGTACGTCCAGGTTTAGCACTGAACACAAAATGAATTGGGCCTATATGGACTTCGACCAGCATATAAACTGTTTCCTTTATAATTTATTCACAGTATCTCAAGTCTCTATATGAAAATAGACTTTTTATGGTCATTGCAACCCAGGAGTTCAATAATATTTTTTCTACTAAGTCAGTGATTACACAATTTATCAAACAATGATTACCCTGAAATAAAAATAAAACAAAACACCAACCCCCTATACAGCCTTCCTGCTTCAAAGTAATTTTAAGAAAGCTAGTTATTAAATTGCTTCTTTTTGAAGAAGGGTTTTTGTAGCTAGATACAAATTGCCAAACCATGTTTTTAGAAAAAGTTATTAGACTCTGAAGGATTCTGACGAAGTAGGAAGTTAAATAAACAAATCACTTCATCAGACTTGGAAAGATCACTTTTGTCTCACTTAAGAGACCTACATTAATTACCTTTAAGGTCTTTTACATGAACTGTTTAAAATAAATACAATTTATTTATTTATTTCAAATGAGGTGCTTCTTCCAAAGTATTAAATAATGTCTACAAATGCAAAAGCATTTTTATAAATAGGTAATTAAAACAGATGACTAAAATTAAGTCAAGCTGCAAAACATTACCCAGGATGCAGCGTGGGTTTTTTTTTGTTGTTGTTGTTGTTTTTTTAATAAACAGCTCAGGCAATTTTTTTTCCATCCAAAGCCCAAAGCACTTCAGAGGAAAAAAAAAAGGATTTAGGAAGTTTCATAGGGGAAAAAGCACACACAATGAGATAATGCCAAACCCCAAACTAAAGTATTTACATGATAGTCTTTTAAGCACAGTGCGTCAGATTGCAATTACACCTTGACTACTGCCAAGTCAAACTGCTTACTACTGCCACTAGGGGGAGAAATGTCTTAACACAAAGCAACAGCAGATAGAGAACTGGTTTTGTTGAGCAATTATCAGAACAAAGCTCCCTTGGCTGTGTGTACCTCCTAATTACTCAATACAATTAAAATGACTACCCTAAAACAAATGGGGAGGGGGGGAACCTGCCTGCTTGATACCAGGGACTTCATTAAACCTTTCCTCCTCATCAATCAAATCAGAAAGAAGGGCATGCCATCATATATAAACATTGCAGAGCTATTAAATAAGTAAATCAATGAGTTTGTTTTTAAAGAAAGAAAAGAAGTGACTTTTTAAAGAAAGAAATGTCATGGTATTTACCCATCTGGATGCTGCCTGAAAACAAATTGTCCTCCAAAGAGCAGAAATACAGTATGTTTTCTCTCAGTTCACTGGCTTATGAATGACTTTTTGTTGTTGTTTTGTTAATACACACTATAATGTCATTTTCTGTGTCAGTGATGTGCTTTTTCCTCCTACTCAACCAACTGTATAAAGGAGCTATGCCAATCACATCCAAGCTTATACTGGGCTGTTTTCACTTTAAGTTCTTTACCACTGTTTTTTGTAGCTCTACTCCAAGGTAATGTGGTAAATACCACAGGAATTGGGGGAGGGGAGCATGGTAGGCAAGAAAAAAAGCTACTTATTCCTTTTAATTTAACGGCTTATGTAATTCCTTTTATAAGGCCCAGTCATTAACAGAAGATGACGAGAGAGTCATTTTTCTTTCAGCTGACAATTGTGACATTTTTCCAACGGCGTGCAAGGTGTTGAAAACCTGGCAGCTGTTACCTCCTAGGATGAAGATACTTTTTTATCCTCCCTTGACAGTTTAACTCAGTGGGTCAGCACCTTTAAAGACTGCAAAGTATCCTTGAAGAGGATGGAAGCTTGAATTACTGCTCCTTCCCTAATCAATGTAAACCCTCACTGCAGGTGAAGTCTCCATCTATAGAGGTGCATGGGGGAGGAAAATGTAACGCCCTGAGCCAGATGGTTTTTATCTTGTTTTTAAAGAATAAAGGAACAAGCTAACAAGGGAGACAGCTACTTTGTTAGCTTCTTGGCCTCTCTCAGGGCTCTGCATCCCCAGGGTTCCAGCTACACAAGAGAAAGAATACAGAAAAACGTAAACACTTAAAGAAATATAACTAGAGGGCTGGCATCACGCTGCTTTCAAAGCATTGAGAGAGCTCTACTCAATGCTTTATTTATCACTGCCCACGTTCTCAGGATGGTAAGTGGACAGATACACAAAGAGAATGGGGTGGGGGCGGAGGTGGGGAAAGGATTAGAAAGAGGTCACAATTTACTCAATTACAGAGAAAAGCAAGGCTGACAGATCCTATTAGCTCCAATGTGAAGCAAAAGGAGTTGCATGTTGTAAGGCTACATTTTAAAAAAGTAATGAGTACTTTCATGTGTCCTCCCAGGCCTTTGCCCTTGTTTGTAGATAAGAATAAAAGTTATAAAAACAGTTGCTATGGTTTCCTTGGCTTCACATTTTAGGAATAAAAGTGGAAAGAAAATTATAGCTACTTTGTATATCTTTTAAATAAAAGTTCACACTTTACTTAATGTTAAGAGATGAGATTATTCTGGAACTTAGAAAATTAAAAGGATACACTGCCACCCTCCCCACCCAACTAACTCTCTGGCCTCCTCCTGTTGGAAGTGAAGTAGAAGCACAGGTATACAAAAGGACTGGGTGATGCAGGGAGTAGTTAGTATTCCCTGACTTACTCCTTCAGTATTTTCTTTCTCTGCTAATGTCTTTCTCAGGTTTTGGAATTATGGTTATGATGGCCTTATAATATAATAAAAACCAAGAAGTGTTCTCTTCTTCTCCATTTTCTGAAAGATTTGTATAAGATTGGTGTTATTTGTTCCTTAAATGTTTGATAGAATTCACCAGTGAAACCATATAGGCCTTTTGATAGTTAATTCAATTTCTTTCATAGACATAGGACTATTCAAATTTATTTCACCTTGTGTTGATTTCAGTAAATTGTATTTTTCAAGGAATTTGTTCATTTCAGCTAAATGGCCAAATTTTTGGTTTAAAGTTATTTTTAATATTCCATTATCCTTTTAATGTAAGAATTGTAGTGATAACCCTTCCTTCAGCTTCTCCAGTAATTAAATAACTCTCCAAGTTAACACATTAGTCATATTCTATCAACAGTGGTAAAACTGTAGGTACTTTAGAATAACATGTAAACTATAAAATTAGTGTAAAATATAACTTAACTTGTTAGAAAAAAATTGAGCATTTTAAAATCAATGCAGAAAGAATTTCTGAAATCCTATTAGAAATATCTACAAAAGAGTTTCAAGTTAAAATTCTGGCCTACATGATACAAATCTTGCTTACATCAACACTAGGTAAAAGGCAGCCTTGGCTTCTTTTTATCTACCGAACTTTATTAAAGTAGGGGAGAAATAAGCCAATGGCACTTCATTATTGTCATATCCAACAGAGAAAAAAGGGAGTTTAAACAGCTTACATATTATGTCCTACATATAAAAAAATCAGCGGTGGGGCATTCAAGTTCAGGGCAGTCCTGGACAGCTGCCCTGTGACCCGCTTCTATTGACCCGTGCTATTCATCACTCTTCCCTAAGATTGAGAGGGCAAGCTCCTAGGGAGTGACCACCACAATAGACAGACACAAGCCAACAGTAATCTGGTTCCAGCAAAAAAACCAGATGGCACTGCAATAAATTTACAAATCTGCATTCATGGGGCTGTTAAAACACCCAGAAGCTAAAAGGCTCCGAGAGTCCCAAGAGGATCTCTTACTTCCCAGTTTCTAAAGGCCATTTCTCTTTCCAAGAACACTGAGTTCATGCTCTTCACAAAGAGAATGGAAATAAAACCCTTTACAAAGAAAGGAGGGGGAGAAGTCTCATGACCTAATTAATCTCCAAAGCTTGGATCTTAACACTAACAGATATCAGGAAAATTACTTTGGAGCACTAGAAAGAAAAACAAAAACATAAATGGTTAAATTAAAGTAGAGGGGTGAAGTTAACCTGCTAAAAATCAGTGAAAATAAAAAACCCCATTACATTTCTTTCAAATACTGAATACAACAGATATTGCAAATAGAAAATGATTCAATAATGTATGCATTTATTTTTAAAATGAATCAGATTAGTCCCATGTGTGACCTGCTGGTCCATCTGTATGTGCTGGACTTAATAGGCACGATTCTCTCTCTTGCTTCAGTTTGAAGTATGAGAGAGATAAATTTAGTTTAATTTTCAACAGATCAGCCTATCCATTTTCCAAATGGACCATCTGGATGAGCCTATTAAAATTAATTTATAACTTTGCAGAGAGAAAATTCGTTTGTTAGCTTAAATAAAGTTGCCAAAACTTTTTGTGGTGTCATTGTTTTCTCACAGTTGTTTCTGTATCGTGGGCAGAGTGTTTCCACCTCCAAATTTATCTTATTCAATAATGTCCTATTTATTTACATTTATAGATCAGGTGTTTATCTCCAAATAGTTAAAGCTGTAACTGCAACAATGTCAATCATTGATCATTTGGTGTTTTTATAAAGCTTCCTGAATTGATTCAATTCTACTTACTAACCAATACCTGTAAAGTTGCTAGATATGATTTCCAATTTATAGATTAAGAAAATGAAGGCTTAGAGAGGTCAGATCATTTATATATAAATTGGATATCATATCTAGCAACTTTACAGGGTTTATGTGAGGATTAAATAAAACAAGTATCAGATTCATGATGGGCACTCAACAAGTATTAGAGCTCCTTTTTCTTAGAATAATGCCATAAATGTAAGTAAATTAAAATTATTTTTACTACTGCTGGTGCTAATCTTATCCAATTTTATATTAAAAATGAATAAGTGGTATACCTATTCTCTGGCAACAAGAAAGAACTTGTTTTTGTTGCCAGTGGGAGATGGAAGATGTTAGAGATTGTTACAGGCAGTGAGAAGAGCAAATGTTTTGATGAAATGTTTTTGGACATTTTAATTTTAAAAAGAAAACACCACGGAATTGAACTTTCAAAGTAAAAATGTGTTATTTTTGGAAAGTGTGGGGACAGTGGTGAGTAAAAAAATTTTAACTTGTCATCAATAATGGCCTTTACTTCTAGAAAAAGCAAACAAATATTGCTCAGACTAAAAGGAGCTAACTTCACGACAGACAGATCCCTTTTGATTATTAATTTTTTAAGTATATGAAGAATCTTAAAAGGACAATAAGGTTTAAAGTCAACTTTTCTACCATCTGCACTTAAGAAGTATTTCAAGTTATTTTTCCTAAACAAGAAACCTTCTGACTTGTTCACTACACCTCAGCAACTGACTGTCCTGTACTTGTATATCTGGAATATTTTTCAGTGACTGGGAAAAAACAGTGTTACCTGGTTGAAATTGATGGCTCTGGCCAGACCAACTTCAGAGTACTCTTAATTTAAGTTGCAGTGCTTAATGAATGGCAAATTGAGGGTTTCCTGTCTTTTATTTTAAGTAAGCTGAATTTCATACCTGTCTAAGTGAATTCTTCTCTGGTATTATCTTCCTAGGGGGTTCGCCATTATTACAGTCTTCTCTCTCTGAGGAATTCTGTGAAAGAAAGTAAGCTTTAATTCAGTTCTCGTTATCTTCAATCCTATTCTGTCGAGTAAACTGAATTACATTTCTAATTCTGTAAGCTAGAATACCATGTATACTTATGCATTTATTCATTTGAAGATTTATATACATACAGACATATACTTATGTAAAAGAAAACATATGCCCATGTATATAAATAAATGTATGTAGGGATCTAGGTGGGAAGTATTTCATCTATATTTAAGCACTGCCCAGATCATATTCATTAGAAGTCTGGTTTACTGCTCTTTGAAAACGCAGGTTGACACTGGACACAAGACTGCTCCAGTCCACACTTAGCTGATAACTTCAACTATGATTATTACCTTTGCTTGTAAATAATTAGTTTTAAACTACAAGTATAATAAATATTTGGTAAGTACAAATTCACAAAGTCTGGATCATAAAAAAATAGTTCTTTATCTTTCCTCCTCTTCTCAGATTTTCTTATCTTTATTGAAAATAGCACAGCACTTGGGTCAAAACAACAACATGCAGTCAGTGGTTTAGGATTAGATAAATCCATCTTGCCACTATCACCTCAAATAGTAACTAGAAGACCCTAACATGTCAATGAGATTTTTAAATATTTAGGAGGGAAAAAAACAACAGTCCAACTGAAAGCAAGTTCAGACTTCTATAATAAATATCAACAGAGTAAAAAGGCAACCCACAGAATGGGAGAAAATATTTGCAAATTATATATACGATAAAGGATTAATATTCAGAATATATAGAGAAATTATAAAACTGAACAAAAAACAAGCAACCTAATTCAAAAATGGGCAAAATACTTGAACAGACATTTCCCTAAAGAAGATTTACAAATAGCCAAAATGAACATGAAAAGATGTTTAACATCACTAATCATTTTGGAAATGCAAATCAAAATTACAAGGAAAAACCACCTCAGATTCATTAAGAAGGCTACTATCAAACAAAGAAAAAACAGGAAATAATTGGTATTGTTGAGGATGGTGAAAGACTGGAACTTTTGTGCTCTGTTGGTAAACTGTTTCTGGAAATGTACTGCTATGGAAAAAAGTATGGTGGAACCTCAAAAAATTAAAAATAGAATTACCACATGATCCAACAATTCCAGTCTGAGTATATACCCTAAACAATAGGAAGATTCTCAAAGAGGTATTTGTGTATCTGTATTCATAGCAGCATTATCCACAATAGCTAAAACATGGAAGCAATTCAAGTATCCATTGATGGATGAAGAAATAAGCAAAATATGGCATATACACACAATACAATAGTATTCAGCCTTAAAAAAATGAGGAGATTCTGACACACACTACAACATGGATGAACCTCGAGGACATTATTATGCTAAGTGAAATAAGCCAGTCACAAAAAGATAAATACTATATAATTAGACTTATAGGAGATACTTAGAATAGTCAAAATCACAAAGACAGAAAGTAGAATGATGGTTGCCAGGGACTGGGAGAAATGGTGAATGGGATATTATTTTTTAAGGGGTATAGAGTTTCAATTTTAAAAGATGAAAAAGTTCCAGATAGATGGGGGTGATGGTTATACAACATTATGAATCTATTTAACACCACTAAACTGTAAACTTATGAACTGTAAATAAATTTTATGTTATGTATATTTTACCACAATAAAAAATAGAAAAGAAAGATCTGGTAATCAATACATGTAAATCACTACCTGCAAGGCAAAATACAGGAAATCCAAATACATATTATTTGGGTTCTATTTTCCACAACTACATTTGTAATGTTAGTATTTTAAAACTTACAGTTGATATACTCATTAAATTACATATATTCATCACGTTCTAACTGGGGAGTTTATTTTTAGATCCAGAAATTCTTTCCCACACGAGTTTATCTGAAAATTTTCATACAAGTATGAAATCATTAATATAGTATAGAATCAAAACTGTTTTAAACTTAGATATTAGTTATACTTGTTTGGTTTGTATCAAATATTATATTTTAAGATATTAAAGGATAAATAGCATATATATGACAGCTGTCCAGAAAGTATCCAGCCATGTAATATGAAAGACAGAGGCATTTGTGGCTGGCTATTTTTCCAGACAGCCCTTATATAGTGTCATTTTAAGGCCCTTGCACCTTCATAGATAACATCTATGTGCTTCATGTATCAGCTTTACTTGACTTGACAGGCCAATACTATTCCTTTGTACACTGTTGAAATTAAGCTGTTCCTTTGGGCAGAGATCACTTATTAAGTTTAATTTGATATTTTACATTTGTGATGATCACATTAAGGTAAAGGTCCTTAAAATTAAGACAAAGAAAAAACATTCTATGGTACATGCAAGAGACAGAGACTCAATTACTTAAAAGTTCTAACCGCTTTTCTCCCAATTTTGAAACAAAGTAATGTAGACTACCTACAAAAAAAGAAAAAAAAAAAAAAGAAAGAAAAAAAAGGGGGACAAACACAGTTAATGACTATAAAGCATTCCAGTTAAGGTAACTAGCAATTATACATCACAGGAGAAAGTCAAAGGAGGGCAAAGGTCAATTTGTATAAAGACATACCTCCTTTTAGTGTACTTCACAGGTATTGCATTTGTTACAAAAACAGGATGAGTAGTAACTATCTAGCACCCATACTCACAATTTTATTCCTCCTGACTCTCTTTTTTATCTGATTTAGATAAGGAACTATTGAGTAGGTATTATGAGAGTGTCTAAGTATGAAAGGTGAAGGTAACTTAAAGGGTAATTATAGCTTGAGAGCAGAACATAGAGCTGTGGAGGAGCTCCTTTCCCTTCTCCACCCCATAAGGACAACAGACATATACATGTATACATAGTGTTGTTAAAAAGAGTAACTCTTAATAAAACAGGAAAAAAGGGAAAAACATTGTTATACCTAGTTCTTTTTAGATAAATTAACCCAACACTTTTTACTCTGGACCATCTACCATGAGAAAGCAGACCAATACAAAAAATCCTGCTCTTAAAAAAAAAAAAATTCAGCTCTGTTGTTATATAAAATAGAGGTAGTGACATTAAACAGTCATGGTATCAGCAGTAAGGAGTAAGGTACCCGTCTAACAATGAAGAGGAAAGCCAGTAAGTAAGAGATGAATAGCTCTACAATTTTAAGTGTGGAGGTATATATGAAATAGCCCTGTGTACTTAAGTGGTCACCTCAGTTGTTCTCAAAGCCTGTGCACTCTTCAGCATCACCCAGGAGAGCCCAGCAGCACAGTTATTCCTTGTATCTTTATCTATGATGCATCTCAATAAGCAATGTTCACTTCTGCCCTGGGTCATCAAACTAAATATATCCAATAAGTTCTATTTAAGGGTAACTAACTGATGCAAGCAAAACTCATCATACAAATTAGCACAAAGATAAATTAGCAGAAAGATAAGTAACAAGATAATTACATAATGTCAAAATACTTCTCCATAAGATACTTACAAAAGGAAAAACAGTAACCTCACAGTGGAGAGATCTGGCAGATACCGACTTAACATTATGTGCCTCTTGATATGATATACTAAGAAGAACACATTATTACTTTTGAGGTAACTGTGGCGGAAACACATAACCTCAATCTGATCATGAGAACACATCGCACTAAACCAAATTGAGGAACATCCTAAAAAATTACTAGTCTGTACTAAACAAAAAATGTCAAGGTCATGAAATACGACGAAAGACTAAGGAACTGTTTCGGGTTAAAGGAAACTAAAGAGATGTAACTGAATATAGCTGGTGATTGGAGGTGATTTTGGGGGGCTGAACAAAATTGATGGTGAACTCCTCTATATTGAACTGTATAGTGAAAAATAGTGATCTGAGTCTAACAGGATGAGTAGTAACTATCTAGCCCATATCCACAATTTTCTTCCTACTGACCCCTCTGTTTCACTTTATTTTGATAGGTTAACTATTGAGCAGGGATTATGACATAATGGTATAAAAGATATTATTGGAACAGCTGGAAAAATCTGAATAAGGTCTAGAGATAATCTAACAACATTTTATTAATGTTTATTTCCTGATTGTTTCCTCAATTTTAAAATTTATATACAGAAAAATTCACTCTTTTTTGAGATATAGTGCTATGAGTTTTGACAAAAGCATAGTTGTGTAACTACTATCACAATCTAGATGTAAAGCAGTTCCATCACTCCCCAAATTCCCTGGCACTGCCATTTTATCATCAACCCGTTTCCCAATGATCACTGATGTATTTTTTATCTCAATAAATTTTGTCTTTTCCAAAATGTCATAAAATGGAATCATATAGTATATAATTTTTTGAGGCTGTCTTTTAGTGTAATATATTTGACATTCATTTGTGTTGTCGCATATATCAGTTCTTTTTATTGCTAAGTAGTATCACTGTATGAATGTACCACAGTTTGTTTATACATTCAATTTCCTGATTTTGAATTTGTACTGTGATTATTTAAAACAATGCCCTTGTTTATAGGAAACAGAACAATGAAACATGTAGGGGTAAAGAGTCATTATGTCTGTAATTTTCGAATTATTCAGAAAAATAAGTAATGGATGTGAGTATACACATATGAGTATGTATAGAGATAAAGCAAATATGGTAACAAGTTAATATGGAGAATCTGTGTGAAAAGTATAAGTGGTTCTTTATACTATTTCAACTTTTCTATAAATCTGAAATATGTCAAAATAAAAATTAATAGATGAAACCTAGAAGAAAATACGTTAGGAAATAGAAAAATAGAACTCAGATAAATGAATAATAAATTTTGGGGAGAAAATTCCATAAAATATAAAATAAAAGTTATATTTTACCACTTAACCATGAGCCAACTAGAAGAAGCTAACTGCTCAGAACTCATTCACAACACTCAGAAAAGTTTCATTATAGTAAATTACTTGCCAAATGTATTTGGAATAACAATATTGTATAAATAGCATTCCATTAAAATATTTTTGAAAAAGGTACTACAGAACTTATTACCATTTATATTAACTCAAATATTTATCTCAACCCAACCCTAACTAGCTTGTAATTAAAAGGGGCAGAATAAAAACCTTACTGACACCCTGGAATTTAACTTCAAATTGAGAGCATTTGGGCTGTACCTCCTGCAGATATCGTAAAATGGGTTTGGGTAGGAAGAAGTCAATAAAGTGAAATGTTGCTAAGGTTCATGCATTAGACCTCAGGGATGTATTCTAGATAAAATGTTTCCGAAGTAACCTGGGGGTAAATAAGAAAGAAAGAGGAATCACGTCAAAGAAGTATTCAGATGATAAACTGTCTCAAAATCAAGACATCCAAATTTAAAGCACTCTTTTACCATTTTCACCCATTCTGGGCCAGCTCCTTCCTAACTCTCCAAACTTTTTTCCATCCTGCAATTAAATCCTCAGTCAACTTTTACCTCCCCACTCCCCCCACCGCCACCGCCTTTTTTGTTTGTTTGTTTTTTGCATGTATCTAGCCAGTTTCAGGTCTTCAGTTTCTCCTGTGAAATCATATATTTTTGTAGTTTTACATTTCTACTGCCTCTACCCTAGTATAGCCTACCAACACTCTTACCAGTATATTACTATTGACATAGTCTTCTGATATCCCTGCCTAGATCTATATCTAACCTATTCTATTCAATATTGTCAGAGTCATTGTTCTAAAAAGATGTTACTCCCCTGCTCAAAAACCTGTTCGCTGCTACCTACAGGTAATCCAAACTTTTTAGTGTAGCACCCTCAATTTGGCCAACTTACCTTTCCATCAAAGTCTCCTGCACCATTTACATGACATTATTTATTATTCTCCAAAATAAGAAAAACATCCCCTGTGCTTTTGCTAATTCTATTCCCTCAACCTGTAATAGCCTTCTTTCCTGATCTCTTCATTTACTAAAATCCTAATTCAAGAGTCAACTAATGATCTTCTCTATTGTTATCTCCTGATCCCAGTTGAAATTAATTACTCTTAATTAGTATTTTATCTCTTTTTGGCACTAATTCTTAATTCTCTCTCTCTCTCTGTTTCGTCTCTGTGTGAACAGGCTTCCCGCCCCCGCCCTACACTACATTCCTTCAGGGCAGGGCCTGCTTCTCTTTACCCTCACTTTCCAGAGTCTCAGCACAAAGCTTGAGAACATAATATGAGTTTTAAAATGTTTTTGGATTAAATACTATTGCCAGATTAATCACTACTGTCATGGTGGTCCTTTTTCTCTCAAAAACTTTTAGTGGTTATTTGTTTCTATGAAATAAAATATGAAGTCCAAGGCCTGGTTTTCAATACCTTCCAGAATTTTCTGCTGTATTACAACAAGTTATTTCCCTCAAGATACATTTTCTGCCCTAGCTAAGTAAGTTTCTTCCTGGTCTCATACACATGTGATATGATCTTGAAATTTTCAGTCTGGAAGAACCTTTAATTCTGGTTTAGTCACTACAATCATAAACACAAGAAAATTATTTAATCTATTCAAGTCCTACACATTATTAAAATGAGTTTCAACTATCTTCTCCTCTAAGAAACTACAACTACTTCATTTTACTCTACTGGAAATTCCTTAACATTATTACCATGGCCCACACCATTTGGCACTTAGATAAATGTTTAGATATAACCCTCAACTACCCAGTAAGATTGAAAGCTTATTGGGCAAAATCTTTGTGGCTCACTCTACCTCCCAACACATTAGATAAAATACAGATAATAAGGTCTTATTAACTAACTGAAACCCTATACACACAACGCTCAGCTAGCTTTAAAAATTATTTTCACAGCAGAGAAACTTCAAAGTGATAGCCCAAATCCGTTCTACCATGCCACCATGTGTAATGCCAGCATGGTATTTTAGAGCACGAGTTAGCAAGCTCCTGCTCTAAATAAAGTTTTTACAAGTAATTTTATTGAAACTTAGCCACCCTCATTCAATTTACCTTTTGTCTATGGCTGCTTTCACATTACAATGGCAAGAATAGTCATGATAGAGATACTATGGCCCACAAAGCCTCAAATGTTTATTATCTAGTTCTTTACAGATAAAGTTTACTGACCTCTGATGAAGAAGAAAAAGCTTCTTCTGTGGATAAAAGCAAAGCATTCCTAACTTTTCAGAAGTTTTGGTGTCGAAAACAAGAAGTAGAGAGCTTTTGAAAGCAGCACACAGCAACTTCATGGCTTGGGCAGTATTCTCCATGACCTAGTAAATGGCTTATTTACTGTTTTCAGTCATCTATTCAAACACACACTCCTGATTACATGAATAATTAAGAGTATATTATACAATCAAATGAAAAACTAAACCAATTTACACAGTGATGAAAAGTCAAGCCACTCATCATGACTTATAAATCTTTGAGTAAGCATCTTGCTCAAGGTTGGATAGTGCAACAGAGCCAGAACCTGTTTAAATAGACACCTATTATAAATAAGATATTTAGCTCCAAAACTAGAAGTTAACATTTTCCACGTATGCCACGTTCTTCATTGGGGGAATTTAAAGGACTCTGTAACCAGAAAAATTATATCATTTTAGCAAAGCAGATAAATTGTGGTGAATTATAACTGATTTAAACACATTAAGATGGAATCATTTGTTCATCATCATGTAGAATGACAACCCACATGAGGAAAAATATCTTGAGACCAATTTCTAATAGCTCGTTGCAAACATCATACTCGTATAGTGGGCTTGACTGGTAAATTAGTAAATGAATTAACATTTTCCCCATTAATTTATTACATTATTTGGAGCTAATAATAGCCTCTAAATATATATGATTTGCAATTTTCAAAAATGGAAACAATTATTCTACAAAGTTAAAAGGTACTTTAGCTAAACAGATAAAAAAAAATCATTCAAACACTTCAATGAAAATTAACAAAATTGTGTGTGTGTTTTCAAACAAATTTTAATTAATTCTTCTAGGATATAACAGAGAAAACTTAGGTCACTTAAATTCAGAAGCTGACTGAAGAATTCTATTCAACAACCAGTTTCAGGGAGGACCTGAAGTGTCCTCGTAAGATAATATTTTGGGGCATGTTTTCATGCACCCTGCTCTCTAGCATGTTTATCATTTGACATACTCTATTAAACCACAACGATATCAAAGCCTCCCTATCCTGCTAAACTTCAACAAGATCCACGAGTTAAAGCTTTAAAGAAGTGATATTTTCTAGTACTACACCAATACAAGCACAGCACTAGAAACCAAATATAATGGAAAGCACTCTATGGGCAACCAAACACACAGGACTTCCATTAGTACTGCCTTACTCCCTATGATAGAAGTAAAAAAAAAAAAAAAAAAAAAAAAAATGCCCAGTAGGTTTTTCCCCTGCTACACTGTCCAACTGTCCGACACTAATTATAAAACACTACAGATGTGGCCTGTCTCAAAATGCAAAGGGATTGTGTATGTTTGCAAAGAACAACTATTTTTTATGCTTCCAAATTCTTAATCCTGTTTGGAGCTGTCAGTGGGGGTTAATGGAAGCCTTGGATAGGAGAATTCCAATCTGGTTGGCAGATGGATAGGTTGGTTATAGCTGCATAACTATGTCTTGCCTGCAGGCACAATTCAGAACACTGTTAAAGCAATATAAAGTCTCTGTCAAGCTGAACCATTTGGATCAGTAGCAAGGAGAAATAATAATAAAAAAGAAGTTCATTTCTGGGCCTTGTGCATTTATGCTAGTATGCAGAAACTGATTAATTGCCGTAGTGTTCTGGTCTTCTATACCTCAGATTCCTACTTCTGGAGTAGATTTTGCATGCTAATATAATCATTCTCCCTCTTGAGACATTAGCAAATAATCAAATGAAAAACAGGATCATAATTTACTGAGATTCGAGCAATTCTCTATGCAAATTTGACTTGTTATTGCTGCTGCCTCGTTAATCTGAATGCCTTTGACAAACTCCTTTGATTTATGAACTCATGACAACTCCAATGTGTATATATTTTGCTAGATTGACATTATCATTAAGAGTGGGTGGACTGAGCTCACATGAATGGCTGATTTTATTCGCTGGTGTCTGCTGCTCAACAGCTGAGCATCTCCTCCTCACAAAGCCCCTGAGCGTCAGGCTCTTCCCATCTTCCCATCCATTCATCATCTCGATGTTAATTGGCCCAGGCTTTAAGCAAATTTTCAACACGATTTAAAGGCACGATGACACTGATTACTGACCCTCTGCCATACGGTGCCTATTGATTAACCTGACAGAGATGATGAGCTTGAGGGAAACTAGGTGTGTGGGGACCTGGGGGGTGGGGAATATATTGTCTAGGCAGTCAAACACTTGTCATTACCTCACAAGCCAGAATTTGCACAGCACACAGTCTTAAAACACACTACTGCTTTAACACCCAGCTAACACAGAAAGTGCTTTCTGTATTCATAGATGTTACAGATATGTCACATCAAAGCACATGACACCTTCAGTATTTAGAAGAATTCCCCAGGTAGGTGGCTGGCTGCCTTTCAACCAACTATGTTTGTGCTAGCTGATGTATGTATTATAGGTAAAATTCAAAGAAAGTGCTGAGTGGCCCGGTCATGTTGTATTATATCAGAAAAGATTTAGAAGAGAAAAACAAACTAGATTCTTGAAAATAAATAGAAAAAGGAAGGAAGAAATAAATGGCTAAAACTGCTGCCATTTCACTACTACTTTAAAAGCTGCCATTCTTCTATAATTATTAAAATAAGAAGTACTCTCAAAAAAGGAAGAAAACAAAAGCCTGGATCTTACAAATTACATTTTCTATTCTTAAAATACTGCTACCTGATTCCAAATGTCAAATTATTCCTGGCACAGAAATTACCAAAAACTGAGTATTTTAAAATAAAGCTAAGTAATATTTAAGTCTACCAAACATACCCCTTAAATTCTTGCTTGCCACTTTTAATGACTGCTGTACAACCTGCTCTACTTAAGGAAATTGTGTAGGATATTTGAAGTTTAGCTTCATGAGAAAACTAAATGCTTCATTATTAAAGAAAAAAATATTAAAGTTCATAATTAATAGTTACTGAGCACACATATTAGTAACAAACAAAAATCTGCTTTAAGATATTGCTAGATCTGCAAATTTACACAAGCAAAGTCATGCAGCACATTATCGGGGGTCAGACAAAAACCATCTTTAGATAGGCAAGGTTCTTATTTAAAACAAAGCTAACAAAATATGCTCCCTCTGGCCACACATATCACCTTGTTTACTTACGAGTCCTGGGGGGACAGCCAATATACAATTTTAAACACGGAGATTTTGGAGCAGCACTAACAGTTCTTTCAAAGGTAAAATAGAAAACTGAACAACAGCCTGGCTGTAGTCACTATTACAGTGACATGGGCTGTTAATATAAGAGATCAAATGTTTTTCAAGTCAAACAGCATTGGTGCCTGTTATGCTGGAACATGTAGCTTACTCCCTAAAAGCCTGCCTCCTGCTCTTTTAAGATAAACAAGCTCAACTAAGCACTGAGATACTCTGATAAGGAGGATGGAAGAGAGGAGCTGCACCAGAGAATGACAAGGCAAGGGTATGAAGGAGCAGCACTGCTTTTGTTAACTTTCAAGTTACAGAATATATCATAATAAAGCATTTTAACATTGTACCATTGAAAGTATAGCTATAGGAGTAAAAGCAATTTCTACCAATAAATATGGCAACAAAAAAGGGTAAAACAGTTATTTCTTTTTTGTAAACAGAAGAGATAATACACAGCTCTCTGAACACACTTAGCTTTGTGACTTCTTAATCAAAGGTTTGAACATCAACTTAGAATGATCATGAGTACACAATACAGAAGAGTTTGTAATTATGTTAATATGCTCCACATCAAAAGTAATAGTCCATTTAAATTCTAAAGTTTTTTTTACTCTACAGGCTTAATTTTAAAACAAACAAAAACTCATACCTTGCCCTTTCAAGTAGTTTTGTTTTTACCTTTTATTCTGCTTAACATGTCAATGTAGTCATCAAACCACATCTATTTATAACAGTGTGACTTAATATTTTAAAAATCCCAATTGGCTTACAAAGGGGGGGGGGCATTTATATACTACTATAGGTTGTTTTTCTTGAGAGAACTAAGATGACTATCATTCATTCATAAAAAAATAAATTCCATGCATATGTTTTCTCTGTTTAAAATACATTGACAATGCACAATGTAGTTAAACAAGCTCAGTAAAATGAATACAAATTCATCTAGGGAATTTGAGATAGAAAGACATACATTATAAAAAACAAGCTCACCTATCAAGTGAGCAAAAGCATAACTAGCTTAATTTACCTCTTTTATCTTTAAATCGATGTAAATCTTAAATAATTTTTTTCCTTTTCTAACCTTTATGGTTAGATTTTAAAAACAAATCCTTTTGTGCCACATTTTTCTTGCTGGCATATTTACATATTTCATTCAGAGAGCCTTTGCATATAGTTTTATGAGAATTAAGAGGCAAACATTTGCTTCTACTAATAAGGACATCTGGTTATTTTTGTATCTCAAAGACATCTGCATTCTGTAGATCTTCTTGATTTTTCAAAATGGGGTTGAGAACTAGAGAACCCTTAGGACGTATGCCAAAATCCTTTCTCTCTGCAGAATAATTATTTCTGTCATCCTTGTTCCTGATTTCTTTCTGCTAAATAACTTTCATCACCTTGGCTATCTTCCCTGTTTTGGTGTTCCCTTTTTATTATAATTCAAAAATCTTGTGAAAGAAATTTAAAGCTCCCATAAGTTGAGAAACCATAACATCCTAAAATGTCTACCCATTTTGGAATAAAAATAAAATCATCCCAAGTAAATAAGTCAATTTCTGAAAACCATTGAGCTAGGTTTAGATTTGTGTATAGGTGTACATTTCTATTATAAATCGTTCCTTATTTAATCACTTTTTTCTTTATTAAGAAATTATGTTCTATATCTGAAACTTAATATTATATTGTATGTCAACTATAAAATTTAAATCTTTTCAAAAAGTTAAAAAATTATTATTCTATGGAGTCATTATCCTTTGTATGTTTCTGCTAATTATACAGTCTTAATAAATTTTCAGTTCATTAAAATTACAAATACCACCTCTTCTCACTGACTTAAACTTCTGTTTCCTAAGGGTGAAAAACATGGTCCAACATAAGATATTGAAGGGTATGCCTTAAAAAATAGCAACTTATCAATAAGAAATCAAAAATCACCCTTTGCTTTATATCCGTTGTTTTACTCTTGATATTTCAAGTACACAAACTATACTCCTTATTCAGGATACTTGAATTTAAGCTGTAACTTTTGCTTTTACTATAATTTCTACTTTCTCATTTTCTGCTCATCACCACTACAAAAATAAATTTAAAAACTACAATGAGGAAAAATACTTTTTTAAACAGAAAATAGCTGATTTATTCACACTGACTACATTTGCATAGGTCTCTAAATAGCCAGACACCAAGGTAGTACTGGCCTAAAGAATTTAAATTTAAGTAAGAAGGCTTCAATTTCTGAAGAGTCGAAGGTTATAAACACCAATTCCTGTCTTCAATTTTTTATTTGTTAATATTACCAAACAACAAAATGAAAGTAAAACCAAAACAGATTAACTCAAAGTTCTACCAGTAGTTTAATAAATTCATTTACGAAAATGGCTAATTTTACTGCCCCAGGGATAGACAACCTTGTAATTCTTTTTTTTTTTTAAATAATGCTCTTTGATGTGTAAGAAATAAATTTAAAAAGACTATTCTTTTTTCCAATAGAAAGTTTATGTTCTTATAATGATGAAAATGGTTTCTACTTAAAGGATATGTTTGTGTGTTAGACTTAACAAAATTAATTCTCTTAAGCCTATGGTCTTAAATTATTAGAATACTAGAGAATGGGTATATACCTTAAACCTTCCAGTTTGCTAACAGAATTTTGTTTGTGTATTTCTGACAAATCCTACAAATAGTTTGATTACAGTGTCTTCATTTTCCCACCAGAACTGTTCTTTATCTAAAGAATCATTAGAAATTGGTATTATTTTTTTCCCAGAATTACTTAAATCACTACAATTATAAAAATCAAGTTTATTATCATTTAGCAGGAGTAAAGAGTTTTCTTTGGAAATACTAATGATCCTTTATAGATTTAAAAAAAGGTGAGAAACATTAATCCAAATGTTCTCGATTTTAAAGTGGCCTTTTAATTTAATTAAATATTTTAGCATGAGTATTTAATTAAATAAATAATAATTAGTCAATTTAAATTTGGCTAATTTTAATCAATGATCTTTCAAAAACTGTTATTAGTATCATCAATAGCATTCTGTTGTGTTATGAAATGAAAAAAAAAATCACTTCGCTAACTTCAGAGTTTGATAATGGGTGATTGGTTTGACATTAAACATTAAATATCACAATATTTGTTTTTATAATACAGAACCTGTGAATAGCATAATAGCCAACTTTGGTATTAAAAGTCTGTTTTGCCAGAAGTCCCTCTAGTGGAAACCAATGTACTTCTTGCTCCTGCAGACAATGAAGAAACAGGTGACTTCAAAACCAGTTGCCTATCACTGACTGCTGTACAAAGGACATTTTGGATAGTGGTCAGTAAAGAAAGCACAGCCATTTCTAAATGCCAGTACTTCACAGCATCTCCTTTCCTTCTAAGTGGAATGAAGTCTGCAAGCACTGACTGGTGGGGTCATTCGACCCATGAGGGCCTGGAAAGGTTTCAAGAATAACAGAGGTCATGTAATTGCCAAAAGAGCATTAGCCACTCAATCATAATGGATAATTAAATGACCTACATGATTCCTGAAATAGCTGCTCTATATTTGGTCTATTACTTGTGTCCCTGAAGATAAGCTACTTGTCTGGTCTGCCTTGACCCGCAAAAGTCCAACCTGCGCCTGAAAACGAGCTGCATGCTTCTATTGCTTTGTAAACTAACTCCCACTCTCACCAAGTAGTCATGCTCCACACCATGCTTTCAAGAGGACACACATTAAAAAATCAATCTTATATCCTTCTCCCTGTTATGCTCTCTGGAATACAAATGACTAAAGCAAAGAAAAAAATTAATAAATTCCTGGTTTAGATCTTTGGGGACTAGAAGGAAGAAACATAAGAACTACAAAGAAGGAAAGCCGTGATAAAATTTTTTAAAGTTTTGCTCAGCGTGCCTCCAAAGAATTTTATATTTGATTATAAAGTTAGTCAGGGATATTTTTGTGGGCAGCAAGTCATTAAAACTCCAATTGCCTGGACTGCATTTTTGATGGTGTGGGCTATTAGATCTTTCCTGGCCTAGTTTTTTAGTCTATACAGAAAGCAAAGTGCCTCTCAACAAAATTTAATATGCATGGGACCAATTGTTTATATAATAGCAATAGCAAAAGAAACAAGAATCTACATGCTTCACATTTTTCATCTAAGTAGCTTAATAATCTCACTATATTTTATCAGAAATATAACCAAATAGAAGCCAGCTGCACAAAATGTCAAAAATGTAATGAAGAATATGCTTCTTTAGGAGAAAAAGGGTTGACTGTGACCCTAGAGGTAGCTGCACATCAACCAAACACTACAGAGAGAATCAAGACACAAGTAACCAAAGACAACTTCACAATAATGGCAAGGGATAAGGAATATGAGGGACAAAAGAGCTCACATTTAGAATACCTTGGAGGCTAGTAGGATTTTTTCCTCCACAGGAAATTATGTAGCTTGAGGCTACTGACTACCCTGATCTCTTACTAGTACATGAATGGCTTATTAAACCTAGAACATATCTGTTTTAGTTAACTTCTGAGCAGGGAGGGAATTAGAGGGAGAGAAGAGAAGAAAATGTACTTAAATGCTGAATTTTTTCTCCAGGCTGAATGCCTTTCATCCAATAAGACATTCAAAGCAGTGACCCAGTAAATGGATTGAAAAAGCAATCTTCCGTCCCAGTGCCACATTATCATTCCTATTCAGTATTCTCCATGAGATATCTCAATCAGCTGTGTGTAAGTGACAACGCAGACCATTGCTGGGTTAATTAAACATTTGACTTTAACACCCTCCCCGTCATTAAGCAAATAAAAACAGATAATTCAAACTGCACTTCATCCTCAGGGTACACAACACACATGTCAAAATTAAGAGAGTCCAAGGCCTCTGGAGAATTCTGTTGGGGCTATAATCAGTTTAAATCTTATCTGGTTTATCAATTATTCTATTGATTAAACCAAAGTGGTTATACACAACTTCTCTGCCACATGGGATTGATGTCAGCATAGCAAGAAAATAACTCCAGGAGGTTCCAAACTGATTTAAAGAGACGAACAGACAGACCAATAATAGTCGATTATTACATACCAGTGTTCCATATACTGAAGAGTTGATTCTTAGTTTCAGGCGGGTGAAGTGAACTGTTTCCAATCACTATGTCCCCCTTCTATACCTTACAGTTGGCTTGAGTAAATTTATGTTTTGGAAAATCAACATATTTTCCACCAATTTAAACAAGCTAGCATGCCTGCCAGTTGAAATATTTCATAAATACTGACCCTAAAACTATAATAGAGAGAATCTCCAACAATAAAAATTAAAATTTTTTCTAACCTTCCCTGTCTGCTTGTGACCAGGAACATGTAGGGATGAAATGGAACATACTTGAGAAGTGATTCTCTAATATATAACCACCCAGCTATGCCAGTGTCTTAAAACACCATATTCTTGAAAAAAGAGGATCTAAAAAATCAGAAAGACCTTAACCATAAATACAGAATCATGACTCCTTTTATTAACTCCAGACACAAACATCTTCAAAGCCATTAATAACAATGAAAATACAGAACTGTATCTTCACACGAAATGTTGATATCCAAACCCTAACATAATGAGTTTCTACTGGATTTTTTAAAACATAATTTAGATACTCTCCTGCCCAATTCATTAAAATATTCCTTAAATAGCCAGAGCCTTTATCACCTCAAGGCCATGTTATATGAGAAAAGCACTAATAAAACATACTAACAACAAATGGAACCTATGTAATTCTTGCTAACAAATGTCACCCCAATAAGTTTAACAATAAAAAAAAAACCTACTAACAAAAAAAGGACAGGGTAGACTACTCGACATGTGAAATCTGTGTACTCTTAACTATGCTCTTCAGAAACAAAATTTGTCCACTGTTTTGTGGGCACCACATGTGTAATAAACCATAATTTAACTTATCTCCTTCAGATTTTTTGTTTGCAGGCAGATTAAGTAAGATAGCTGCATTAGCATGCTGTATTCTACACTCACCACTAGAAATACTGAGGGTGCTATTTGTAATTGTATTCTTTTTAAGAGGTTTGTTCTCTGCAGCTGTTTTCTGCTTGCAGTGTATTTTGTGTAATCAGCACATCATCATAAATACATTGGCTGTTCCCCTGAGGGTAGCTGTCAGTGTTTAATTTACAGAACAACCTGGCCAATGTGAATTTTAACACTACAGCACTATGGCAAGGAGTTACCACACTCCGTGAAAAACAGGTTTCTATGAATTTTTATATCAAAAGCTGGTCCCAGGACAATTTACGTTCTAGAAATAGACTGTTTAAAGAAGCACTTTACACCCAGGATGCAATGGACTCTTTCCCATTTTATAGCCTTAGAAGAAGCCTTGAACTATCAAACCACAAATGGGCACTACCAACTCTGGAGACAACAAAGATTGAAAAATCTATGATCACCAACAAGGAGGCACAGAAATAAATGTTACCTGTCTCTTTTTAAGCTACATGTAAAGATATATATTCACAGTACTAGTCCTCCCAAATTAGATGCACTGTACCTGGTACATAGGTTCTCAATAAATGTCTAATAATTAACTATAAGGTCCCTGAGGGCAGGGTCTGAATCTTAATTTTTGCCCATTACTTGGTACAGTACCTGGCACACAGAAGGTACTCTATATTTGAATTAAATGGAATTGTGGCTAGTTGTAAATGGCAATGTTATTTATAAAGTTTTGGATCTACATGGTGTCAAAATGCATTTCCTAAGTCAGTAAAATGAACTTAAAGCCTATCTAAAGACCGCATGTCATTTTAATCAAAGCTATTTGTAAAGAAACCTAAGCAGCACAATCTCATAATAAAAAATAAACTAGCCTACAAGATACTGAAATAGTCAAACTTACATTTTATTTAATAATGAAGACCATATGGAAGAGATCAAAACTTTTTTATACATTATGTTTGTTTCTTTCATATGATGATCAAAAGGGAATTTTAAATCCTCAGAAAGGTAACCATGAGCACTTTCCTGTTACCAAAGTGATACTACATATACAAAGAAATATTTTATAAATCAAGTGATTATACATATGCATTTTTCTGTTAAGGACTATTTTTACAAGTTAGAATACCTAGAGTAAAACTGAATCAAAATATGGTTCATACTGAGTTCCTGAGTGTTATCTGCTCTTAAAGTTGCATCGAATTATATTTTCATGATGTTTTACAAAAATCATTAAAATGTGATGAACAGTTTTTTTCAGAAAAGGAAGAAAATTACCTATTTCATTTCAGAGCATTTCACTTACCCAAATTTGTGGCAAGTTTAAATTTTAAACTATTAATTCTAGCTTTTTAGAACTTGTTCTGATATTGCTACAACTAAAATATTTTTCTATACCTCTTTTTAAAATTTATTTAAGCATAATCATGTATAGTAAAATTTTATAACACCATTAAATTGACTCACCTCAGTATTTTGACAACCAGAAATAAATTTTATTTAAGAACGCAAACCCTGTATTAATCTTTCTTTCTGTGATGCTAAGACATTTCATAAATGTAATTCTTTTTTACATTTATGCCATATGAAATGAAAAATAGGAAAAAATATGATCCACTGACTCACTATATTTGGATTTTTTTCACCAATGCAATTAGAGGTTAGAAGTTTGTTTGCAACTTTAGTACTTCATAAAAAACATTATACCTAATAAAACATCATATCTTAATTTTTAATGGAGAAATTAATCATATTCTTTCTTCTTAAATTGAGAATTACAAAAATACATCCTGGGACCTTCTGAACTAAACTGGACAGGGTTAGACTGAGGTCACACTAGATCAGATGACTGCATTCTTTCTTCCCTGGAGACCATGTAGTAGTTCCACAGGCTGCCATTAGATAGCAGCATAGTACACGCCATCTCTCTCTCCTATTAAGGTTGGAATTATCTCAGTTACACACACACACACACACACACACAGAGAGAGAGAGAGAGAGAGAGAGAGAGAGAGAGAGAGAGAGAGAGAGAGAGGGGTTCTAATTCAATTAGTGCAGTCGGCAACTCCAGAAAAGAGTAATTCAATTAGTGCATTGTGGAGCTCTACAATACCTCTAAGCAGATGTTCACCATCTTCAGAAACTGGAGCTAGGTTTAAAATACCTGTACTACTCAGATATGCCACTATATTATGTCATTTGTCAAAGTGTTTACATATGCTTTTCTGGCTTCAAAGAAAAGGTGAGGAAACAAACCCAGGCTAAGTTCCTAGAGATTATTCCATCTACACCAAACAAAGAAGAATATACAATTTTAGGCAGTAGTGATTAAATTACATAATCTAAATTATGTTCAAAACAAGATGTATTACTGTATACTAAACTATTACATACTTTTGCAGCACCGCCTCTAGTTATGCATATCATATTGTAATGAGGACACTGTCAAGGTGGAATACATTCACAGGGAAGGACAACCAGAATAACACCATCCATCAAAATAAAAATGGCAGGAATGATCGTTGATGTTTTCCAAAGAAACACTAAAAGAAACAGCAAAAAGTTTGAGTCTTTCTTGAGGGAAAACTTTCTAATAGAACCAATAGTGAAGAAGAAAACAAGAAGCTCTGCTTGCTAATAATGGCAGTAATGAAGCAGAGATTAGATGACCCCTTGCCAAAAACACTTTATAAAGGATTCTTATATGTAACTAGATGGCCTTCATGTCCCTTCCCATGCTGAAATTTTATGGTTCTATGAATACACTGATCTTTGCTCATGAGGCAAGCCTGGACTTTAAAAAATAAAGCTAAGCATTATTATGGAGGGCTGGCTATATAAAAGACCATGGGCTGTAAGGCATTTTCATAGTAACTGATACATTAATAATACACAAGGGGAAGAAGAAATTTCACACAGTTTCTCTGTGTTAAGATTTTGGAGATTCCATAAAGGTACATATGTCTAGTCTTATTTTTTATATCTTAGCACTTACACCTTTATTCTTCCAATATTGAAAACAATGGTTTATTTTTACTCATTCTCAGGAAATCAGTCAATGAAAAATCAATTTCTAGAAGAAGGATTTTTGAAAACTCCCCCACTGAGTCAAGAAGATGGGTTCTTATAACTTAAGTGCAAATCTACATCAATATTTATGCTTTAAAAATACCGAACAATATTTAAGACAGCAGTAACTAATCCTCTATACCCTCCCTTAGATTTTACTTTTTACATTACTGTATTTTGTAAATGAGGACATAATTCTGGGTACAAGGGAGAAGGTCCCATTATTTTACAAATACTATCTCCTCTCTTTCTAGCATGACCTCAAAGCAGATAACTAAGAGATGTCAGGAATAATTATCACCATTTTCCCAGGGCATTTCACTATGTATTCATGATAGAGAATGATTCCTGCCTTTCACATTTGCAGAGCTAAGCTAAACAGTCATCCTTTAAAACCATCAATAAGCATTAATTCAAGTACTTTTAACACATACTCCTACATTTTCATACTGCAGAAGAATTATAAAAGGTCACTGTTACTTAAAACTTTTCTTGTAAGGTCTATGCCCCCAAAATGGATTAAGCACACATCTAACAATAGTGCTGTTTTCTTAGGGAGAAAAAAAATTTTAATATAAAATATCTATTGTTTTAAGATGTATGCAACTTAAAACAAACAGTAACAGAAAACTCATTCTATTACTAGAAAATATTTTTCAAGGAATCTAGGGTTTGGCTTTTTCAACGAAGATTTTCTATTTGTGTTCCATTAAGCTGTAGTAATACAAACAATGGTTCTTCCACATAACCTACCTATTCGTTAATCTTCTTACTATAAATATAAATTTATACATTTTTAGAAAAGTTACTTTCTTTTAGCAAGAAAGTTTTAGTCTTTTTAACCACTTGCCAAAGACACTGGATAATTACAGCAATAAATAATATAGCTGGACTAATGCTAATTCGACTGGCAATACCGCCATGTAGTAGGCTATCAGTTTAACAAACTATGTCACTCAATCTCTTATCTTTACTTACTACTGCCTTCCCAACTTCCTGCCCCCATAAAAACAGAACCAGAATTCCTTACAATATGCATATGGTGTTCCATAAACTCCATTAATAATGTACTAACCCGACTTTGGTCTCCTTTTTGCCCATACCTCATGGCCTGCTTTTATGTTCCAGTGTTAAGTTTATTTGGCTCCATCAGTGCCACTTCTCTTTAACATTGTCCCTTTTCATGCATTTAAGGCAACTACTTCCAACCCTATCAATGAAAGCAGACAAATGGAGAAGAAAGGAATGAACTGCAAACACCTCAAACAAGAAAGGTTGCTTAAAAAACCAAGTGTCACATTCTGACAGTTCAATATTTCATAGCCAATACAAGGAATGTGCAACGACACTGCAACTTTAAATCTTTTCCTCCTATGTCAGTCTCTCTTTCTCTCATTGTAATGCCAAAGGGAACAGCAATCAGAGTGGAGATGTTCAACGTGATAGAGGTCAGGACACCATCGGATCAACGTACCAGAAACACGACCTTGTTTATTTTTTTTCCACAGTATTATTGTTTACAGGGTGCTTTGCTCGTGTACCTGGTGGTTCTTAGCTAAAAGATGAAATTACAGCCCAGGATGAAGCGCTCAGGCACACATCCAATTTGTGTTTCCATCTCAGAAAACAAAAAGCTTCTAAGGCCCTCAGGCTGCCATTCAAACTTGGAGGCTGACATTTTTAACAGCATGAACCAGAGACTGGCAGAGAGAATGATCTAATGCATTTCTGACTTGTCAATCAAAGATCTCACCTCTGCTGTCTTGTAAACAGTTGGGGGCCATCTAACTACATTCATAAACCTAGGGAGAGCTTACTGCCAGCTGGGGTGCTACAGCCACATGCTCTGGCTTCTATTCACCAAAATCATGATTCAGTTTTACAATCTCACTGTACACAGTCCATAGGCACCTTTCCAGGACTACTGGAATAGAACCAGAATGGGAATGCAAAAGAGATTTTTGTCAAATAAGTTATTTTTAAGCTGTTGGAATCCTATACCCATTTTATCCTCCTATTACCACACACACCCCACCACCAAAGGATTACACTATGCTGCAACTGAAATTGATGACCTACCAATTTAAAAATGTAGGGGAAGTATACTAATATTTTACTAGAAATTTCCCTTATGTTTTATTACCAGCAAAACAACAGGCACTCCCCAAAACATGGGTCATGCAAAGGGTAAAACTGCAATAGCAACTATATTTTAGTAAAACTAATCATGTGTTTTTTTTCAGATATAAAACTTGTTAATATACAAAAGCTTTATATTTACTAGTTTGAAATAGTGCAATATACATTTTTGTTTGTGAAACATGAAAACAAAATGAATACATATGCTTCTACTCTTTCTTTTCTGTTTATGACCTATAATATACACAAAAAATTAGACCAAATCAGGCTGTGACTTAAAACTTTTTGCTAAAAGATCATATATTAGAATGGATATACTCTTTTTTTATGTCAATTTTACAGGGCAGAGAATTCCAATTTAATTCATATCAAGCCACAGATACTAGGTCTGCAACAAAGGTCTCGAGGATTTGAATGGTACACCTGAGAACTTTAAAAGGCAGATGACAGATAACCCAGCAGGGGAAGGTATACTGCAAAATCCTGTTTCATGATGATGTACTACATCCTAAGCCCAAATAACTATTTCAAAATATAATAGACTTGTTCTCCAGAGGACTGGGCCAGAGAATATAGAAAAGCTCAAAGATACTCAACATCAGATCTCAGGAAAAACAAAACTCCTGAGTATCACCTTCCAATAGTAAACTATTGCAATTCTTAGAGGCCTACACTACCTCTAAGAATTGGTCTTTTACTTTTCTTTTCTTTCAATGAGGCTGCTGTAAATAACCTGGATTTCTCTCCAGGAAAAATGACCCGAAAAAGAGTTTCCTAAATGCTGTCTATCTACCAAGCTTCCAAATCTTGACAGTCCATATAAAATACCAAGTCTAGAAACGAACACAGGAAGGACAGCAAGACAATAAAACACTACTACATAAAGCAGAACAATAATGAAAGAAGGTACAAATGGCCATGGCAGTCACAAAACAACCAATAATTATTCCTGAATAGCACAGAAAGAACTCCTGTGGTACTCTGGCCTCTACTCAACACAAGATGGCAATAACAAGAAGGTAATCTCAGAATATAAAGTAAGTAATATATGCTTCTCCAAAAGATACACGTGCATCTTAACTGCCCACAGCAAGAATTTGTCTGGTAAGGATAGTGCATCCACACAGGTTCCCATCACCCTTAGAGTTTTCAGCAATTCCATTCTTCTGTCTGTGTTTTTTACAGTGGGGCAACTCCAGGCTCCCTGGGGTACCTACACTCTCCCTTCTGCCATTAGGGGTCATGCTGAAGTTAGGGCAATTAGGAAAATCCAATATTATTCAATATAAACAAAAGCAATAAACACTCTTTGTGTACAAGAGTTTAATTTTCAGATTCATCCAGAAAAACACAAAAAATTTTAAGGAAATCTGAACCTCTTGTAATAAGATGATTTGGTTTACTCTAAATAAACATAAAAGGAACATTAATTAGCCTATAAATGGATTTTGTATGTATATATGTGCAGGTACCACCAACAATTTAATTCTTTCTCTCTTCTCACACCATTTAAACTATTTGATAGTTTTCTTCAAATTATTTAAGTTCATTTACTCATCCAACATACATTTATAAAGCACACATTCTATATCAGGCACTGTACTTGACAATGGAAATATAAAATGATAATTTATCCTATAAATAAGCCTATAAATAAACATTACCTGCATCACAGACATGTCAAAATACTCAGTAATGGAGAAATCTATTATTATAAAACTTGAGAAACAGAGTATTTAAATAACCAAGTAGGCATCTTGAAACATAAATAAGTGCAAATGATGTCATTTCTCCACAACGGACTACTATATTTCCAGGATAAGATAAAATGCCACAAGTTCAGGTCATCTCTACTTTCTTGTTGAAAATATATATATACAAGTTGAAAGACTAGAAGCTGAACAATAAATTTCAATGTTAGCTGAAACATTTTTAAATCCCTAATTACTTTCTTTTTAAGAAGCAGTCTTCAATAATGTATTTCCAACATTTTGCACATATACTGCAATTTTGCACCTAATCAAGACTAAAGGGTCACTTTCACTGTGCCTTATGATTTCCATCTTTTCTACACTGTTCTTTATAACTGCTATCATCATTTTAATTTTCCCAGTATCTATTCTTTTATAGAACAAGGGTAAAATGCAATAAAATAGTCAAATAATTGCACAAACATACACTGTTGTGAAGATAAAGATGTTGGTTGGCATCATTGAAACTGAACTGTCAGCTGGCTGGTAGTGCCACTATTTAATAGCCTGAAATGTGCATTTCTTTAAGAGTCCAAATTCAGCATACAAAATCCAATTCACAGGGGATTATCAACTGAGAGCTGTATGAAAGCCAAAGATATAAAATCTTAGGACTGCCTGTAAATCAGACACAGCACATTTTCTTTTTTCCATGTACATGTGTAGTCTTTGAAAGACTTGTTTAATTATGACTTCTGACTACAGAACACTTGTGTGTGTGTGTGTGTGTGTGTGTGTGTGTGTGTGTGTGTATACCACCCATATTTCAATTCTCTCCTCTCACACCACATATGCTATTTGATAGTTTCTTCAAATTAAGTTCATTTATTCATTTTGCAAAAATTTATAAAGTACATATTCCATACATCAAGCACTATACTTGAAACTGGAAATATAAAATAAACAAAACACAGTCCAACTCTCAGGGAATGCAGTTTACTGAGGAAAAAATTACAACAGCTATCAGTGCTATGACAGAAGTACCTATTGCATGCCTTGTGTACAAATGCTGTGCCAAGGTTAAAGGGAAGAGTGAAAAGATCAGCAAGGGCTTTTATTCTAGAAGTAAAACAACTTGAGCTGACTAGTGGAATTAGCCAGGTAGATAAAGGTGGAAGGCAGGCTGTAGGGGAGGATAGGCATTTCCAGGTCAGGAGAACTGGATATGCAAAAAACACAGATGAATGAGAGAACGCAGCACCTTTGAAGAACTCTAAATTTAAAATGGCTAAGAATTACACAGGAGGGAAGTGGCAGTAAACCACTCAATTACATGAGTGGTAAACCATGTTCAAACTTTGTTCAGTTCACAAACATGTGAGCAACTGGCCATGAGATAAAGAGTGCCAAAGTCAATGTAACCAGCCAATAAATGTAGGGGTTACATTCTAAGTCCCCAATGTTTGTCTGAAACAGTGGATAGTACAGAACCCTACACATACTATGTTTTTTTTGCTATATTTACATAACTATGATAAAGGCTAATTTATAAATTAGGCACAATAAGAGATTAGCAACAATAATAATAAAATAGAACAATTATAATAATGTACTGTTATATGAATGTGGTCTCTCTCTTTCAAAATATCTGAAATTTTCCATTTAATATTTTTGGACCACAGTTGACTATGGATAATTGAAACCATGGAAAGTGACCAAAGATAAGAAGGGACTACTGTATTTGAAATTTAGAAAGTATTAGTATCAATAAAATGGTAATGTCTAAAAGAATATTTAAAATATTTCCTTTCTACTTTTCTGCATTTTCTACAATTAATATAAAATGTTTTTACTTTTGTATTTTATAAGTAGTAATAATAAAAATATTTTAAAACAAAACTGTATTTGTCTGAGTATGCCTGTGTGTATATGTATGCATAGATGGATAAATCATTCCAGATTGAAGGAAACTAACATGTTGATAATAACCTTAAAGTAGAAGGATTATGGATGATACTTTCTTTTTTATATATTTACCAAATAATTTACATATCCCATAATAAACAATAAATTAGTTTTACAAGCAGGGGGAAAATATGGAAATTTTTTGCCATAAAACAAAAACATTCTGATTTGTCAATATAGTCAAACCCCTAATATAAGGGGTATAGATGGGATAAACATTAAGTGTCAACATACATACAAAAAAGGTCTGAATATTTTATTATACAGAAATTATGCTGTACTGAGGTTATTCATATATAATGGGGGGGGGGCATCAGCTAGGGTTTAATAAGTGTTTTTGTCATGGGATAATTTTCCGAAGGTATTGTTTTGTAATAAGACTTGAATGTTAATTTATATTCAATGTGATAATCCATATTCCCCTAAAACCACAAATATAAAGTGAAGTCTTGTATATATACAGACATATATATATATTCTGAATGTTTCATTTTGCAAGTATTAATTTTATTTCATAATTTTTACTTAATAGATGGTAAGATTTAGTAGACTTCCAAGTATTCTTGGACAATAAAATACATTACCTCTCCCTGCAGTTAACCTTCAACAACTTCAACCTTTGACAAGGGACCGCAGCCAATATTAAAATACTATAAGGTCCATTTAGCTCAAGATTTCCCTATGAGTACTAGGTATACTTGACAACTAAAATATTCTAAGGTCATTTAAATCTACTTACATTCTTATTGTTAGAATTTCTCTTCTTTCAATGTCTAAAGAAAATAAAGGATCTTTACTCAGCTATTTTTAAGCACTTTCTACTGATCGTTATTTACTGTTATGGATCACCATTTACTAAGAATGAGCAAATAATTTTATAAAATACAGCTACTGTTAATCACCCATATACTTTCCAGGACAAAACAATAGAATGATGAAAATGAAACTATGTTCAAACTAAACAAAGAATCTCATAGAATCTAATATTTAAATATTTAAACAGTATTTTCAGCATCTTCTCTGTCTCTAGTTTAAAATATGTGGTTTAAAATGTCAATAATCAAACTAACCCAATGTTGCCAATTTCCATCTGAGTTACTAAGGACAATCCAACAAACTCAACAATGACTCCACGACTTTCCTTTTCTACTGTCATAAAATTTTTCACTTCCTAAGATGCTTCAAACTTCCTAAGGAAATGCAATGATATCAAGGGGGAAAAATGTCATAAAGCTATTAATAAGTCATTTCCTTAAACATGAGTAAAAATGAGTATTCCTACCTGGGACAACCACTTCGAAGAATTACTTGACTCTTTTAAAGTTAAAAATACACTTACTCTATGACCCAGCAATTCCACTCTTAGGTATTTACCCAAGAGAAATAAAAACACATGACCATAAAATGATTTGTACAAACTATATATAGTAGCTCTACTCATAGTAGACAAAAAAAATGTAAACAATCCAAATTTCTACTAACAAATGAACAGATAAATTGTGATATAGTAATACAATGGAAGATGTTCAGCAATAAAAAAATAAAATGGATAAATCTCAAAAACATTATGTTGAGCAAAAGAAAATAGACACAAGAATGAATACTATATGAATGCATTTACATGCAGTTCAAACTAATCCTTGGACAGATAAAACTAATCCTTGGTGACAAATCAGAATAATCATTGCATATGGGGATTGGGTCCTAAATGGATGGGGGTATGAAAAAACTTTCTCAGATTATACAAATGTTCCATATCTTGAGAAAAAGGTTACACGAATGTACACATTTGTCAAACTCATCCAAAGCACACTTAAGATCTGTTCGTTTCACCATATATAAATTTTACATAAACAAAAATCTAGACAATCTGTTCGGAGATGCCAAGTTAGGAGTTCCTCTGTGCCAAGGATTAACAATGGACACCCAAAAGGACGTTCAACCCCCAAAGCAACAGCCAATGATACATATCTGTGGAGAATGTTACACAATGAAATAAAATCCAGGGATTCAATCAGATACAGAGAATGATGCTCCGTGACACATGGGATTCAGAGGATCGTCTATGTGTTTAGATTTGCTGTTAATGTTGTTGTAGAGCTTTTGATTAGTGTACTTACCTTTACAAATACAACTATATATATACATGATTTCATTTTTAAAACCGTATTGTATTTACGTATCTAGTAATAGTTATTTTTTGTTCAGTTACATAATTTGTAATTTAATTTTATTGTATATGTCATCTGACACACAATAAAGGTTAAAAGTGCTTCCCCAAACGACACTTTTCATCAAAACCTAGAATCATTGGGGCCCTTGTTAAAAATAAAGTTTTCTAGGGCTCTATAAAAAATAAATAAATAAATAGATTGATAGATAGATAGATCTAAATAATAAAATAAACCCCAAACCAGAAAGATGCAAATATACTAAGATTATTGTAATTCTAAAGTAGTGGAAACAGGAAAAGACTAGATTTAAGTCCTGTATCTTCCAATTAGTCAACCAGTAACATTGAACACCTGTGTACACTGCACCTGACAGACAAATTTTGGATTAATAGAATAAAAATAGCATTATAAGCTTATTTCTTCCATTTTTGCTGCATAAAACATAATGGAAGTCCCTGAAGGTAAGAAAAGAGTAATTCATACTTATTGCAATGTTGGGAAAAGCAAAAATTTTCTCATCAATACCTGAACCAAGAGTAGGTTTTCCTATGATACAGAACTGGGCTGTAAGGTAAGAAAAACCATAAGATTTTATTCAATAGTATACACTGTTTTATACCAACAGTATTTGCTGAAAGCCTTGAAACCTAGTCTTCTGTGCACTTTTTTAATAATATAAAACCCAATAATCTGCCAGGCACTGTTCTAATGATTTAATATAAATCAACAAGGTAATTTAATCCTAGCAACAACTCATAAGAGATACTACATATTATCATCCCCATTTGACTGATTGGAAGCTGAGGTATAGAGAGGTCAAGTACTTGCCCAGGGTCATACCTAGACAGAGCCAGGCTCAAATCTCAAGCAGTCTGATGATCAGCACCCATGCTCTAAACCACATACTGGCTTCTGTGCTTCTTTTCTGAGAAGTTTCTTAAGCATCTCTTTCTGCCTGTACCACACAATTTCATTCCTACAATATAATTCAAGGCCCACACACTCAAATTCATTCCTGAATTTTCTAGCAATATCTCTAAATCAATCTTTCTCCACATATACTCTAGAAGTAGTAATTGATAAGGGGACATGTTAAAGTAAATATTTGTTGTTCTTTATTTAGACCAAAGAGAGAAAGCCCTGATAGTGATGGTGAATTTCTTCAGAATTCTTTCCTACTGACCTAAGATTCAAGATTGTGTTAAGCCAAATGAAAATTTCAATTTTTCTTGGTATCTTGGTGTCCAAGTCAGACGATTTAACTTGTACATTTTTTAATTGCAATATTATCTTTACCCCTTACCTAATATAGTTCAAATCACCAGTATTTATTGAGCCTCAACTACTAAAAAGCACTTTACAGAGCACTGTGGAAATCAATGGATTAAGTGTAAGAAGTCTGCTTTCAAGGAATTTCTCAAATCTAGCACAACATTTCTCATATTAAGCTAGGATATATTAACTATGGGTCTACTGAATTCCCATCCCCACATCCCAGAGTGGGACGAAGCATGTGGATGGTAATGTAAGTAGCATCTCACTATGGTTTTTTTAATTTGCTTTTCCTTGATGACTAAAAACATTGAACATCTTTTCATATGCTTACTTGCCATTTAAGTATCTTTTTTTGTCATGTATCCATTGAAAAATTTTTGGCCCGTTATTTTATTGGATCGTTTACCTTATTATTACATTGTAAGAGTTCTTTATATATTCTGAATAGAAAAGTCTTTATCAGTAATGAACTTTACAAATGTTTTCTCTCAGCCAGTGCCTTACATGATCATTTTCTAAAGTGTCTTTTGAAAAGCAGAAGTTTTCAACTGTGCTAAATCCCATTTATCATTAACTTGTTTTATGGTTTGTGGGTTTTTTTGTCTTACTAAAGAAATCTTTGCTTAACCCAAAGCCACAATGATGTTTTTCCTCCCCATTTTCTTCTATTAGTTTTGTAATTTTAGCTCATATTTAGGTCTATGATCCAGTTCAAGTTGATTTTTGTATATGGTGTAGCGTAACAGTCAAGGTTCATTATATTGCATTTAGATATCACAATTATTCCAGCATGATTTGTTGAGAAGAGTGAGACCAATGCATTTTAATATAACAGAGCACAAGAATTTCAGTGAGACGATGTCAGGCAATTTCTATACTGCAACTAATCTTTAAGCAATCACAACTACCTAGAAGGGTATTAAAATACCTCTCCCTTTTCAAACTATTATCTATGTGAGGCTGGATATTCTTCATATATTTCAATCAAAACACCACATCACAGCAGATTGAATGCAGAAGCAGAAATGAGAATCCAGCTGTCTTTTATTAATCCAAATAGTAAAGAGATTTGTAAAAATGTAATACAATGTGTCTTAATGTTTTACTTTAAAAAAGTTATTTGCATGAACATTTCATGGGTTTATTATAGTTCTTAAATTAATTAATATTTAAAATTTTCTTCAGTTGTAATTTTGAATATAGTAAATATCAATAGATATAACCCAGATAAATGAAAGCTACCATCTCTCTCTTCAATTACTGGAATTAGCTAGAGTGATGTATCTAGGTCAAACTTGTGTTTAAATCCTTTCAACAGCTTGCTACTCTTCTTAGCATCAAAACCAAACACTTTTCAATGGCCCACAAATCCTGCAGGATCAAGCTTCCGCAGTCTTTCCTAAATCCATCCTCATTCTCTGAAACAATAGTCTTTTTCAGCAGTCCTTAAATGCATCAAGCTCCCTTGTCCACAGGCCGCCTTCTGCACAGTCTCTTCCTTAGGCCTGAAATGTTCCCCACTCTTTTTTGTCTAGTTCAGACCTCATCATTCAGATCTTACCTCAAACACTGTTCACCTGATTTTCCTTATCCCTCACCCTCAGGTTAGATCAGGATCCTCTTTTATATATTCTTGTGGCTCCCTACACATTTCTTCCATAGAATTTATCAGTTTGGGAGATTATACTTTGGGAATTATGTGATTTAATAGCTCTTTCATTTCACATTAGAATTTATATAAAACCTATATATAAAACCATTAAATAAAAATTTGCCTGTGTCATGTGCATTTTTCAAAGATCAGTGGTTCTCATCAGATCTTCAAGTGACCCCTATGTAGTGAAAAATTAACCTTACCCAAAGAGAGTTCTGACCTTTGCCCTTGACTACCAGGAGGTGGTATCTAGATCCCTCGACAAATATGATTCATGATGAAAGATTTGAGCCGCACTTTATCAATTCCGATCCTGAGGGAAAATGGAGACTAAAAGCATTATCGTGACCTAAAGGTCAGTATGTGGGCAATTTGTAATTGAGTCCCAATAAAACTCTGGACACCAAAGACTTGGGTGAGTTTCTGTGGTTGGCAATACCCTAAGTGTCAGCACATACTGTGGCCCAAAAGCTGTAATGCCATCCATGACTCCATGTGGAGAGGATAACAGGAAGTTCTACATTTGGACCCCTCCAGATTCTGCCCTATGTATCTCTTTTGGTTTAATTTTAACCTGTATCCTCTTCCTGTAATAAAACCATGAGTATAATTACTTTCAGTGAGTTCTGTGAGTCTTTTCTAGTGAATTATCAAACCTGAGGGTGGTTTTAGGGGTTCCTAAACTTGTAACTGGTATCTGAAGTGAGGGCAGTCTTGTAAAGACTATTCTCTCAGACTCTGCAGTTTCGCTAAACTCATTGCAATAAAAAAGTAGACTAGAATTTCCTTGACATCAGATACTTTATCAGTATTATTCATACACAGTGAAAATATATAACATGTTTGAAATAAAGTAATACTCTCAGAATATCAATACTCTCTAACAATAACAGCAATAATGCTAGTGATGATGAAGATAATAAAAACAGCAACCATCTACTACACGTCCATACTATAGTATCTTTTTATAGATGAGAAACATGAGGATGAGAGTAAAATGACTTGCCCAAGATCATACCACTAGTGACAGACAGTAAGCCCCGATTTATCTAATTTTAAGGCTTATGCATTTACTATTTTGTATCTCATAAGCAAAGGAAGTTCAACATTATATTTTGCAAAGGACACCTAGTATCCAGTATGATCTTCATTAAAATAGTATCATTAAAAACTAGCAACTGTTAGTTAGCACAGTTCAGAAATGCAGACTACTTATGTTCCCCTCTTTTAAATAAGACTTTAGTCATAAGCTTGTTTACAGCTTGTCTCTGAAATTCTTCTAAATAAAAGCTACATAGGTTAAAAACAAATTTAAAAACCAATTTTTTGTATATTATCATCAAATGCTAAACACAAATCCCAAATACCTGAGGAGGACAGTTAATACTTCTGCCAAGAAAATCACTATATATGGTACCCTAATCTGTAAACAATGGACAGCAAGCTCTTTCTTACATTTTCTCTTACAAATTTTCCATCTCTTCCTCTTTAGTTTTCCCTCACATCCTGGAACTGTCCTAATGGCCTCTAAGAAAGGCTAAAGGAAACTAGAATCTGTTGGTCCATGCATGAACAGCTGGACAGTATCTAGCTGAATACTGCACTCAAAGGTCTTAAAGGCTTTTCCACCTTGAAACCAGATCTGTTAATCAATATATAAATACAGTTCTTACAAATAAATATGTGTGTATGTGTGTATGTGTATATATATATATATATATATATATATATATATACACACACACACACACACACACACACACACACACACATGTATGTACATGTGTGTAGTAGTGGTGATAGTAGCAGTACTAGTAGTAGTAGCAGTAACTATAGCAACCAGGAGACACTCTGACAAGAACACTTTATATTTTTAATAATTATAAGAAAAACATAAGAAGGTAGTCAAGCAACCGGCTATAAGTAATTAATTGCATTGTCTTTATGCAGGTCCACAGCTAACATTACATATTGAAAGCTATTTGTTGAGATTACTTTCAAATTCACAATCATGCTTCTACTAGACATAAAGCCAACAGTCAGGTTGTGCTATGTCAATTTTGGCAAACCAATCATGAATATAAAAAATGTTTTAAGATGGATCGGTCTGGATCTACATTAAAAATTAATCATTAAAAGAGGCCTGAACAACGTGAAATACAGACAATATGAAGGAGAAAAAGTGAACATAAGTAAAGCATGGAAAAGAAAGAGGGACATACTAATGAATTAGACACACACACACTAAAGCCCACAAATAACCCACAGAGACAGAAAAAGTACCTGGAAAGCTGTGAGTGCGCCAGTCCCTGGGTTATACAGGCATCGCAGCGAAGGCATGCTGTCCGCCAGGCTGGAGCAGCCCAGCCACAGAGACCTGGGCATAGAGCACTGCAGAGAGAGGACAACTATGAGATGGGACAGTATGAGACAGGATGGGACAGGTTACAGGAATTTTCAAGGCTTGGTTTAATGTAATATTCCAGTTGTAGCTGGCCTTCATGATAGAAATAGCTTCAAGAAACTACTTACTAGTTCTAACCCCAGAGAGACTCAGGAGCACTAGTGGCCAAAAAGCAAAAGCAGGGGTTGGGGTGGGAGGTTATAGGCCAAAAGTCAAATATTTAGTAAAAATTGTTGTTCCTGTTCTTCTATGTATGCGTATAAAGGAAATCCACTTCCTAATTCAATTAGTTAATTCTTTTACTCTATGCACCTCCACTTATCTCCCATAAATTCACCACAGGGTGAAATACTGTGCAGATTAAGCAAAAAAAAAAAAAAAAAAAAAAAAAAAAAAAAAAAAAAAAAAAAAAAAAAAAAAAAAAAAAAAAAAAAAAAAAAAAAAAAAAATCATTTAGCATTTCAACATAAGTAATAGTAAATTAGAAAATAAAATACCACAGGACAGTTAATGTTTTGGTTTTTTCTTTTTTTTTAGAAAGTGTGAAGGAAAAGAAAAAGTATCATACCCCTACAGCTTTGACAGCAACTAACTCTGTACACAGTTTGCCTATGTGTTCTTGTTAGTCTGCTAGTCATTAACCAAAATGCACAGTTACCATAGCAGCTGCCTCTTCATCTTTCCAGAGAGATGGGGGGAGGGGGCGGGCAGGGGCAAGCACAACCCAAACAGGAGGGAAAACAGCAACAAAAAAGCAGGGACAGAAAAACAAGAAAAAAACAGAAAAAGTAAAAAAGAACCCAAAAAGCTGCTGATATTAAAACCTAAACAAAAAAGTGTGTGTGAATATAAATATATATAGTGTATTCAATAGGAAAAAAAAAGGTAGAAATTATGATTTCTAGTAATACTAATTAAACAGTATTAGTGTTACTGCTCCTGAAGCTTTATAAAATACATTATCTTCTAGAAGAATTTTTATATTCTTCAAATTTCTCTAAAAGTATCCCAAGCTGAAGTTTTGTCCATCAACTTGGGTGCTATTACAATCTAATAATACTAAAAAAAACAAAACAAAAAACAAAACAAAACAAAACTGGTCATACCCCATATAAAAACAAGAATACATATTTTAAAATTTTGTAGTCAATACACATAGCACTAAACTTTGTAAGTTTTTAAATATTAAATATCATTATGGGGCTTTTTTTCCTTAAAATACTTTAGTTGTAAGAATTAATTAGGAAACAAAACATGGTATTTATTGTTCACATTATCTATAACTGATGTAAGGATAGTATCCTGCAAAGGACTCCAAAAAGTGATCTGGTTTAGACCTCTGCTTTCAAATGATTATTTCCTTTTTTTTTTTTTTTTAAATGTGGGTAGTTCCCTGGCTGGGAATCGAACCCAGGCTGCAGCATTGACAGCACGGAAGCCTAGCCACTACACCACCAGGGCACTCCCGTTTCCTCATTTTATAGTTAAGGTGATTGATGCCCAGGAGAAATTAAACATTTCTCCATGATCATGAATTTAGAAAGTAGAGAAGTAGGAACTAGGATCCTGGCCTATTGGTTCTTAGTACAGAACTCTTTCTCCTGCCTCCATCCATCCCTATGTCATAAATTACAGACATCAGACTCCAAAGAAGAGGCATCTGGATAACCAAAAGAGCTTAACTGCTTTGAATCTCCTAACTATGTTCACTGGTTTCCAGTGTTTTTTCACCTCAGGCTACAATCCATTTTATAAACAGCAGCTAAATAGAATAATTGTGTTCACTTTATCGTGTCACTCTCATCAATAATTTATAATGGCTTCCTATATCTATTGTATGAAATCTAAGCACTGTATTCATCTGACTTTACTCCACTGTCTATATTAACTCACCTTCTTTGTCCTTCCAATTGGCCTAGCACTCTAGCTAATTAACTATCTTGATATTTTTTTCAAATACCCATTTTATCCACATTATCTTTGACTTGTAATTTCTTTTTTCTTTCGCCTTACAAATGTACATCTATATACATTTACTTCTATACCTCCTTAGAACTATCTATACTAATTTTAGTCTTATCCAGTGGTTCTCAGTAGCCCCTTCCATTGTGAGAAAGCAGCAGGGAGAAGAGAATAAAGAAAACCAGGATTAAAAAAATGTTTCTTTCCCCTTGAAAACCACTTTTACTCAAATTCAATGCTCTACACAGGCAGCAACAAATTCTTTGCTAACATAGTTTTTGTAAGTAAATAATATTAAACATTTCTAAGTCTAATGTTTTAGTAATTTATTCTACAAGTACTGATTGAGCATCTTGTACTAGGCACTGTTCTAGGTTCTAAGGATAGAACAATAATAAAAGAGACAAAAATCCTTTACACTCTGGTGACATTCCCTCAACTTTAAAGTCTTCTGTATTTAAAATCATTAATATAAAAGAAATTCCTTGTTAGTGAGTTTCTCTCATTGGTAATGAGACAATGTACACTATCAAGCAGTTGATTCTGTCTCATTGTTAAAGAGAGACAATGTACATTATTAAGCAGTTGGTTTTGTGGATGCTGGGTAGAAAAAAAGTCCTATTCTGAAGGAGGTACTGACTTTTGAGAAAAGTGGGAAAGGGACAAGTATGAGTAAACAAAAAGGGAGAATGAAAATACAGAAGAGAAAAAAGGAAATAGTGGAAGAAATTGAAGTAAGCACTGGAAGATGGCTTGTCATTTCTCCCTATTCCCCTCTCAAAAGGAAGATGACTCAAACACTTTGTCATACTGAAGCTACTTGCATGATCTCCTCTTTTTAAATAAAATATTTATTTGTATTTGTGAATGTTCCTTGGTAAGTTTTTAAGATATTCCCCTTTCAAATGTTTGTGTCCATTTTACATTAGATCCTGTTATTTTTGCAGTATGTACTTGCTTAATTATTATCTGACCTTCCTCACTGTAATTCATTCTAATGATCTTCCTCATTCACTCATCCCTATCTTCCATCAAAACTCCTAACACAACTAAGAATCTGAAAGTTTATCCCATCCCCTTAAACTAAAATTCCAAAATAAAATTATAATTAATAATGAGCCACATATACCCAGGAAAGCCACTAGATATACTGGTGTGATTTCTAAAATAGCATTAACTTGCAAACACCACACAGAGGATGCATTCCCGATTATTACAAGACAATTGGTGTGGGTATGAAAACTGCATTGAATATAGTCAGATCTGCACATTACCATAAGATTTTACATATTATAGCTCAATTTAAAAACCAATTTTCAAATTGGTTTGTATTGTGACAATTAATCTTACCCATACTAGTAGATGCCACTTAAAAACATTGAGGAAAAAATAGGTAATTATAAAATTAATGGCATAGGCTATAACTTCTACCTCTTTTCCCTTCTATCTTCACATTTAAGAGCATTTTACAAGGGTGGTGTAGTGGCTTAAGGCTTCCGCGCTGGCGCTGTCAACACTGTGGCCTGGGTTTGATTCCCAGCCAGGGAACTACCCACATACTACAAAAAAAAAAAAAAAAAAAAGTGAAGGGAAAAAATCAAAGGAAATTTGGAATAAAAAACAGTGGAAAGGAGAGACATTTTGATTACTATTCTTTTTTTTTGTGGGGGGGGCGGTGGGGCGGTGGGTAGTTCCCTGGCTGGGCATCAAACCCAGGCCGTGGCTTGAGAGCACGGAAGCCTAGCCACTACACCACCAGGGAACCCCCTTGATTACTCTTCTTATGTATTTTAAATACTCAGGGCCATCCTGATTGGTCAGTTTTTGACAAAGATATAAGATTTTAATTGGTTTTTCAATATTTAATAAACAATCCCCTCTAATTGTTTATCTCTTCTAACATTTACCTTTAAAATACCCAAAAAGCACACACAGTTTTCTACTTAAAATTTAGGCTGTAAAAGTTTGTTTCTCCTTGCAAATTATAAATTCCTAATGTTTTCTTTCTGCACTTAAAGAAACCTTTTTTAACCATTTAATGTACAAATTTATTTTGAATTTTCAGTCAAAAAAATTTTTTATAAAAAGATTGGTGTTTCAAAAACTTCTGCTGTTCTCCAATACATTCTTAATTCTGGTTTCTTCACAATACCTTATGTCCAGTAAATATACCGGCCACTCATGTTAGACTTGAGCACGTGCAAAATGGCCGGGAAGAAGCATTCATGCCAGACACAGGTAAGTACAATAATAAGTTAATGTAAAAAGCGGATTCTAAACTATACTGCAATCCAGCAACTACATTCTCACATTTAAATATTTAACTTCTATTAACTGTTAAAAAACTTGTAAAGTCCCTAAATGATTCTCCTATGCAATCTCAAAAGCTACAACAAAGTTTGGATCATACATGCACCTCCAAATTACAGAAATCCAGCTGTCTATAGCACTTGTTTTTTCAGGTCACTTCCCACTTAACCTCATCCTAATTAATTCCCTTTGCAAAATCAAAGAAAGTTGAAGACTAAAACAACATATTACAACTGAAGTTTGTTACCCAATTAAATGAGTTTACCAGCTTTTAAAAGGTATATGCAGAATTTTTTTAAATGCTAGAACTTGTTTTCTAGTACTTGGAACAATCAGAAGAAGAGATTGAAATGTCACAAAAAAAGGCCTCCAGTGCTTCAAGGAGAATATAGTATCTAGTGCCCATCAGGTTCAATAGCACAAATTCATTTTCATAAAGAACACTAAAAACCATGACTCCACACCCTCTACTTGGCTGCCCAGAGAAAAGTCACAGTTCCTCTTCACTGATACAGGGCCCTGCAGGCAAAGGACCAGCCTCAGCATCTATTATATGAAAGCTGAATGACAAAATCTCCTAAACTCAGGTCCCTGTTGGTCAACTTCTAGAAGTAATAGAAGCTATAATAATCAACAGTAAAAAGATTGCTGCATTGAGATTTTATGTATCCTTAAGCCATGGAATAAAAGAATTCCCTTTTCACTATTATATCAACTAAAAAATTCAGGCCAAGAAAATTACAGTATTCCACAAGCCATGTAATACATTCAGACTCTTATACAAATTCAGTGATTGCCTCTTAAGAATCTCAATTTAGTTTATTCACTTCAAAAATGAAACTCACACCTGTCACATAGGATAATCATATCTGCCCACTCTTATTGCACAAGGTTGTGGTAAAATTAAAATAAGAAATCTAAACACTTCAGGTACAAAAGAAAAAAATGTAAAGTGGCATTATTACCAAGAGCAGGCTTCCACTGAATGCCACTTACATTTCGAAATGTCCTGGGAAGCCATTATGACCTGGCAGACCACAGAATCATTAAATCTATCCATCAATCAAATATTTATTGTTCATTACCAGAATGGACACAGGTAGAATACAAGGAGAACCAAAATTCATCATGCATAAATTGTTTGTGAAACTTCATTGCTTTTTCATCCTCTCCATCCTCCTATCCAGATGTATTCAGGTAGAGCAGATTAAATAAAGCCCCAGCTGTCTGGCTGGAGGACTAAAAACAGGAGTCCCAGGGAACTAGATGGTTCTTGGGAGATCATAGAGAGGGAGGAGTTCAGGAAAGCAAGCCCATAAAGTAGTTTATGAATTCCTGTGCTCACCCACAAGCTTCACAAATGTGGGTATGACCCAAAACAGCAAGCTATAGACTTCGAGAACTGAACTACGAGACAGACTACCATCTAGATCCCAGACTGGCCACTGAGTGGCACACACATGGAACAGAGCTCGATAGCACTGCAAAGGCTTTAAAAATACAATAGACATTGAAATCACAACCCCATAGAAGGCTATTTGAACATGCAGAGTGAAGTCCACTGGGTTGAGAGCCTGATAAAACAAAAACAACATTTCCAATATGATTTAAATAAAACTCAGTCCTATAATATTAAAAATGTCCAGGACACAACCCAAACATCACTTGGCATATAAAAAAGGGAGGGATTTCAACTCACATTAGCAAATGTCAATGCTAAACTGACACAGATGTTGGAATTACCTTTAGAGACAAAGACTTTAAAGTAACTAATATAAAAAGGTCCCAATAATTAAGAGCAAACATTCTTTTTTTTTTCTTTTTTTTTTTTTTTACGTGGGTAGTTCCCTGGCTGGGAATCGAACTGAGGCCGCAGCATTGATAGCGCCGAAGCCTAGCCACTACACCACCAGGGAACTCCAAGAGCAAACATTCTTGAAAGAGATGGAAAGATAGAAAGTCTCAGCAAAGAAATGACAGATATAAAGAAGCAGTAAATGGAAATATAACAACTGAAAATAACAAGAGGAATTTAAAAACTCATTGGAAAGACTCAATAGTGGAATGGTGGTAACACATCAATATTCCTTATGAATATACAGGCAAAAATCCTAAACAAAATACTAGCAAATAAGCAACATATAAAAAAAGATCATATGCCATGACCAAGTGGGATTTATCCCAGTAACGCGAGGGTGGCTGCCTTGAGATCCCAAAGGTGTTCAAATGCCTAACTCCATGTCTTTCTGGTGCCTGACTACACATCACCCACTTTAGGTCCAGGAGCTGTCTCTGAACCCTTAAAATAGCTGCCCTTTTGATTATGGGGCGAATGAGACAATCTGCTACTTGAAACCAGAAGTACTCGATGAAGACAGAAATATAATTCTAAAAAAATATAATTCTAAACCCAGAAGAGACACTATGGGAAGCTACGCTTATTTCAACAATGCCATCAATGCTCAAAAATTTTTTTTTTTAATTTAAGCCTTCCAAAATGAAACTGAATTAACTTTATGAAAACTAAACAAGTCTATGCCTTTAAGATTATAAGCTAGTAAAAATTTAGATTTAAAGGTTTAGATACCACATGTTAACATTATAAACACTGAAAAACACTAGATAAATCAGAAAGAAAATGTAAAATATTACTAGTTTGATATCATGATTGTTAACCATAAAAACTCACTATTCTTACAATCTCTATGCCTAGTCCATTGCTGTACACATAGCAGAAGAGTTCAGAAAATCCCTGGTAAACTTATCATGACAATTGAGAGAAGGTGACACTAACCCAGGAGTTAAGACATCAGGTTCTCATCCAGACTTGTCCTCAAACCAACTGTAAGATCTTGAGTAGTTCATTTAATTTCTATGTAACTCAGCTTCTTCACTGGTAAAATGGAGTAGATTAAAATATTTCTTTTTTTTTTTTTTTTTTTTTTTGTAGTATGTGGGTAGTTCCCTGGCTGGGAATCAAACCCAGGCCGCAGCGTTGACAGCACCAGTGCCAAAGCCTTAAGCCACTACACCACCAGGGAACTCCCCAATTAAAATATTTCTAACAGTATCTTGCAGCAATATAATTCTACAATTCTGTGATTTTATGTCCATCTATCACATTAGTAATATGGATTTTTCTATAGAATTATTAGTTTCACCACAAAATCTGGACCAAACGAATGGAAATTCCTTTAGACAATAAGGTGATGGGGGAGAGGAGGAAGCAGCTCCTGACAATTATTTAGAATGGTTAAAATTCAAATTTGGCTGCTTTCTAAAGCAAATTTTATTCATTATTATTTATTAAGTATGCAATTAGTCAAATATCATACTCTGATAAACTAGAATTTTGAACAAACAAATGCTTTAAAATTCTAATAACTATGCATAAGCAGTAAATTATTCTTACTTGAATTTCTATTGCTGTGTAGCGCAGGGTTACTAAGTACGTAATTACATAAGAGAGCCACCCAACTTCCAAAGGAGCCATTTCAGTGAATTGTGTAAATAATATGCTTTAAAAAAACATAACCTCCTCACATATGAATTTAGACTTACCAGATATGGAATAGCTGCGTACCTGTGAGACTAGAACACAGTCTTAAAAAGGCCTTCCTAATTATGAATTTACCAGAGAGACTAGAATGACCCAAAGCAAATTAATACACAGAGTTTTCCCCATAACTTTCTATAAAAACATTTTCATTATTCTGTTTCAGTACAGAAAACAAAAGATCCTAAAAGTTACTGGCTTGAGGTAAGAACTCCAGAGTATAAGATTTACCAAATTTTCCAAAATTGACACTCTTGTTTTCTTAATTACCAAATAGTTGTGATTTATTTTTCTTTCATTTGTATCAACCTAGTAAGTTCTAAATATTTGGTCTATCGCTGATTGTACTGTAAGACTGTTGGATCTGAAAGAATAAGAACAATTTTTTAAAAATCACATAAAATATTCAACATTAGCAGGTAGCGGGACATCTAATACCTAGATGCCACATGTTTTCTGTACCAATAAAGTCATTTTTAGTACCCATCTACAGGACATCAACCAACTCAGTAAACAAATTTATACGTACAGCCAGGTGGTATCTTTATTTTCCCTATAACGGAACAAAAAGTAAGGATGTTCACTTACATTTCCTTTACTCCATGACTAAAAATCACCTTATGCTAAGGAAAAAGAATTCCTATAATTCTGAAGTTCTCATTTACTTGGTAAGAGTAAAACTGCAATTATCTCAGATTAGGTTTTGCAAACTCAATCTCCTATACCTGTATTTTTAAAGACCTTTTAAATGACGCCACAAAGAAATTATGTGATTATATTGGAATTTCATTTTATTAAAATCAAGTCAAATCCCACTGCAATAAGCTCTAAGTAACTGTCCAAATTCTTTTATTGCCCTAGAATTTATTGCACTAAATAATATTGAAATAACTAGGCCACCAGCTGAGGTCTGAGAAACATGGGGTTAACACAAGAACTTTGATGATGTGGGGTTGGCCTATACACAAATTTCAAATGATCACAGTGCTCATTGAGAAGATCAGGCTTCATGTATTTCTGAGACAGGGAAGAAAGAAAGGAGGAAAGAGAGAAAAGGAGAGAAAGCTTGGTTGTAACTACAGTAGTAAATACAAGTTGAAGCAGTCTTCCATTTCGGAAAGCAGTTATGCTCATCACTATACTACCAGTCTTCCGTTTGTTTGTTTGTTTGTTTGTTTGTTTGTTTTGGTAGTTCCCTGGCTGGGAATCAAACCCAGGCCGTGGCACAGTCTTCCATTTTGATGAAAGGCACTTGCAACACGTTTTTCCCCCAGTGGGATTTATTTACACATTAGTTCATAGCACTTGCTTTCATTCAACACAGGTCTGTGTCATGTTAAGAATCCACATATTAAGGCAGGCTGGTTGCCATATGAGCAATCAGAACTCTTGTCCCTCACTTCACAGGCAAAAACAGCAAAAAAGCCAGAGTAAAAAAATCCTTTGATTGGGAGGTGGCGGAGAGGACACAAATTCTCACTAGACTTCTGGATCATACCCTCCATACAGATGCGTATGCTCTAACAGCAAGTTCAAAAGGAAGAGCTAGCTATCTGCCAATTTCCCCTTAACTGAGAAGGAAACTGTTCATGATAGGATCCCTGATCAAACAGTATTTCAACAACTGCAAAGCAAGTATCCCAGCCCTCTTGGGTACTCCTTAATTTAACTTTTGTGTAGGAGTAGAAAAAAGAAAATTACTTACTCATTAGAAAGGGAATAAATGCCTACATAAATAAATGGAACCATATTACATACTTCCTGGGCACCACAGACCAGCAGAGAAGAAACTCATTTGCAGCAATGTATTTACTTCACTATTTGCAAATGGTTGGCTGACTGGAAGCTACAATATAAGAAATAAATAACCACTTCAAAGATCAAGTGTCGTGTTCCCTGGTAAGTAACAAAACAACATTATCTACTCTCTCTATCCAGTTTATGGAATTAAGCAGGAGAAAAGGTTTATTGGCTATTTGCTTGCTTGATATGCTGTGAGGACATTTTCTGTGATGTTGGGGTTATTATTTAGGTTAGCTAAGAAATTCCCCTTTCTCTTGGGACATCACTATTAAGAGATGTATATTCACAAGAAGGATCCAAAATGATATTTCTGTATGTGGGTAGTTCCCAGGGAATCGAACCCAGGTCACAGCATTGACAGCGCCAGCGCCGAAGCCTTAAGCCACTACACCACCAGGGAACTCCCAAAATGATATTTCTGAAGCAAGTGAATGTGGCAATAAATTTGGAAATGGGGAGTGATGAGTATACCTAATAATATTTTTTCTTCCAGGAAAATAAAGTACGAATACAACCCAATTTATCACAAGCCAAGACGCAAACTAGTAAATCTCAAATGTACAACCTTATGATACTGACAACTTTTAGACACCAATCTAAAAATCAGTGCATCAGATTTTAATGTAAAACATTTTTACAGATTTACAAACTAGCCCTAAAAACTCCTGTTCTATGGTAAGTTAGGAGAAAGAGAGATTCAAATCCACGCATTGTTATTACATCCCACTGGTGTTACAACATATAGGCACAACAAGATACAGACACTTATGGTCAACTTTCATTTTCAAACTCCTTTACAAAATGTTAGCTAACCTGTTGATGAATTCCTGTCTCCCGGGTATCTGAACCATTTCAGAGCTCAAGTTTGTCTGATCTAAGTCACACAAGTCAAATATGACCTATTACTACTAAATAATAGCAGAAAGGGATGAGTATTTTACAGTATTTTTCAAAATAAACAAAAAAATCTCTAATTCTCCTTTCTCTTCCCTCCCACCCCCCCATCTTTTTCTGCTTTTTAAAAATAGGTTTCTTCCCCATGCTTATATGAAAGGACAGATTTGGGTTAGTCAGGCAAAACTGGGCAACGTAGGTGAAGGGCCTCTTTATGAAAATCAACTTATAGTTAAATCAATATTAATATTTGAATTTTGACTGAAAATATTCAAGAATTACTTTAAAACACTGTAGTTATGGTCAGTCAATATTATTGCTCCTAACATATTCACACCACAGTTTTCAACTACAAGAACATTAAATATAAAAATCTGTACTGAAGGGCAAAAGGGTAATGGCATTAGTGTACCCATGCTCTGGTAGTGTTCAACTATTTGTAATTAAATGTGGAAGAACATGTGGGAGTTTCAATACCACAGTTTTTAGATAAAAACCTTCAGTTTTGTGGATATTTATAGCATGGGTCTGGTCTTAAAGAACTCCGTCTTCCTGGACCTCATTTGTAACATAAACTGCTCTTAAATCACTTTAATACATTGTTACTGAGATACTTCTTTTACACAGTACCTACCAAGCAGCAGATCAATACTCTGATACAGAGCTGCCGATTCCATTACCACAAAAACCTGTGCAAGCAGCCAGATGCTGAACAAAGAGCACGGCTTTCATCAGGTTTATTCCTAACATGTCTCCACTCCACTGAGAAGAAATATTTTGCTATGGTGGGCAAATAGAAGTTAGGAAAGAAATAATGGCATTTAAAATAACAACTAAGAAGCTCTGATTACAGAGAATGTTTAAATGATATAGCTAAAGTAAATTTCTTCACACCTATTGGATACTTATCATTTATCATCAAATCCATCTGTTCATCTGTTCATGTAATCATAATGCTGCACTTGATTCTTTCACAAACTGTCATGACATTAGGTGTTTAAGTTGCAGTTCAACACTTACGTCTAAAATGATACAGGAAGAGGTTATGGAAAAGAATGATAATAAAGCACTGGGTGAGCAATGGCTGGGTGGGGAAGAGGAGAAAAGGAAAACTATTCTTTTAAAGCCATTTTCAATAACAAAATTTTCTAACTTCAATTTCTTTCTAAATTTGCTGCCAAAAGTATCTTTATTCACAAGCTTTTCATATAGTTATTACATTTATCTTTTCTTCATACCATTATGATGATCTGAAGCAATAAAACTGAGTTGAAATATAATTAGAAAGGACAGAGATCTGTCTATATGCAGTGGCACTAGCAACTTGTGGCACCGGAGGGATTTAACTTTTGTCTAAAACCAATTTTCCCTGTCTTTTCTTACACTATTTTCTTTCAATGGACTAAAGCGGCAATACATCCTTTCTAGACCAGCTTTAGTCATTTTCACAACTATGGTTGCTCTGACAACGGGATGCAGTTTATCTGTGCTGTTTTCATCCCTCCCCCCCCCCCCCCCGCTTTGAGTTGCCATAACAACACAATCATTCTGCCTTTCTCCAATATGTAAGAACTTTATTTTAGGACTATATTCTTAAGGACACTGGATTTCCTCAAGAAGAAAGTAAATAATAGAATTTATATATAAATTTATTTTGATAATACTCAACTTTTAAATCTTTTGAGGGAAGAATTATCTTAGTCACTTTTATCATACAAAACAGAACATTACGACAAAAAAAAGACCCTAATATCTGTTGCAATCTAAAGACTGTCTAGCATTAGTAGTGACTGATTTTTGTACAGATCTCCCCAAGCAAAAGATAGCAATACCATCATGATTATGAACTGTGGGAAAGTCCATTAATACCTGTGGCAACAATCAAAAATGAAGATAGTTCTATACTATATATACTTTGCTGTGGTAATCCAACATTATTTTTGAGTCCACAGTTCAGACTAGTGGACTTTATACCTGGTAAAAGTCCTTTCCCTTTTATTCAAGGTTATAAAATCTTTACCTTTCATTCAAGGTTTTCCATGGCACAATCCTACAAAAGTTCATATAGTTCAAATTCTTTTACAGTATAAAATGAGTAATTATAAAAACTCACATTATAGAAAAGATAAAAGAAAAGCATTTACTGTTCTAAATCAGCAGTATAAAATCTAAAAAATATTTTGGCTACTGGACCACAATATCTATTATATTAGGATCATCCTGCTGGGACATGAAAGTGAGTGTTTTCAAAAACTCTCAATTTTTACAACACTTCGTTGTTAATAACTTTAATCACTCAGGTCAGATCCTTTAGCCCTTTGATTAACTGACAAAGATATTAATACATTAAAAACCTCTCCCATAGTATAAATCCCCATAAACATATATACATATTTATTGCTTAAACACAAACATGCAAATATTACTATTTGAGAAAATATGAAAATATTACTAAATTCCTCTTTGGTTTCCTACAGGCATAAAAAATATTATTTATAATACTGTAGTATTTTTATAGGTTAGAACTAATTTTCACATATTAATAATGTAACAAGACATTTTAATTTTAATCACAGGTGAGATAATTTAATAAATTTTGTGGTTGCAATGGATTAAAAGATATGACTTATTCAACCAAACCTGAAGATGAAAAGAAAACTTAGGTCTTTTAAAGCATGCTCATTTTCTTTTGTTTTGTTTTGTTTTGTTTTTGCGGGGAGGTTCCCTGGCTGGGAATCGAACCCAAGCTGCGGTGTTGAAAGCCCCGAAGCCTAGCCACTTCACCACCAGGGAACCCCTCATTTTCTTAAGCTCATTTTTTAAAGAAAAAATCCACTACTATTCTAAATTCTGAAATAACATTTTAACAATTTGTATTTTAGTTACTTTTTAAAAAGACTGTAAGAAGAGAGGGTCTGCAAATGTTAAGAGCAAAAATAATGACTGGATCAAGATCTCTTTAGAATCCTTTCCACACAGGAAAATGAGGAACTCTAAGACAATAATAATGAAAATAAAGCAGATAGAACAACAGGGTGGTTACACTACTTAGGAGGGGTTGAGAGAGCGGGAACAGGCACAGGGGATGCTGAAAGAAAAGGAGACTATGACAAAAATAGATTCCAATCCTAGGCAATCTGGCTAACTATAGACCCTTACATCAAAATTAAACCAAAAACGGGACTAAAATCATTTAGAAAAGCCCATCTCTCTCTCTAATGCTTTCTCCTTTCCTTAATTTGGTGTATTGGTTGGGAACCTCAGGAAAATCCCCCTTTGTAAGGCCTGATCTCCTCAAGCAAATGACTTCTACCTTGCAATGACTTCTAAATTAGCCGAAGTAGGTCCTAGACTGTAAGCAAGATGATGCAATTTTATTACAGTGCAATAATGTGAATGTAGGTACTCATGCTATGGGAATCGTGTTAAGTCTCAAGACTGGATTTCTGTGATGTACTCTGACAGGACTGGTGAATTATTTGTGTATGTGTGGCCTTGCATTTTTGGTAACAGGTATGACTCACCCAGAATACCACTTAAAAGAGAGCCTCTGGCTTCATCTATGTGGCAGTCTGCTGTGAGCCAACATGCATTCAGATCTATGCTATTTTTGTTACACCTGCTAGAACTCACTAGTGGAATTGTTATTCCTGCCCTGATCTGACATGTCTAGCCATATATTCCATAGGGATTTGCAGGCTACTGAGACAAGCCCCTACCACTCTGATCAAGACTGTGTTATACCCTGTCCAGGGTAATGAATTTTAATCCTTACTCTCTCTGGGCTAGGGCCTTACTTTTTTCTCTAAGAGGTGGTTTCCTTTTGTTTTACTCATAACTTAGTCTGTATTTTGTGGAGAGGAGGAGAGTAGGTGAAGAACCTACTTTTAGCTTTACCTCGGATACTAGATAATTGAGTCTTTAAATGGGCAAAAACCCTTATCTCAGGAATAAACTGGTATCCCTAATAGAAAAAAAAAAAAGTGAAATCCAAAAGCCAGGCCAGCTGCATGCTGCAAAAGGTACTTTCAGTGATTTTGAGGTATAAGAATTCTCTTGCGCTCCAAGGTACAACACAGTGATTTAAAAAGATTCATTAGTCACCCCAATAAATTTAACAACAAAAAAAGGAAAAAAAATTATTCTAAATAAATAAATAAAAAGATTCATTATACTCATATCAGTCACTGGCAACTGGATCTAAAAAGATCGAATTTCCAAACTTAAAAATTAATTTTACTGGAGTTCCCTGGTGGTGTAGTGGCTAGGCTTTGGCGCTGTCAATGCTGCAGCCTGGGTTCGATTCCCACCCAGGGAAATACCCACATAAAAAAAAAACAAAACAACTTTTTTTTAAATAATTTTACTGCTTTTCAAACCAATCTGAATAAATTTTCCAAAATGAAATATAATTTTTAATTACCAGAGTCTTCCTCTTTAATAAGAAATGTTAATATACCTTCAGTCACAGAACTCCATCCTAGCCCTACAAAAACATTAAGTTCTTTCAAATAGAATTGAAATGAAAAATCTCATTTTGCCCAGTTAAATAATGTCCATATTCTATAAAGGCTTTAATTAAGTTACTAAAGCCTTGAAATGAAGGAAGATTTAGTACAGATTTCTGAGCATACATTTAGTTTTAGAAGGGCATGATATACAGTATAATAAATTTGCATTATACTGGTTATACTTGTTTTAAGTGTTATTTTCTCATTTAAGTGCTTTTCAGTGATATGTGAAATTTGAAGAGAATCTGAGAAAAGGCAAAGAACTCAATTCTGCCACAATGCATCTTCCAAAGTGGGATGCCAGGAGGGAGGGAAGATGATCCTTTGGGGTTCAGGGGAAAAAATAAACATTTACTCAAATTACTTCAGTTAAAAAAAGAAATTGTTTTCTAATTTTTATTAAATAGATGGACACTGGTTCCCTCATTTGATCTGATATTAGATGGTCAAATGTAACTAAGAATCAAGTGTTTTAAGGAAAGACTAATTTTTCCAACCCAAAAATACATTGCAAGGACTTCAAATGACACTGTTTCAAGCCTAGTATAATTCATCAAAGGGCAGTTATCTTAGGATAAATAGTAAGTTCTAGAAGTTGTTTTTAAAAATAAATCAGGTTGTATGCCATATCGAGAAATTCTGATTACATATAGACTAGTTTCAGGAAAAGTTCTTGAGGCAAAGTTTTTATAAAACTTAATTATCAAGAGTAAAATTTCTAAATATGATGTAGAACCACTTATATGAGGGAAGACAAAAAAACCAAAATAAACCAAAAAACAAAAACCAAAAAAACCAGAATTATCTTTCTTTGATATGAGGGGGATTGTGCACTTGGAATTGTTCCTCCTGGTCAAACGGTCAACCAGTTTTTACCTGGAAGTTTTGAGAAGGTGTTGACACAATTTGCAGAAGAAACATCTGAGTGGCAAAGAGATGACTGATTCTTTCACCATGACAACACACCTGTCCACACCGCACAGAGCGTTCAGCAGTTTTTTTTACCAAAATGGCACGACCCCTATGTCTCACTCTCCGTAGTCACCTGGTCTCGCCCGAGCGACATTTTTTGTTGGATGAAAAAGGTCTTCAAAGAGAAACGTTTTACCAATGTGGAAGAGGTGAAATAAAAGACAGAAGCACAAAAAGGTATCAAAACCTGTTTTGAACAGTGGAAAAAGCATCACAATAGGTGTATTGCATCAAATGGAGAGCCCTTGGAAGGTATTTTGGGGTTGGAAAAATTAGTCTTTTATTGGAACACTTGGTTCAGTAACTGACATTTGACCATCTAATAATATTAGATCAAATGAGGGAACCAGTGTCAATCTATATCATAAAAATTAGAAAACATTAATTTCTTTTTTTAACTAAAGTAATTTGAATAAAAGTTTATTTTTTTTCTCCAGTACCCCAAAGGGTCATCTTCTCTCCCTCCTGGCATGTGCCCATCACACTCTGGAAGATGCATTGTGGCAGAACTGAATTCTTTTGCCTTTTCTCAGATTCTCTTCAAATTTCATATATCATGAAGTTTAAACGTGCAAGAAAAATATGAGGTCAGACAATTATTTTCACAAACTCATCCTAGAAAAGTGCTACATACCTCACTGCTGAATTATCTACAGTCACCTTTGAAGTTCTCCCCTTTGGAAGCTATGCACTGCCACCTCACCACGTTGTTTGTACCATGCTGCCAACATAAGCATGTGGTGGCAAGTTCACAAACTTAATTGTCAGATTTTGGATATGACAACAGCTTTGATGGCCACTCCATAAAAAGAGTTCCAAAACTGCTTTGAAGGGTGGACTAGGCACTTGGGACCAAAAAATTAAGAGTTTTGGATAGTATATTAATCTAAAAAGGTTTTTTTTGGAAACAAAATAATTAAAAGTGAAGGAGTCCCCTGGTGGTATAGTGACTAGGCTTCAGCATTCTCAATGCCGCCACCTGGGTTCAATTCCCAGCCAGGGAACTACTCCCCTCAAATTAATAATAATAATAATAATAATAATAATAATAATAATAATTAAAAGTGGTTGTATAAGGTGGCAGGGTGGTTGTTTAAATTTTTTCCTTTTTTCCTCAAAATTTTCTAATGTATTTTAAAAAAACTAAAGCTCATTTATCAAAAAATTATCATGAGACACCTGAAGTAAACAATATTGTTATATTTACTCCCTACAATGACTCCTTATTACCTCCATTTTACATGATGAGAAATAAAGTAAATGATTTCATACATATTTGTTGACTACCACATGCCATGCACAGAGATATACTGGAGGGTAAAAGAAATGAAACTTTACCCTCATGGAGTTTATTTTCTAGTAGAAAAATAGATATTGAAGGGAGGAGCATCTACTTTAGATAGGGTAGTCTTTAAGATAGTGATCTTGGAACTGGGAAACAAAAGATATAAGAAGGATTCAAGTGAAAAGCCAGGGTCAGAGAAAACAGCAAATGAAAAGGCCTTCCAGTGGTCTTAAAAAGAGTTCCACAAAAGGCCAAAGGTATTAGAGTGTAACAACTGGAGAGTGGGAGTATTACCATTAGATAGTGAAAGAGGTAGTCAGGAAATGACCAGAACTGCCTAAGAACAAAAGTCAAAGTTTTATCATGCATACCATAAGTACAAAGGAAAGATACTGAAAAGTTTTAAATTTAGGTTTTTTTGAAAAATCACTTTGACTTCTGTATGGTAATTGAATTTAATGGGGATAACAGTTAGAAAAGTATTATAAACATAAAAGAAACCACAATAACCTATAGTAAGTTGATGACAATGGAGGTAGAGAAAAGTGAATGAGTTGGAGATATATATTTTGGAACTAAAAGATAGAATCTGATGATGGACTGGATATCATGGTAAGAAAAAAATGATGAATCAAGGATGATGCCAGGTTTGAGGCTTCTGTAACTAGGTAAATGGTGTTACTATTTATCAGGCTAGGATGACTAGCAAAAAAAAAAAAAAAAAAAAAAAAAAAAAAAAAAAAAAAAAAAAAAAAAAAAAAAAAAAAAAAAAATATATATATATATATATATATATATATATATATATATCAAGATTTCTATTTTTAATATATTAAGTTTGAGGTCACTATGCAACATTCAAATGGATAGTTATTAAAGTTAAATATAAAAATCTAGAGGTCAGAGGAGAAAGATGAGTTGGAGACCACTGGCACATTAGGAGTTATCAGCACGTAGACATTTCAAAGCCAAGGGAACAGATAAAATCACCTAAGGAGAAACTATAGACAGGAGACAGAAGAAGGCCCAAGACCAAAGGGCTAAGAAACTCCAGCATACAGATTTGTCTAAGGGTTAAATGCTTATTAAATGATCTGGCTCAAAAGAGCACTGTTTCACTATACCCCATTGCCCCTTAACATTTAAAAGAAAAAAAAAAAAAAAGCCATCTTCCCTAACCAAAGGTTCTCAAATTTTAGTATTTATTTCATGAGAGGTATTTTCTAGGTAGATTCTAGAAAAATTCCTTATAAAATCTAACTTAAAATAATCAAGAAGAAAGAGTGGTAGGTTCTGGGGAGGAAAACTAAATGGTAAGAAAATGGGTGAGAGATTTTTCACTACATATCCAGTTGTACTATTTTTAAATTTTTACTGTGTTTTTACATATTCAAAAATAAACACTTTTTGAAAAATTCCATATTTTTTATCAATAATTAATTTGAACCCAAATAAGTTTATTATTGTTTGCCTTTAGGTTGGTTTTGCTGAACCTGACAAATAACTGTAAAATTTTTATGAAGGTATAAAAAGTCACAAACAGCCAAGACACTCCTAAAGAAACACAACAAGGTATGAGAACTTAACTATCACATATTAAGGCTTATTATAAAGCTATATGAGTAAGGCTGTATGGTGCTGATACAGGGATCACTAAAGAGATAATACAATAGAATAATGAGTTCAAAAATAGACCAATGCATGTAAGGACATGATTTATGATGGAGGAAGTACTGTAGATCAGTGGAGAAAACATTCTTCCAATAGATGATGAGGGCACTGGAAATCCATATGGAAAAAAATGAAATGGAAGCCTTTCCTCACACGAAACACAGAAATCAATTTTAGAGAGACCAGACTTCTAAATGTAAAAGGCAAAACTTTAAAATTTCTAATAAAAAATATGAAACTAGTGTTTTCATGACCTTAGAATAGAAGGCTTTCTTAAGTCATAGAAGCACTAATTAAACCTACACAGACACACACCTTTCAATTCACTTGTCAATTAAAAGCACAACCACAAAGAAGAGTCAAAAAGGCACCAACTAGGCTTGGATTTGGAGATGTGGGCTCTAGCCCCAGCTGTCATCAACTGTAATCCTGGGCTGGTCACATGATCTCTTTGGCTCTCAGTCTGCTCATTTTTAAAAGGAAAGAGTCATATTCCATGATCCAAACAAGGTCTTCTGCCCAAAGTGTACTAAAATGACCACAAACCCCTTTTTCTTGAATGAACTAAGTAAGTGGACAGCATTCCCAGTGTTGATACTTTAAGAGGATGAAGGAAAAGAAGGTGATAAATGTTTCTCAGTCCTCCCTGAATGGCAGAGTATAAATAACTGAACATGCTGTCAGTGTTTAAGGTTCAGCTTGATAGAAAAGAGTGTATTCCAAATGCTCTTAGATGTAAAGTGCACTCTCTGGGGTAAACTGACCATGCTGGGCATTTGCTCGGTCAAACTATTTCTTCAATACAACCAATAAAAGTAGAAAGATCCTGGAAATATCAGTAGAACAGCAATCAAAGGATTTAAGTGTGTCCATCCATATATCCTTGACAAGTAAAATTCCATCATCATAGACAGGGATAAATTGTGGCTGCTTGCCTGGGTGGCTAGGAAAATGAGAAAATTAAGAACAGGACACTCCAGTAGGATCTTTGATAACTACCAGGCAAGTCATTTCTGTACCATTTTTCCTGACACTACCAAGTAACATAACATTTCTCATTAGCTTCTCAAAGTGACACTTACGATGAAGCTCAGACCTGATAATCATACCCTTATTAAAACAGTCACAACTAGTTATGTTGGAATGATAATTATCAAAAGCATTTTAATTAAAATACATTATGTAACATTAAAATAAGGCTAGATCAAGGATCTTAACCTAGGATCCATGGACAGGATTCACGTACCTCTGAACTTCTTGAAATTGTGTATAAAATGTACTTGCAGATCTGGGGAGAGTACCTCATGACATACAAGATTTTCTGTGAAGTCATAAACAGTTCATGAAGCCTTGAATCAGATGATACTTCCTGACTCTTAAAGCCCATGACCCCTGGAGTTCCCTGGTGGTGTAGTGGCTTAAGGCTTTGTTCAGTGTTGTCAACACTGCAGCCTGGGTTTGATTCCCAGCCAAGAAACTACCCACATAAAAAAATAAATTAATTAATTAAAAAAGCCCATGACGCCACCAAATTCAGTGACATGATAGTCAAAGCAAATAATTGACCCATTAATTAAGAAACAGAACTTTGCCTCCTGATTCATCACATTTTCTCTCAATCCAAGTCCAATAAAATCAGTCTTGCTTTAAAATAAAAAAAAATTTTTTTTGGTAGGTGGGTAGTTCCCTGGCTGGGAATCGAACCCAGGCCACAGCATTGGCAGCGCCAGCGCTGAAACCTTAAGCCACTACACCACCAGGGAACTCCCTAAAAAAATTTTATCTTCATGGCTTCAATTGAGCAATTAAAAATTGAGTTCAATAGTACCAAGAGTACCCTCCAATTTCAAAATCTTCTATATCTTGCCTTTAGTTTATCTCTACTTTTTAAGCCTCTTAAAACACTCAAATTTTAACTATAATATATTCCATTTCTCAATGAAAAGGAGAATCTCTTCTTTGGCCTTTTCTACCAGGCATCCATCCTTCTTCCTAGGTTCCGAGTACATTTTCATGTCAATTGGAAACAAGAGCTCAATTACAGCTTTAAGTAATTAATTGGGGCTGTTAGTCCAATTTCCTCAATCCCTAAGCCTTTGAAACAAACTATTAGTCAAATCCTACTCTGGCCAATATTTGGTGACCAATTCACACTCCCACCTCAGAAATACACACACAAAACTTACTAACAAGAACTGTAATTTTCCACCAACTACTCATAAGAAATTATAGCTCTGCTGACTGGCAAGTAATTTGCAAAAAACAGATCAGTATTGCTGCATAAAATAAATATCCACCTTCACGCACTAGCACTAATCAGGGCGTGAAATTAAACTTTTTATTCAAAAAGAAATAACTGCTTCAAGGCTGTGATTTAGTCTAGGAAGCGAATATATTAAGGTCCTCCTTTTCTCTCTGATGTTTATAGTATTTCTAATGGAGGAAGCAAGGGAATAGGGTTGACAGGTCAAATTCTGTAGAAGCAAAAATATCCCTATGACATAACAAATGTGCCACTTGCTTTACTAATTGCACAGACTTTAACAGCACCAAGTTGCAAGAATGTACGCATAGATCACTTAAACACTAGAAGCCCAAACTGACCACTCTGGACATCTAATTTGGTCAAAACTAAGCAGGGGTAATAACATATACATAATAAAGTGAGAGGATCAAATGAGTTAATATATGTAGGGTGCCTAAACTCCAGCATGGTACATACTGAGCTGTTAAGTGTTTGCTGCCATTATTACCATTGTTATTTTATTATTACTACTACTGCCACCACCAGGTCAGAGATTAAAAAAAAAAACAAAAAAACAACATAGCTTGGATGCTCACAGTTCTATGTTATTTTCAAAATATTTCCACACTACTTATAATTTCACTTAGTCCTAGCAACAGCTCTTTGAAGTAGGAAGAGGATTATCATCTTCACTTTCTAGATGAGGAAAATGAGACTTAGAGATGATAAGCGACCTACCCAATGTTTTATGACTACTAGAAAGTAGTGTTAAGTGGGACCAGAACGAGCTCTTGTTTTCACTATAGCACAATGTAAAATTTACATTGCAATCTAAAATGATTATAAGGTGTTTCAAAGAAAAGACACTAAGACAGGTAGAACTCCAGTATTGTCAGTTATAGACAAATGAAGTTATCACTAGTCCATTTAGCAAAACAGATGTCACTTTGCAGAGCTTTGATATTTTTCTTAAATACCCTTCAAAACAAGGACCAAAAAATATGAACTCTTATAGAAAGGGATTTATTGTATTTTTATAGCTTATTACATACCTTGTAATCATTTTGTTAAATGTGAATGTCAGTTTTATTTTCGGTCCCTTTTTTCCCGGCTATTTACAAGCTTTGTAAGAATCATTCCTTAATTAAGTCTAAACACAGTTTTATATAAATGGATTCCTGGAAATAAAACGTTCAGACTTAAGAAATGATTGTTACAGAGACTGTAACAGGCCGTAAAAAAAGAATGCCACTTTAAACAAAGATTTCCCATTTTAATTAAAAAGATAATCATCAGAACATTCTTACACTTAACAGAACCATTTAAAGAAGCTTCTTTGGGAAAAAAAATATAGTATCTTATTCAGGATTCTATGTATAATTTATATATAATATATTTAAATCAAAGTCTCAGTTGATCCTATGGTAGGAATTACTGTATACTGTACCTACACTTTAAAGATACAGGTTCAAATGAGATAAACATCATTTCTAATTATTCTTAACACAAATACTTTTAAAAGATTATAAATATTTTTCCATAAAATACTGGTAAAACACATTTAAGAATACTTAAGAAACGGGGGGGTTCCCTGGTGGTGGTGTGGCTAGGTCTCAGCATTCTCACTGCCGCGGCCTGGGTTCAATCCCCACTCAGGGAACCAACCAAAAAAAAAAAAAAAAAAAAAAAAAAAAAAAAAAAAAAAACAAAACAACTTAAGAAACACTTTTAAACATGACCATATATAAACATAACAAGGATTATATAGTTTGTTGATGCAGTGGTAACATGCTGGGTAAGGCAGTATTATCCAGAAGATTACCATATAATCAAAGATAGCAAATACCTGAATTAAAAACCTCTAAGAGAGTTCCCTGGTGGTGTAGTGGCTAAGGCTTTGGCACTGTCAATGCTGTGACCTGGGTCCACATTAAACAAACAAACAAACAAAAATCTCTAATAAAAGCTCAAGAAATCATTCTGATCTTCAAAACACCCTACCTGAATGTGACTGGAGGGTGTGAAAAACCTTTAGAAGCATGATTTGGTAAGGCAGGATTCTTTTCAATTAATTCATCTTTTAAATTGTCCATTTTTAACTCATGTAAAATTTGTGAAGTTAGGCAAAATTCCATGATAGAATAAAGTATATTTTATAAGTTGTCATTATAATTAACTGCAATTTTAAAAACAGATGCATCAATATTCTTCTACTTAAGTCACCTTTTCTAAATCACACTGAACACTAACCCTGAGTCACCACTTGATAATCAGTCTATTTCTGCAGCAATATATTACTGGAAACTGCTTCAAAGTGGACTACATTTTCCCAGGAATACAAGTTATATTCAAGAGGCTACTTCCTAACTGAAAACTTGGTATCAAAAAAAGTATTGACATGCCTAAAAACATCAAAGATTCAATGACTATAAACCTCTACAGTCATTAAAACTAAGAAAATTACATTCCAGCTTCAGAAAATGGGAGTAACATAGCAATGATCAGCAAGTACGTGTTCAAAGTGTAAAAAAAAATAACTCTTCCATATTTGCTCATTAAACAAATTTGACCTCAAGTTAATAACCCATTAAAATAAACACTAAACATTTATTTAGCAATCACTTGGTTTGCTTTTACAATACAGACTGCTCCGTAGGATGATTTATAAAGGGAGAAGTAGATGGGAGCCAAACAAATATATTACTCAGGGGAATGCCCTCCTTTCCTCTACCTAAATTATTTCCCTGAAAATGCAAGTTATTCAAAATCATACCACTGATCTATGCTGCTAGGAATAGATCAGAAAATGTTGATGATGATCTTGACCATGAATTTTTCTGTTAGTTTGCTTCATTTTTAAAAATTATAGGATGACCAGATAGTTTTTCTTTATCATTTGCTTCTCTTCTCAGTTTATTAAAAGCCACAAGTGTTCTACTTAAGACCAAAAGCCACTGGGGAAAAAAAACATTCTTAAGTCACTCTCACTCACTGTCACAGGGCTTACTTGAAACTTTGCAGAAAGGTTTCAGAGTACCTCACATTTCATTGAAAAACCATGAACATTAATTAGCACAAACTCCTCTTAAAAATAGTCACAAGAAGTTCTTTCATAAAATGTTAAATTTAAAGCATATCATTCTGATGACCATTCTTCTGAGGATTATCTTTTGTGCTGAACCCAACAGATGAAGTCATTAAGAATGGAGGCATGCATTAGGGAAATACAAATTAAAACCATAATAAGGTACTACTACGAGTATATACCTATTAGAATGGCTAAAGTAAAAAACACTGACAATCTCAAGTGCTAGCAAGAATGCTAAGCAACTAGAACTTTCATACATTGCTATAGGAATGCAAAATGGTACAGCCATTCTGAAAAATAGTTTAGTAGTTGCTTAAAAAGTTATACAAACTTACCACATTACCATATGACCTAGCAATTTCCCTCCTGGGTATTTACCTTAGAGAAGTGAAAATTTTACCCCTACCGGGTTGTCCAGAAAGAGAGAAGTGAAAATTTATGTTCACACCAAGCTAAACACAAGTATTTATAACAGCTCTATCACCAAATAGGAAATACCAAAACATGGAAACAACCCAAATGGATAAACAATATGTGACACAATCCATACAATGGAATACTACTAAGCAGTAAAAGGGAATAAATTAGTGGATACATGCACCAACTTGGATGAATCTATCTGAAAGGTATTATGCTGAATGAAAAGAAGTCAGCAGCAAAAGATTACATATTATATGATTCCATCACATTCTCAAAAAAATAAAACTAAAGGAAGGAGAATAGATCACAGTTCCTAGGAGCTAAGAGGTGGGAGGATACTACAAGGGAGTTTTTTTGGGGGTGATGGAACTGGTATGTATTCTAACTGTGGTAGTGGTTAAATAAATTTATACATGTGTTAAAATTCTGAAGCCTGTACACTAAAAAAGTTAATTTTACTGGATGTTTCCCCCCCCACTTTTTTTTTTTTTTTTCAAAAAATGGGCTAACCTCGGGAAGGGAAGAGACCCTGGGGGAAAGGATTAGCAAGGAGAAAGGAGGAACCTGAGAAAAGGGGGTGCCAGAGAGCCCAGGTAAGTGGGGAGGAGAGGCAGTCTTGGGGAGGGGATGCCAGGAGGGAAGAAAGCGGTATGGGAGAATCCTAATGGGGCCCATAGCTCTGAATGTTTATTTTTAAAAAAGAATTAAAAGCAAAACCTTGTGCATGGCAGGCATGAATACATATTTAAATGGTAAAATGAAATAGGAGTGGAATGCCTATTCAATAAACCTTGGGAATATATGTGAATTATTTTGTGTTAGGAGTTTTGTTGTATAAGTATTACCACTACCATAAACCTATGGCCTAGAAAGAACCTTCACATTTACCTCGTTTAATTACATCAAACTATATCTTCCTCTATTTTAAAGATGCTGTGGCTGATGATGATTATGACCCAAGGGATAGAGACAAAAACAGATAATTTATCATATACATAGGAAAAGCTAGTATATATAGGGCTCAGTGCTATCCACGGTTTCAGACATCCACTAAGGTTCGTGAACCCTATCTGCGGATAAGAGGGACTACTGCATAAGGAATGAGTCAGTAAGAAAAAGGCAGACAGTCCAGTAGAAAAAATGACCACAGCTTGAAGAGACAATTTCACAAAAAAAGAATATATCTGAACAGCCAATAAACCTAAAAAGGTACTTAAGAAAATGCAAATTAAAACAGTGAGATAATACCACTTATTTAAAATGAAAAAGGCAACATCAAATGAGTATTATAAGAAGGTACAGCAACTGGCACTCTCATATACTGCTGTAAAATGGAAAACAGTTTCATAGTATCTACTAAAGATAAAAATTTTCATACCCTATGACCCAGCATTTATACTCCTAGGTATATATACCCGACAGAAATATGAACATATATGTTCAAGACAAGACATACACAAGATTATTTTTACAGCTCAATTCAAAGTAGCCAAAAGGAAATACCCCAAATGTCCATCAACAAGAGAATGACTAAAATTTTGAAGTATATTCATATAGTGGAATATTACACAGCACTAAGAATAAACATATTACAACTAACACAACTTAAATGAATTTTCTCACAAATAATGTGGGACAAAAGATGTGAGACACTAAAGAATATATACTGGAATGATTACATTTATATGAGATTGAATACCAATGAAGTTAAAACTAATCTATAGATATTAGATAATGGTTATACTGATGTGATCACTGGGTAAAATCAATTTTATGTATTTAATGATTTGTACCTTTTGTATATTTATTTCACTTCAGTAAAAAGCTCACACATCATACATAAAGTACACCAGAATATTATTCTTAAATACAAACTGGACTCAGTGCAAACTCCCCAGCCTCCCAAACTACTTTTTCTTTCTTATTTGCTATGCACCTTATGGTAAAGCCATGCCTATCTACTCACCCTATGCCTGGCCATCTCCTGATCATCTGGCCTTTGCTCAAGCTACGCCTTCTTTCTAGAATTGCCCACTTCAGAAACAAGTATATTCCACAAGATCCAATATGAAGCTTTCTTCTTCCACAAAACTTCCAAATATCTCTCCAGTTAAAACTAATTTCCTCTCCCTTAACTTCTACAGCACTTTGCACCTCTATTTTGGCATTCACCAAAGTGTGCCTTAAGAGATATTTATAATGCCTACCTTCTCATTAGATTGTGAAGTTCTAGAAGAGACAAAAATTTTATTTAACTTTGTATCTTCATCCCTTCCTGCCCCCATAAACCACCACCTCCTTCCACATGTAACACAACGTTTTACACTTGGTTTAAGTTCATATTTTTTAAAATCAGGTGGCATAGCAACTATTATGGTCTCACCTTCAGTTCTCAGTCCACTGATTCTGCCAAGTACTATTTATCAGGAAAATATGATGCTCCATCCAACACAATTTAGGTACACACATTCCTAAATTTCCAAATAAAATCTTGGATACATATAGGAGTTTTACAGTGTAGATTATTAATATATTTTACAAGGCAATTTACAATTTACAATGAACTGAGAGAAGAAAAAAGAGACCCTTTTAAAATAGGTAAGACTAAATAAAGATAGCCCATAGTGAGGTACCTGGTCAAGCCAACCCAGTCAGTACACTGGCCAGTATACCTGCTACAATCCAGGATCAAGTGCAGGTGTTCATCTGAAACACTTGTTTAAAAAATACATACTCACAATATACTACATCTTAATTTTCTTCTGATTCAAAACAATATTCACTACAGAAATATCTAGAAAACATTAAAGAATGTGAAAAGAAAAAGCACCTAATCACTGTTTTGTGTGTTTACTATTATAGAACATTTTCACATTAACTATTGTGAAATATTTCCCATAATCCTGTAATCCACAAATAACCACATTAACCAGTCTAGTTCAGCGTAGTACTTCCTGAGTACAAGGATTAATTCATCTGTGCTGCAAAAACATTATCTACATGCTACAATTTCTGGATGTTTCCATAAATTTTCAGTGAAAGCTTTAACGTCCTCAAACATATGAAAATATCAGCACACACCTTTGCAGCTTTAAATTAAGGGACTTATAGAGAAGGGACTAAAGAGCTCTAAACCTGCTGCCAAGGGAGTTGTTAGGGAATTACAGATAACCTTGACTCAAATTCTGTTATAGTTCAAATTCTGTTACAAATGCCATTGGAGTAACATCAACCTTATTCTTCCCAAAGAAAGAACAGCAAGCATTGTGATATGAATAAACTTTTCAGAGCATAACTGTAGATTAAAATCAAGATTCTGATTATTCCTATATAACTTTTTCCCGCTACATAACATGATGTGAAGATATCTGTTGTATTAAATTGTGATTCTCGGAGTACCCAACCAACAGGTCTCATTCGATAGCCAAAATGATAAAATGCTAGTCAGGGTAGAGCCAACAATGGAAAGCATAAAAAAAAAGCACAATAATTATCATAGTAAGCATTTTATCATTCTTCTATAAATCAAGTGTACTCGATTATCATAGATTATTGTTACTATAGTAGATTATGGTGCAAGTTACTCCCTCCTGCCTCTTGACTTTAGGCTTGACCATGTAACTTGTTTTGGTTAATGGAATATTAGCAGGTGTGATACAACCAATGATTGAAAGGTAAACAACTGAACTAGCTTTCTTTTGCTTTTGCTGTTAGTGATGAAAAGAGTTTTGCCAGGGAAGTCACTGCCTCTTTAGTCTGAGTCCCAAAATAACATGTGGAACAATCCTGAATAAGCAGCCAAGTCCAGAGACACCCAACTAAGCTCAGTCTCTATCATCCAATACCTAGCAAATCCACATACTTATGCAAATAATTATCTATCACCATATGACATATTTTGTGGTTCTTCATTACATAGCAATAGCTACCTAATATGATACTGTGACAACTGTAAAGTCTTATTCCATTTCCTCAGTAATTCAAATGATCAGAAAATCTATATATATAAAATCTATTGTAACCCTTCCACTCCAGCCACCATCTCACAAGCAAAGAAACCACCATCATATTCCACTGTTTCTCTGCTCTTCAAGGATGAAATACTATATAGTCAGTTGGTGTCTCAATTCAGATTGCCTTGATCTCAGGCTTTTTGCCATTATAACAGAGTGACTTTGTGCAAGGTAGTTAACCTCTCCAGAATCAGTTTTCTCATTTGAAAAATGGGGGTTACAATAGTATTGAATCTAGCTTACAGAATTATTAGGAGGATTAAATGAAATAACAAATGCAAAAAGTTAGAAGAGGGCAATTAGAATAGTACACAGTAAATAATAAATTATAGCTGTTAGCTATTTATGGTTGAATGTATTTTTAAAAACAAACCAAAAACCATAGATCTCCCACTTTTATTATGGTTATCCTGTTATTGATTAGTGGAGTCAGGTTAGGTCACAAGCCTAGGAATAGAAAGTAAAGTATGTATATCCAAAGGGAGAGCCAAATCTCAGAAGGAAATTCTAGCTCAAAAGTTTTATTTCAGGCAGACAGGAATTCTCTCCCAGCTCTGTGGCTTTTGCTCCCTTATTCCCACTCACCCAACTTGGCCACAGATTAAGACAATCTGGAATGTAAGATTACAGTGCCCCAGGGAACAAATTATATCCTTAGTTCAACATCACTCTCAGTATCTACTCTACTGTTATCTCTGAGTCTCTGGAAAAATGTTCTAGCTCTGTCTCATCAGGCTTCGAAAAACTAAAGGAAATTATCCAGAGATTTCCCCAAGTACAAGGTGAATCTTACAGAATACTAGCTGAAATTATAAGGTCCAGTGGACATTTCTCATAGAGATTTTTACCTCTCCACTGACAATTTTAGGATGCTGGGATTGACTTATTAAGGAAAGAAGCAGTTTTCTTTACAGCAACTAGGTTGTTAAACTTTGGTAAATATTTTGTTTCATCCTCAATGAATACTTATACATATTTAGAAAGCATTTCTGTGCTCTATTAAAATATAGCTAGAAAATAGATGGGACTTTAAAATATTTTAATACCACAAAAATACTTTTCTTCTTTCTTCAATTTCATTCTTTTTTATTGTAATGGCATTTAGCATAACATAATTTTATTTATATCTGATCAAGATCTTAGCCTGAGGACCTCTGAAAAGGAAAATAGCTTCTGTTGCTCTTCTTGCTTACCTCCCCTTTTGTGCTGGTTGAATCCACTGTCTTAAGTGACTCTCCATTTACAAACATTTCCTATAAAGGGTTTCAGAGAATCTTTAGGAATATATTTTGGTTAGGGTCAATAAATATCCTAGTTCTATTCTAAATAGCTGACTGAAAGCTAAAAGGAGTTGAAAATGAAGGCCTGCTGCAGGATGAGGCAATAGCTGTGGCAATTTGCTCTATAACATGAGTTCAACAAGTATTTAAGGGGTGCCTGCTGCATGCCAAGAATCATGCGGGCTTCTGGGGATATAACGGTGAATAGGGACTTCCCTGGTGGTGTAGTGGCTAGGCTTTGGCACTGTCAATGCTGCGGCCTGGGTTCGATTCCCAGCCAGGGAACTACCCACATAAAACAAAAAACAAAAACAAAGGTGAATTCTGCACCTGCCCTAACACTGGGACATGTGGTGAGGTCAGGGAACAGTAATTACAGTGAAAGCTATGATGAGGAAGCCTTGACTTGGAGAAAGGTGTAGTTTGAGCTGAGGCAGGGGCTGGACAAGGGAAGGCTGGAAACCAGGTTGTGAGTGGCCTTGACCTTATTCTGGGGCCCGTGGGACTGTAGCCTAGGGAGGTTCTCAACAGGCCATGAGAAGGAGCTGGTGTCAGAATGATTGGTTGGGGTCTGTCACTAAATGTTGGTGAATGCAAGAGGGCCAGCCTGGGGCACATCAGAGGAAAAGATGACGAGATGAACTCCTGAGGGTCAGAGTGACTGTGAAAAAGAAAAATAAATATATAAAAGATCTTACATAATGTCCGTTCTCCTTTTAACAAGGGAAAAAATTCTTATCTGCTTCCTTTCTTTAGCAACTTAAACAGTATACAAATAATATAGAATAGGGAGTACCCTGGTGGTATAGTGGCTTACGGCTTCGGCGCTGTCAATGGTGCGGCCTGGATTCGATTCACAGCCAGGAAACTACCCACATAAAAATAATAATAATAATAATAATAATGATATATAATATCAAGTGGTCTCTTCAAAGTTCATTTTCTAATTTAGCAATAAAAAATCTGACAACCATTCAAAATAGAAGAATTTTTACTCCACATCTGTAATTCACTTCCAAAAATTTATTATCATCTATTACAAAGACAAATCAAGAAAATTTGTACAACAAAAAATCACTAATGTGTAATTTCATACTCTAATGCCTATATTGGATACAAGTATCCAGAAAAGAAACTGAAGGCTAATTTAAACTGGTAAGAGGTAAGGGATACATAGAAACTCTGGTAACTTAAACTAAGAACTGGTTTCAAATGTTCACCCAAATAACTGGTAATCAATCTCACCAATTTAAAGACATGCCCACTATAATGAAAAATCTAAGTATTTATTTTTAAGTGCAATTTCTTTATTTTAGATATAATGCTTCTCAAGCAAATGAGAGAAGTTACTGAATCACATTAATTCACCCAGGATTCTCTGTACAGTAATATTATTAAGGCAAGTCATGCAAGAGATCATGCTAGTTCCTTAAGAAGTTAACCTCCAAAAAGAGATGCCTCCAAAGCATTCCTAGTGTTACACCCTACAAATATGGCTGATCCCATTTGTAGTTTTAGCCTGGACATCCAACTAGAATATCATTTATGGTAGCTAGTGTCAAAAGGGCATACCCCCACCCACATACCAATTTCCCCTTCTGCTTATGCATGCCACTCTTCATATCTATAGGTAGAGATTATTTCCCCTCCCTCTGACTTTGGGTTGGCCTTGACTATCTTTGACCAACAGTGACACTACCAGACTTTCAAACCTAGGACTTGAGAGAAGTGGTTCACTATCTCCTATCTCCCAGAATGCTCCTTCTTAGAGACCAGGCACCATGCTTTAAAGAAATCCTATAAAGGCCTGAAAGCCTTTATAGCCAGCCAAACTCTCAGTCAGTGGCCAGCCATATGAGTGTGGCCATTTTGAACATTCTAGTCATGCTGGTACCCCAGCCAACACCAAGTGAAGCAGAAAACCCATCAGTCAACCACAGATTTTAGAGAAATAATAAACTGTTTGGGGTTTTTTTACTGTTAAATTTACTGGGGAGACATTAGTATAAATTACATAGGTTCCAGGTGTACAATTCTACAATAGATCATCTATATATAGTTTTTTTTTTAACTACTAAGTTGGGGGGTTTTGTTACACAGCATTATTACCTTTTATACAGTTGCACATAGCTATCATATTAAAAAACTCTTTTATATTCCCTAAAATTATTTCATCCAAGTTTCAAAAGTTTCCTCAGTTCTAAGATTCTGGGACTGGTTTAGCCTGTTTTCTTAAATAAATTTAAAATTCATCCTTCAACTTATCTTTCCATCTCGTGTGTGTGTGTGTGTGTGTGTGTGTGTGTGTGTATTCTTTTTAATTTGAGGGCTGTTCATAAAATATCCAGCCACTACAGCTGGATTTTTTCCAGACAGCCCTCATGTATCTCCTACGTGGTGCCTACATTCCTCAATTATTTTCATTTTTCTTCTCAGATTCTCTTCCAGTTCTCATTTATCTTTTTTGGGGAATCATAATTTTTTTGACCAAGAAATATTAGGAAAGGATCCTTGAGAACCTGCTAAAGCTAAGTGAGAGATATTAGCATATAGGTTATTTAATATTACTGCTTTAATATCATTTGTTTCTAGAAGTTAAACTACTTTTCACACATATCCAAGGGTAAACGTTTAAGTCTAGACCATGTGTGAATTATGGACAACTCTGAATTAGGAGTCTCATTAATAAAATTTTATTGTAAAATTCCTAACTGGAGCACTACATTAAATGTGGTAATGACCAAAATTCATAAGAGAAAATATCCATTCCATGTGGGCATTTTAAACAAACTACATTTTCTTTAACTATGGAAAGCATAGCATCCGTAAAAAAACTGTCATTCATAATTCACAAATGAAGGAATGATAAGGTCAAAACAAAGCGACATACTATACAAAATTTCAATTTGATTAAAAGCATAGCCCTTCTATATGTACTGTGCACTAATCATTTGGTGCAAACACAAATAAAATATCTTCCCTATCTCAAAAGAGACTGAGTAAACAGACATGTTATAGCAGGGTAAATGGGACCAAAGGCAAGTTGTGACTTACTCAGATTTATAATAAGACTGTTACAGAGCTGAAAAAGAATACCAAATCTCTAATTCTCCATTCTCTGCTTCAGTTATTAAGGTGACATTCTTGGTGACCCTCTTCCAGTTGCCTGTTTCTCAAACAGCAGCTACAATAGCAGACAAGGTCAAAAATGAAAGTATCTAAAATTAAAGAAAAAACTGGCTTCTCCCTGTGGAAACTGACTCAACATTTAATAATGTGTAGTGCCCGAAAAGCTGCAAACTACTACATGGCTATCTCCAGGTCCACTTTAACTCAATCAGGAGACCATTATAGAAATATAACTCACTGGTACAAAGCAGAGATCAAGTAGTTGAGAGTGTTCCTAGGCTGAGGTCTGATGGGGAGTAAAGATGATCTCATAATGTCTCTTTATGATCTGTAAATCACATTATTCCATAAATCTGACACAAGTGTCAAGATTAGGATTAAGTCAACCTTTAAGAAGGAAAATAAAAATAAGCAGCTGTTACTTTTCTGACTTAAATATAGATGCTGGCTGTAGATATAAAGCAACTTCCTCTTACTTTTAAAGTCCAAAAAAAGGGAGTTCCCTGGTGGTGTAGTGGCTTAGGGTTTCGGCACTGGCACTGTCAGTGCTGCGGCCTGGGTTCAATTCCCAGTCAGGGAGCTACCCACATACAAAAAAAAAAAAAAAAAAAAAAAAAAAAAAAAAAAAAAAAAAAAAAAAAAAAAAAAAAAAAGTAAAGTCCAAAAAAATTGTCAAAGGCTTGTCAATATTTTAGAATTTTAGCATAGGGCAGAAATTCAAGAACCTTCTCCAAAATGGAATTTTGTTGATGATACACTCAAACTTTAACTGGGTGTTTTTGAAAGCACCAATACAAAATAAATAAAGTTTTAGTAAATCTGACAGTCCCTGAAAAATGTACTCTTGAAAAGAGGACTGGTTAAACTTAAATTCAATTAGGGTAGTGTCCATGTTTATCTAGATTTATTTTGGTATTTCAGGCAAAGACACAAAGTAACAACTAAGAAATAAGATTAGGAGTGACAGGTTGCAATTACTTCTGAAACAGCTAGACTTGACTGCAAATAATATCAACGTTCCTAAGGCCACCTGTTTAGAAGTCTAAGCATCCCATTATTCTTTGGCTGTAATCACAAGTCTGTTTTTACACCTAGGATATACAAGAAGCATCAGATTAAAAGCATCAAGTATCAGACTATTAAAAATTGCCAAACATAAGCACAACAGAAGAAAAGCATGATACAAAGTTAAAGAACTGGGCTTCAAAGGATTTCAACACACCCACAAAATTCAATCCAAGCTCCTACTGTGCTTCCAACCTAAAACTGATAACCACCAGTCCCATGATCTCTCATTTCCCATTACCTACATTCCCCTTTTTATCTCCTGAATTTCTCCATTGATCTCATCACTTATGGGTCTTGCAATTCTAACCTCCACCGCCTTTCTTTTCACAGAAAGTGATATAGCACTTAGGCCCCATATTTTACTGTCTCTATAATTTAGCACTTTTGTTTTACCCTATTAATATTAATTTTGCTCCCAATCTTGTGTACCCAGGTTTCCTTGACCAATCAATCTCTTGCTTTTCATCACCTCATCCTTACTACAGTATTTAGCTTCACCTTTAAAAGTAGAGTATGTCTCCCCTCTTCTAATACTTGTAATTCTGGCCCATAGTCAATATCCCCATCCTTTCCCAGATACTGTCCCCATAGCCCTAGATTCTCATCCCCAGTTCTTAATCTTCCTAAGTAAGGCCTCTTCCTTTCCAGAGTTTGTCAACATTAGTTTGGCCACGCTGGGATTGCACCCTGAAGGTAAAAGGCTATCTCTATACCATCATTCTACAAAAAGACAAGTCTCGCACCAGCCCTGGCTTTCCTCCACCCTTAGATCCATCAGCATCCAGCCCTACTGGTCCCTCTCCTCCCTAATATCTTTCCTTCCACTATTCCGCTCCCCACTCCTGGATCGCACCTCTTCTCCCCAGCCTTACCCGTAACCCTGGCACTGGGAAGGCCCTGCCAAGGGGCCTCGCAGCGTCACTCCTCCGAGCTTCCTTCGCACTTCGGTAACTGTCCCCACGACCCTTTCCCCCCAGGGCCCCGCGCGCCGCCCGGAGCCCCCTCCCCGATTAAGCTCCCGCTGTCACTTGGCCTCTCATCCACAAGATGGCGGAACTGCTGCCCCCACCCCGGGTTCTCTCCGCAACCCTCTCCAGCTTCCCTGGAGCTCCTGTCCCGTCCCTTTCAGCAGCCCCCTCAGCCAGCCTCGGCCCAGAGTCCTACTGCCCCCTCCTTCGGCAGACAGGCGGCCCAGGCCCGAGCCTCAGCGACGCCTTCAATGCCACCGTCTCCACCATTCCCCAGCCTGCACCTTCTCCTCACCATAAACTTGAGCGCTTTTTCCTGCAGCACCGCCTCGGCCGGGTCCATAATCGCCGGAGGCCACTGGGTCTGCACTCCGCCGGGGCCGCCCCCTTGGTGCCAGGCCGCAGCCAACGCAGCGCCCGGATCCCGCCTCCTCTTCCTTCCCTCCGCCCTCTTTCCTCTCATGCACCCGCAGGGGGGCCAGGGAGGATCGGCTGTTTCGTGCGCATGCGTGAGCCCACTGGCTCACTGGATTTGTAGTTCTTGAGCTTTCCGCAGGAAAAAGTGAGGCCCCCACCGCGAACTGCAACTCCCGCGGTTCACTGCGGCAGGGTTGCGGGGTTGACAAGCCAAATCTAGACAACTCGCCTTGAAGTAGAGAAAATGAGCTGATGGGAATCGTAGTTTACAGAGTCTAAGGGATGGAGAAACGGGAGGGCGGGGTGGTTGGCAAGGGTGTCTCCGTGGTTACTGAGAGACGCCAGGGATGGCTTGCCTGGCTTTGGATAGCAAGATGGCGACCAGTACGTCACCTGTAGCCCAAATACTGGAAAAATCTGTGAGAGGACTCTAGAGTTCCTAAGATCTTCCTAACTGTGGTTTTAGAGAACTGGACACCCCTAAATCTCATATACCTGACGTCTGCAGGATGGATTTCGACCCAGAGGCGCTGGGGCCTATGAGCACATGGCAACCCTTCACAGACCAATGCAGAATTTCAAGGTCCTCCTAAGCCACACTTTTCTCGAGGACCTTATTCTCCCCCATAGCAAGTCAGGGCCGGATAGAACTCAGTTTCGGAAATTCTTGGGCGTTTAGCATTCAGAAAGTTGAGCTGGGAGTTCCCTGGTGGTGTAGTGGCTAGGCTTCCGCGCTGTCAACGCTGCGGCCTGGATTCAGTTCCCAGCCAGGGAAATACCCACATAAAACTAAAATAAAACAAAAATAAAAAAAAAAAAAAAAAAAGTTGAGCTGCTACTGCTAACCGTGAGGTGTAAGCCAGGCATTAAAGGGTCAAACAAGTACTTACCAAAGGCCTTCAGTAGTGGAATATAATGGCCATCAAGGGGGGGGGGGGGGGGGGGAATATATGTATGTATATATATAGTTTGGCCTTGAAAGAGACAGTATAAATTTATTTTGGAAACTGGGTCTACCCTAGATAGAAAAAATAGTAGGATTGGGCTACAAGTGATAGGCTTGTAAAAAAATTGAAAATTATGAAATAAGTGGACTTAACAAGGAAAATATCCATTGTAAAACTATTTTGTTCATTCATTAATTCAACAACAGTAAGCATATAACCATGTACAGACATCGTCCCAAGAAATGGAGATAAATTAGCAAACATTCTAGACCTAGTTTTGTGGATTGCATTTCTAATATGTTGATATTTTGTCTTAGTCATCCCTATGTCCTCGGAACTTAGCACAATACCCAACACATAATAAGCTTTCGGTTAATAAAAAGTTTACTGTTGAATTAAAAAAAAAATTCTACACAAGTACAAAATGGGGAAGACGTAAAACTCATTCATATGAAAAATACCTGGAGGCTTTCATTAGGACTAAGGCAGTATGTGACATGGTTGCCAAAAAAAGCTAAAGGAATCACAAGCACCTTGAAGAATGGTGTCTGAGGAATAGAGGCTTATGGTCTTACTCTGTTTTGAAGCACTCAGACCACACCTGGAGTACTTTGTTCAGTTATGAGCACCATGTTCTATAAACATCATATGCAGGAGCATAGCCAAGGGCAAGATAACCAAGAGAAAAAATGTTGGTGGATGCTTACTCTGAAAAAAAGAACACTTAGGAATAACATGAGAACTAAATTCGAGTATTTGAAAGTAATGAAAGGTGTATGTGTGTAGCACCATAAGGCAAACTAGTACCAATAGGTAGGATAATAATTATGATGATGATGCTATAATAACAACAGTTATCCCTGTATTAGCTCTTTGTGCCAGGCACTGTACTAAGCATTTTACATTCATAATCTCTAATATTCGTAGTAACTCTAAAACAGATATTCTCCCTAATGTACAGATGAAGTAAATGAGACTGATCGAAGATAAATAACTTGCTCAAGTCATGCAGCAAATTACATAGTTAGGATTCTAACTCAAGTCTGCTTGACTCCAAGTCCTGTGCTATTTTCACTGAATCACACTGCCTGACATGGTACTCAGACTCAGTGCTTTCTAGTAATCAGAGCTGTCCTGACAAAGGAATAGACTGCCCCATTTCTGAAAACATATAGAGGCAGGATGAACATCTGTCAGAGGTATTGTCTAGGGGGTCCCACTCAGTTTGAGTGGGAAGTTAAGATTTTTTTAACTCTAAGATTTTATTACTTTTAGCAATCATTTGTTTTACTTTTTAATCCAGGCAAGAATATGAAAATATCACCTTCTGAGGCTGGCAATCAGTGACTGTCCTCACTTTGCTCAGTCATGAGGTAAGGATTAGTAAAGCAAACACAAGGAGTCTTTATATAGAAGCCTAACCAGTTAGGCAGTTAATATGCATATGGATTGAAACTAAGCTGGCAGGGCCTAAGTACACTAAAGGTAAATTTTTTTTGTCAAAAATTGACTGCTCTTGGTCAGGCAAACTGAGAAATCCAAATATGAATTGCCTTGATTTTCACTACCCTCATATCCATCATAGTTTAAGAAAGTTCATTGGACCAGAAATTAAGAGGCCTGGGTCTAGCCCATCCTTTCTCCAATGAATTGATTGAATTTAGGCCATTAACTGAACCTCTCTGGTCCTCTCTTTGGTCATCTGAAAAACAAAGATCTCTGCCAACTCAAATATGGGTACATCTATAAGCCTGCCTCTTGCACTTGCTCAAGGAGAATACTGAATCATTAGAACTTTTAAAGCTCCACTTTACTGGAAAACTGGATTTCCAGCATGAGAAATCATGAGAAATCACAGCTGCTACTGGACTTAGTTTCTTTCCCTAACTTGCTTGCTTAAGACCACAGAGTACTCTGACTTAACCTTGTCTATTAGTGTCTGTATTCAGCCAGTAATCTATCAAAATGTCTCTTCCAGCCTCCACCTGCAATACTAGCCTTTTCCAGACTAACTGAATCTTTTTTGCTCAGTTTCACTAGAGTATTTATTCACTTCCAATCCAGTTCTCTGACTCCAGGGTCTCTCCATCCACCTCATCTGACTTCACTTTCATCACATTTCTTCCCTGATCAATCCTTCTTTGGTTCTCCTATCTACTTTACCATTGTTTAAATTTCTTTGTCTAGCTTTCCAGGCCTTCAAAATCTTATCCAATCCTTTCTCACTAGCCTTACTTCTACTTGTTTTAATATACCCCTCTGCTCCAAACAAAAGTTCTCCTCTACCTGTTCAGCACACTACTGCATCTTGCCCTTAACTTGTGGGAGTCATTTGCAATTCTAGAAGGCTTTCCTTTCCCCTCTTTTCTACTCATTTTTCAAGGTCTGATTTAAATCTTACTTTTAAAAAAATAGTTATCTAGTTATTTATTCTCTTTTGGTACTATAGCCTGATCCCTTTTCCCTTCCCCTATAGGCAATGTTTATTTGTATTGTTTTTTCAAAATAAATATTGTTTTATGTGCTACATTTTTTGTGTGTGCTACATGTTTAATTTACAAATGTAAAATACTTTATATATCTCATTATGTTTTTTGCCTTTAAAACCAGTATCTATGGTTTTAAGATCCATTCATGTTGCTATGTATACATTAACCTGTTGCTTCTAACTACTCAATAATAATCTGCTGATGTGTATCTCCCACATTCTACCTATCTACTCTGCCAGCAAAGCCTCCAGTTCCCAGTCACCCCCAATAACACTGCAGTGATCGACTTTTTACATATCCTCTGAGTAAGACTATCTTTGAGAATATTACCTAAAAAATCGTACTCACTGGTTCATAAACTATTAAGGATCCTTAATTGGACTAGGTAGTGTCAAACTACAGAAAGACCACAACACTACTCCATCACATTTGGTATTGTTGAACTTTCCACTTTTTTTTTTTTTTTTTTTTTTGGCAGTTTACCCATTTTACTTTCTCAGGCAACACCTAGTCCACAAGAATCATGCCCTTCTTTATGCACACAACTCTGCTCTTCTAATCCCCATCTCTGTAGTGTGTGCTTATAAAGCATAGCAGGCTGGAGTCAGGAATATTGCACACATGCCTGCACTTTATTCTCATTGCACGGCATTCCTCTTTCCTGTACCTGGTGGGGTTCTCAACTCTGATTGCACATAAGAGCCATTTGATGAGCTTTGTGAAAAGTATTGATGCCAAGCTCTACCTCCAAGATATTCTGATTTAACAGATCTGTGATAGGCCCTTGGCAATGGTAATTGTAAAAGGTCCCCAGGTGATTCTCATTTACAGCCATATTTGAGACCACTGCCTTGCAGTTTAGATGCCCAGTGCCTTCTTGCTGACATATGGCTATCCAGTCCCTGTCCATATTTAACTTGCTTTCCAAAGAATTACCCCTCACCATCTCCCTCCCCTCACAAAAAGCTATTTTACAAGGATAGCCAATCAAAGCTCAGGGCCGAATAGAAGCAAATAATTAACTGATTAAAAAGCCATCAACTATTTAAAATCTGATAGGCTTAATCCTAGAGTCAAGAGGTCCAGTGGAGGGAGGAAAGGTTATTTGTATTTCAGTTGATGAAAGAAATACTATTTTAGTTGGGCTAAACAAGGAATTATCCTCTTCTCCTCACTTTTTTGTTCTCATAAAACCTCAAAGTCAGTTCCCCACACAGATGATGTATTGTAGATTTGTGCACCTGGAACCTATGCATTTTTACTAACCAATGTCACCCCAATAAATTTATTTAAAAAAAAAAACTTTAGTTTATTGTTGTATACTCCTTTAAAGAACAAAAAAAACAAAACAAACAAACAAACAAAAAAAACACACCAGAGTCAGTTCCCTACTCCTAAAAGTTTGGGGAGTTCCCTGGTGGTGTAGTGGCTTAAGGCTTCGGCGCTGGCACTGTCAGCGCTGCGGCCTGGGTTCGATTCCCGGCCAGGGAGCTACCCATATACAAAACAAAAAAAAAACAAAAACTAAACAAAACAAAAGTTTCTGACCTCATTGGGGCCCTATGTTCTTGTGCCTAAGTGTAAGGAGTCATTATTTACAGTGAACTGTGATCCAGAGTAGGTTCCCTCAGCAGAGGCTCCCACCATCACAGATCAAGGCCTTCCTTATCTGGATAGAACAGTCAGTCCCCTTCAGGGTCGCTCTATGGAATCGGGATGATGGGGTGGGGTAATAGTGAGGCAAAGAGTGTTCCAGGCAAAGGTAACTGCATTTTTGATGGTGCATGCTAAGAACCAAACAAGCCTAGTGACTTTAGGGGAAGAGTGGCACTAGATGAGACTGCAGAGGACAATAACATGGGACTCTGTAAGCAAGGTATTCTTCAGCCAGGATATGCTGGTCAGATGAATCGCTGACATTATTTCTAACTGGGGTCAGTGCCTATACCTTACCAGCTATAAAATATCTTAATTTTCACACCAGTTTATAGGCCAAACTAAGGAATTTGGACTTTATCCTGAGGGCTGTAAGAAACTAAGGAAAAATTTTAAGCAAGGCTATAGCATGGTCAAATTTGTATTTTTAGAAAATCCCTTATGGCTAGAGGCTGGGAAAAGGATTATGAGCTGTCTGAGATCTTCCTGGGAGAGATAATGAAGGGGGTGATGAGAACAGAAAGAAGTAGATAGAGTCCAAAGATACTGAGAAGGTAGAATCTGTAGGACTTGGTGATTGATTTGATATGTCATGGATGATGTCAGAGATGTGCCGAAGATGACTTATAGGTGTCTGGCTCGGGAACAGGATGAATGAGAAGTGCCATTTTTTGAAACAGGGTACACAATAGAAGGAACAGGTGGTGGGAGGATAATCAGTTCTTTCTTGGACATATTGCTTCAAGGTGTCTGTGAGACTTCCACATGGATTCAACATTGAGGAGGCAGTGGATATTTGGAACTGAAGCTGGAAGGGCCTGGGCGGCAGATAGGCTCTTGGGCATACAGTCGGTAATTGAAGCCCCCAGGAAAGGATGAAACCACCCAGGGGAAGTGCAAGCAGTGTAAAGAGCAGCAGGTTTAAGACAAACTCCTGAAAAGCCACAAGATTGACAGGATGAGCAGAAGAAGAGGGGCCAGCAAAGGAGCCCAAGAAGTGACCCGAGAGGCAGGAGGAAAGCCTGACACAGTGCAGTGAGTTAAAGAGGGGACGTGAAGAAATGAAGAATGTTGAGTCTCTTCTAACAAAACATGTGGCTCTCAAGGGAATGAGAGGAGAGCACAGTGGTTAGAGGTAGAATTTAAGAACCTAGGGAAAGTGTTCACTGTTTTGTTTGAAAGCAGAGAGACTGGTTCAAAGGAAACTGAAGAGGCATGGCACCTAAATGCACTGATTGGTTTTTGACTGGGTCCCTGCACAATACACACACACACACACACACACTGACACACAGAAGAGAAAACAGCTGTAAAAAAATATTAGAGAGACAATCTGGGAAAACTGAATATGGATTGTATATTAGATAGTATTATATCAGTGTTAAAGTTCCCAAGAGTGATCACTGCATTGTGAGGATGAGAGAGTTAATGCCCTTCTTCTTAGCAGATAGACACTGAAGTGCTTAGGGTGAGGTGTTATGATGCCTGCAATTAACTCTCAAATGGTTTAGGTGGGGGAAAAGGTGTGTGTTTGCAGAGAAAGAGAGGGAAGGCAAGGAGCCAGAGAACTAAAGCAAATGTAGCAAAATGTTAATACTATAGTAACTGATGGATCTAGGTGAAGTGTTATAGGTATTCATTGTGTACCCTCCTTGGGACTTTTCTCAGGGTTTGAAATTTTCCAAAATGAAAACTTGGACTGTAAAAAGTGAGAGATTTGAGCATATGTAAATGCTGACAGAAAAAAATCCATTAAAGAGAGAAAGGTTCAAGATAAAAGCAAGAGGCAAGGGGTAATAATGGAGCCAGGTCCTGAGAAGATAAGACAAAACAGATCTAGATTGAGGGACTAGTCTCCAGGGATAGAGAGAAAGTAGGAGGATGAGGGTGCAAAAGCAGGTAAGGTATAGAGTTGGAGGAAATCCTTTGCTAATAGACAATCTCTGCCACACAAAGAAAAGAGATTTTGCATTTTGTGCTCTCCGGATTATGTTTATCCCTTTCTTTCATTCATTAGCACAAACAATCAAAACGTAGTTTTCCTTCGATTAAATTAATGTTGTTCTAGACCGGTGGTTCTCAATTGGGGCAATTTGTCTCCAGAGGACATTTAGCAATATCTGTGCTCCAGTCCTGCAGTAGGAGGATGCTATGGAGGACACAGGCTATCACCTCCTCTTTAAGGATATGCTCTAGAAGTCCAATAAAACATTTCTGCTATATCTCATTGGTAACTGTGTGACCCTGGGTAAATTACTTAACCTCTCTATGCCTCACCAGCAAAATGGGGATCATAATAGTTCCTATCTCATTGGACTGCTCTGAGGATTCATAGAAAAGCCTTAGAACATTACCTGACACATAGTAAGTAATCAATAAATGTTAGCAATTAATAGTTCTAAATTTCATATAATTTGCTTATATAATCAAGATGGACTCAGTTTGCACCTTCTTCTTCCTGAAAAAAATTTAGTCTTACAACCATTATGTAGGGCAGAACACAGTTGATATCCATGCTAAGAGGTGGTCTGGCATGGGCTGTTGAATCCCAAGTGGTGTGGTAAAGACATCCGTGTGGAGGAAGAAGCTCACGTGATAGATTGGTTACATGCATGCATATATACATACATATGTATTAATACATGCATACATATATGCATACATTCCCTAGCTCTGCCCACTGAGAAGGCCTTGGAGCAGCAGTACCCAATAACAATGAGTACAGTTAGTGTCTAAATCTTAGCTTCTAAATCTCAGTCTCCACTGAAAGGACTCAGTGAAGAAATGGCTGCTTCCAGTGCTGGGACAAGGAAAGTACAAGATGAGCCTAGAAACGTTTTGTACCAGAACACAAGGACGTACTCCAAGAATGATAGAGATGAAAGAACACAGCATTTCACCTCCTAAAAAACTTAATGAGTTGTAAAAGAGTAACTTTACAGTGGAGAAGCCTGGCCGATGTAACTTTAATCAAGTGATCAAAGTGCACATCCTCAGCATTGGGACAAATTGAAACTGTGTGCCCCTAATAGAATAATGCAATGAGAAGAACAAAGATTGTGATGGCTACCTCCAAAGTGACACCCAATAATTCTTGCCTCCTGGTGTTCACATTCCTCTCATATTGACTAAGGCTAATATATGTAACCAATAAAATATTACAGATATGATGGAGGTTGACTCACAAGACAAGGTTATAAAAGATATTGTGGTTTCTGCCTTACTCCCTTGGATCACTTGCTCTGGGGGAAATAAGCTGCTATGTTGTTAGGAATCGCAAGCAGCTCTGTGGAGAGGTCCACATAGCAAGGAACTGAAGCCATCTGCCAGCAGTCAGCACCCAGTAACATGAGTGAGCCATCTTGGTGCAGATCCAACAGTCCCAGTTAAGCCTTTAGGTGACTATAACCCCAGCCAACACCTTAAGTACAACCTCATGAGACACTGGGTGAATACTCAGCTGAACTGTCTGAATTCCTGACCCATGTGTGATAATAAATGTTTATTGTTGTTTTAAGCTCTTAAATTTTGGGGTTACTTGTTATGTAGCAATAGATAACTAATACAGATACTCTTGTAGGTAGTCCAACCCTGGAGCCTACATGCAATGACAGTTTCTTAACCATCAATAGTGGTATCAAAATCAGAAACCCTCATCTAAACAGAAAAAAAGAGTGTTCATTTTGGTTATAAGAAGTTACTTTATATACAGGGTCTAGCAGAAGTAACCTAGACCCTGCGCATGAATGTCTCGCATGAGATGGACAGCAATTTGAACATTTCACCTAAAATGCCACCTAAAGTGTGCTTGAGTGTGATATTGTTATGTTACAGAATTACGTGCTTGTGGTTTTGTAATAAAAAATTTTGTATAGATTACCAGCTCATAAAAAAGGGGCATTATTTTTGTCAGATCCCGTATGTGCTGCATGTTTTTCCAGTATAGAAGTTGAATCAGATTTTTGTGCTGACAAAGCTATCTTTTCCATGATTTCCTTGCTTGGATTTGTTAGGCACGGTTTAACAAAAACAATAGTATTTACCACTCTTTATTCAGTTGAGGTTTATGCCGCTTGTTTTCTCTTTAACTGGCCTTTGTCCAGACCCCAGCACTACCATTACTTGTTGATGAGTTCCTTTAGCTGGCTGCTATCATTTTTCAGACATTTACGTTATCTGAAGCTATTTTTCATTTGATTCCCTTCCCCTCCCAAAAATGCCATTTGAGGAAGAGGCGATCAGTGCCAGCATTAGTTCTGTCAGTGAGTGCTAAACACTATGTGTTTATCACTCTATATAGAGATAAGAGATGGGCTCTGCCTTTAAGAAGCTTTGTGTTTTGTAAGGGAAACAAAACATACATATATACTACGTATACTAACCAGGGCTCTATGGCAACAGTAAAGGGCCTATATCAGTCAAGTTCCTGGCATGTGTAAACTTGATAAATTTGAGGAAGGTTTAATTAAGGGCCTATTTGCAAAGGTGTGGACAGGATTCAAGGGGTCAACAAAGATCGTGCATATCTTGGACTAGCAACACTCCTGGGCCTGAAGGGTTGAGCAGAAGGTGTGGTTACCGAGACCCAGAGAAGGTAGATAGGGTAAAGGGCCACTTGACAATAGCTATGGCCTTCAAAAGGGGATGCGGCCCTTTCTCAGTAATTCAACGGGAAGGGATCTGGAAGGATTTATACCACATCATTCTCTCTGTGCCCTCTAATCTTATTTCTCCTGTTGGCCCAACAGAAACCAGAGGGCAAGATGCAGTCCTTATGGGTTATTCCCAAGTCCAGGCAGGGTAGAAAAGGATAGGGTGTCTCAGGCAAATGGAAGATTTCAGCATGAGACCAATTTGGGGATGGATGAGATTTGGAATCTGGAAAGCCCTGCAAGGCAGGGCAGGTCATTCAGGGAGGCCCCAGGGGAAAATCCAGAGGAACTTTCAACTGGAAGGAGCTTCAAGTCGGGGCACAATGGTCAGTAGGTGAACAGAGCTATTCGCAGACCCATCAGACAGGTCTGAGAACAGATTGGGGCAGAAGGTGGGGAAAAGGCAAGATTTTAGTCTCAAAGAATTACCCCTTAAATCAAATGCAATCTCTTCCATACATCAAGAGACCATTTTTGAGGGGAACAACTCTGAGGGGAGGCAGCAGTGCGGAGAAGGGAGCCGGAACAGCCCTACAAAGAGGTCTGGATTCCCTATCCCAGAATATTTACCTTCTTGGGGTTCTCCTACAATTGTCCTTTCTACTACCATTGTCCCTGGACCCTAGGAGTCCTTTCCTCACTGGCCAATTGCAAATGGAAGCCATTGGACTTGGTTTATCCTTACCACAGCTAAAATAGACTGACATTACAAAAAAATAAAATAAATGCATCTTACTTCAAAAACAGTAACAAAACAACCAAGAAAAAGAAAGCATCTAGAAGTAAACATACAGACACACACACACACACACACACACACACACACGAAGAAAGATAAAGGGAAAAACGGCATAGACTCTGTGTGTGTGTGTGTGTGTGTGTGTGTGTAACTTTCAATTATGTAAACTTTCAAACATATAGAAAGGTAAAAAGAAGAATATAATGAACCTCCTTTTATTCATTACTCAGTTTCAAAAATAATGATTTATGATCACTTTTGTTTCGTATGTACCCCCACCCACTTCTTTTCCATCTTCTGAATTATATTGATATATACCATTTCAGCCATGAATATGTCAGTAGCTCACAACAGATAAGGTCATAAAACTCTGTATTCATTTCTTATCTCAAAGCTCCCCTGAGCACAGAATTTCCGTATCCTAACCTAGTATCTTTCTACACTATTGGTAAATGGACACATGACTGAAAGCTGCTTCTGGTCTCTGTCAGAGAACTGTCCCAACCATGTGCTAACTAGCAGAGAGCAACCTACCTAAACTTCATCCCTAGTCTCTGGACTCTCCCCACTGGTTCCAGTGCTGACCTGAGAGTCTGCCTCATTCCCAGTAGAGTCTCATTCCCTGGAGATTGTCTCTCGGAATCCTGGTTCAAACTTAGCAGTTTAGGTTTGCTGGATCAGGAGGAAAAGACGCATGCAAAGCACTTTGTCTGGGACCCAACTCATGGCAGGGACTCAGTAAATGTAGATGGTCATGGGGCAAGATCAGCGTTGCTGAGTTTATATTACATGTCACACCAGAAAAAAAAACTTCCAAGTGTTATACTGAAACAGAATCTCCTAAGTGCATATGCAAAATTGTTACTGTCTATTATTCTATATGTATATTGTACTTAAGTAAACATTACATTAAAAAAAGAGAGAAAGAAAAGAGGCCATACAAGCCCAGGTGTGTAAAACAAATTCAGGTGAGAAATGGAGGGGAAAGCAGAGCTGAAGGTGGGAACCAGGATCATCTGGAACAAAATCAGGAGGCAGAAACGCAGTTAGCTTGGACAAAAGACTGAGACCAGGGTTGCCCGAGGTCGGATGGTGGTGACTTCAGGTTTGATTAGAAACTATTTCAGAGCAAGGTTCATAGTTTATCCCAATGATTTTCCACTTCTGAAGCATAATCATCATCTGCAGAGCTAAACAGCAGACTGGTGAACCCCATATTCAGAGATTCTGATCAAAAAGATTGGGTGGAGCCCATGAACCTGCATTTTACAGGCTTCCCAGATGATTTAGTTAGAAAGATTGTCCTCTAGACATAATTTGAGAAACACAGAACAGTCCCTCACTCACCTCTTTGGCCCGAGGTCCTAGGTTCTTGTCAGATATTGGCTGATTTTGATGAAGCTCAAATGTAGTATCAAAGTGAGCAAGACTCTGAGGTTAGATGTCCTGTTTCTAGTTTAGATCAGAATTTAGATCCTGTTATAGAAAGGCACTTTTTGGAGCTAGAATCATTTGGCAGTTCTCATTAATTTTGTAGTTAAGAGCAAAGCCTCTGGAGTCAAAACTCAGGTTCAATTCCTGGAGCTGTTATTTAACTTCTCTAAGCCTCAGTTTCTTCAGCTATAAAATGAGGATGGATAAAAGGATCCACTGTATAGGGTTACTATGAGGATTAAATAAGTTACTGAGTGAAAGCACCACTCAGTTACTGAGTGCCTGGCATATGGTAAAGTCTCATTAAATAATAATGATGATGCTTATTTTCTTTGTAGTTCTCCTCTTCTCGCCATTTCTCCTGCTGCCTTCTTCTCCAACACTGAGTAATAGAAATAACTGGAGAATTAATTGGGCCTTAGCTCTGCAGATAGGGTCCAAAATATCTTGCAGCCTCCTGCCCTCCCCAGCGCCAGGGCAGCCAGGCAGGAAGAAGCCTGGCCTCCGTAGACCTCTGTCAGCATCTGCATACAAGAGGTTTTCCACTGAGACTCCTGGTCTTACCCACCCCCAAATTTCATTAGTGCTAGGTCTAATTTAGTTTAGGCCCTGGACTTGTGACTCCAAATTAATGAGTTGATATAGTTGTGCCTCATGAGAATATAGGTCTCCTTACCCTGGATTTTCTCTAGCAAGAGGTTGAGAAATCACTGAAAACCAGGAAAATTCCTCAGAGGCTGCAGGAGGGCAAGAGTCAGGATTATTATCTTTTTAATTTTTTAGGAGCAAAGCCAGCAACCATCCCTCATCACTCCTCCACTCATGTGAATTGGGTGCCAATGCCCCAGTATTCTAGAACTCACAGGCTGGACTGCATGATCAGGCAACAGCTGGACAAACACTCAGCTGCAGAATACCCTCCCTTCCCACAGCAGGGCTTTGGCTAGCAGAACTGGCAGTTTATTTGTCAATATTTTCTGTTGTTAGCTTAAGCGTAGGAAAATTGAAAGTGTAATACATAGCCATGAAACTCTTAAGGCTGCTTAAGCTTTTTGGATTGTAACCAATATAATTTTTATTAGCTGATTTCATCTTGATTATAATATGCAGAGCCCTGGAAAAGTTGCTGAAGGCTCTGTCCAAGTCATGGTGCACACAGGGAACAGACAGGCTTCATCATCTGTGTTTTCTGCGAAGATCAGGAAAGGGGCAGAGGGGCCTGGACTGAACTGGGTTTGAGATGCCAGTGGGGAGAGGAGTGCAGTCTCCAGGATGGACAGAGAATTGATCCTGGCAACCCCATGAGGAGAGCCGCTAGGCCAAGCCGGGTCAGGCCCCACGCTATATATGCTGGAGATGCTCAGGTCCAGCAGTGCGCTGCAATGAGAACATTTGAGTTAAGGGCATAGCTGAGACTTAGGCTTCAGCAGAGGGAATAGAGACAAGTCTAAAAGGCCAAAGAAGACAAATGTTCTTTCCATCAGCCTTGGTTTATTTACCATTATTTGAAGAGTCCCTCTTCTTCAGTTTTAGCACGCAAGCATAGCGGCATCAGGAATCAGAATTGTGTCTATAATTGAGAATTTGTAATGTGTAAAAGATGACTCTAACAGTCAGTCTCTGGTCCTCTCTGGACTTTGATTATTTTTTCCCCAAAGAATGGGGAACAGGGGAGTTCCCTGATGGTGTAGTGGCTTAAGGCTCCGGTGCTATCAGCACTGCGGCCTGGGTTCGATTCCCATCTAGAGAGCTACCCACATACAAAAAAAAAAGGCAAAAAAAAAAAGAAAAAAAGAATGGCGAACAGACATTCTCATCCATTCCACTGCCCCTTTCTTGACTCTGACATGTGAGAGGGCCTTCTTTTCGGCTTTGGCAACCCCAGAGAAGGAAAGGGCTTTGCCTTCCCTTTGGCGCCTCTAAATACCCAGTCAAGCAATGAGCCCCTTTTGAAGGGTGACGTTGGGGCCAGAAACACTAGGATTCTGACACTTGACCCCCAACCATACACTCTGGCAAATGAACCAGCAGACTATTCTAGACAAATGGGGAGCCTAGAGGCAGCACATAAGCAATTTTTTTTCCTTAGCCCTGTTATGAATATAAATATTTAGTGCATGGTGTTTTGCAGAATTAAATCTCTGAGCCTCGATTAGCCTGGTAATATCATTATGTAGATGCCAGGGACGAGCTACCTGTGACTGCTGTGTATCTTCTCATTCAAGGATGCCTGTGATGGCTTGATGCACTTTCATTTGCCAGGGCAATCATTAATTGCATATGAAACAGTTGGTGTTTGGCTTTAAGGGAAGCTGATTGGGTCAGTCACCAAGTGTTTGGCTCAGTGATCTACAGCTGGCTCTTTGCTCCTGCACTCCTGCTTTCTTTTCAAAGCATTCCCACTCAGTGGTTTTGGGACCCCCTGAGGAAGAGGCTGTGAAACATAGGGGGTTTTAATCTGTGTTTTCCTTTGGGCATTATAGCTTTAATTTTAATATTTTGGATAATAAAGAATGATTTTAAATTAAATTTGCGAGTCTGCCATCTGTGATTGTTTGGACTTTTTCCTCCTCTCTGGCAGGTTTTTACTTAATTCTTTCTGAACGTTAGCAAGAGCGCGTTGAGAGCAGGGGCAGCAAGGGGCAACTGAGTAGGTCAGCCCGTGAAACTTAGAGAAATGAGAAAAGACTTTGATCCCTGGCCTTTGGCCCTGGGGGTTGGTGGAAAAAACTTGATGCCCTGGGTCGAAATCACAGAAGTTAGCTTAGATGTAATTGCAGCTTCCTGTCATCTCCTCTTGATTTGACTTTGAGAAAGTAATTTGCCAAGGTTATGCCTCAGTTTGCCCATCTGTTAGAGAAAGAAGGGATTTTCCCTGTGGAGGTGCCAATGCAATTTTGATACACTTCTCAATCGGAGGACAGTTACTAGAACCCAAGACATTATCATTATCCACCAAAGGCTAAAAGAGTCTAAGGGCTTATGTGTATTTCCAGATCTAAAGCTAAATTCAAGAAATCTCTAACTAGAAATATGTTCTTAATCTTGTCAGTGAAATCCAAGAAGAATTTTCTACCCTTTCAAGGGAAGTGAAGACACATCATCATCCCCACTGCAAACCATGGCATTAATGAGTCAGACAGACAGCACCACTGAACACAGACAAACGCTGAGCGAACGCCAGAACAAGATGAAAAAGCACCTGCCGGCAGAGGGGCTGTTATGATGAGTGGTTTATCTGAGAAAGGAGGGGGCGTGGGCTTGCACGTCAGAGCAAGTAACTCCCTCCCCTCTATTTAGTGGAAGGGGGGTTCTTGGAGGGATCACATTTTGTATTTGGGGAGAAAAGAGAGACTGTGTTGAGGAGCAGAGCAGGGGGAGTATTCCTGGCAGAGCATGTATTCTGTCTGCTTAGACAGTGGAAAGTGCTGGGATCAGGGCCTGAGAGGCTAAGAGGGTGAGTGGAAGGAGACAGATCAGGGGACAGAGATAAAGCACAGGGTGAGGAAAGCCACCTTACATGCTCTCTGAAACCAGAGTGGGGTATAAACAAAATCCCAGGAAGCTGCGGGAGGCCTGAAGTTGTGTATAGGTCAGAGGCTTTGTTAGCATCAGAGTGGTTTCCTTTATATCTGCTACTGTCCCACTGTCTCCCCTCCCTCACCCCAAATTCTGCTTTTATAAAATCAAGGTGGGGCTCCCAGGCACCTCCCTACACAGAGAAGAGCCAAAATCATTGCTGCACAGGTCAGAAAGCAAAGGTTCATGAAATGACCTTGAAAGTCAGGGAGGCAATATCCATGGCTCCGAGAAGGATAGAAGCTCAGGTAAACAAGTATTTATCATGTTTTTAAGACCTCATATGAACATCCTTTGTCCCACATGACTCCCAGACTAAGAGATAAGCTTGGAATCTCAATCAATCTTCTCTCTCTCTCTCTCTCTCTCTCTCTCTCACACACACACACACATACACAGATTCTATCCTTCCTCCTCTTCCTCTCCTCTATAAAATTCCTAGTTCTCCTAAATAGAACCTTAGTATCCCCCCCAATAGTAGAAAACAACCCCAACAAGTGCCTGTGAAAAAAGCCTTTAAAACTCATGAATATTTAGCTCGTCCTCATGTAAAATATATGACTTTGTGTAAGGATCAGGCGAACGAGGTGCATGATTTTTTTCTGATTTATGGGCCTGGAGACGGATTATTCATAGCAGAGCAGCTGTGTGGAAAGATTCATCCGCTGCAAAATGTGATTGTACATCAGGCAGTGTGTGGGAACGGAGCTATGACTAATGGCTGCTTTACATATAAATGAGAAGGTTTGTGCTAGGAACTGTAAAAAAATACAATCACTCAGCTGATGGGTAGGCTCCTTATCATGAGTATAGGGAGGGACCACAGGAAAGGCAAGAAAATGAATGCCTTGTCCCCAAAAGCTGAGCCAGGTGGGGGTGACAGCCAGGGAACAGCAGGAGAGGGGATGGAGGGAATTTGGAGAAGCAGTCAACTCTCCAGATTTGGCTGTCATCAGTCTCTGTATTTGTAACTCCATCTTCCAGGCCCCACTATGACCTCTGAGAGCCTATCAGGGCAGAGATGTGGCCCAATGAAAGTGGCTGCATTGCCAATACATCTGTGGTAGTAATGATCAGGCCCTCAACCCTCCAGAGCTCAGCAATGGACTGCTGGAGATTCAGCTTTATTTCAGAAGTAGGCATAGGATTCATTTGGGTAAACCTCTGAAAAGAAAAATTGGGCAAATCTGAGATTTCCCTCTGCCACTCCTCATGTCTCCCTAGTTTTCCCCTGTTCCTCTCTCTCCTCTCTTGTAGCTGAGACAGGCTGTCTAGACATTGCAGATGTGGACAGATGTTGGGTCTGTAATTTATAACAACGGCCTCCAGAAGGCAAATCCAATTTGTTTCGGTAAGGCTTTGAGTTACAGGCAGAAAAAATATCCTGTAAATACTGTTGACTTACATGGTAACTACACCAAGTGTTTACTTAGTGAACAATCACTAACTAAAGCATAATTACATATCCCTACAGATTACCAGACAATTTAATGACACCAAGCAGGTAATGACCACTAAACTGAATTTCTGGATTAGTAGGGCCTGGAGAGCAAGGAAGTCAAATCATACTTAACAGGAATTTATGCCTATTTTTTCAAGTCCTCTGCTTTGAGGGCCTTTCATTTTTATCTACACGCTAGACATTCCCTTGCCATCAAACGGAACTCCAAGTAGGTTGGATGCTGGCAGTTGCATTCTGCTGATACAATTTTAAACCATGTGGTGTTTGTAGGTACTCATAAAGCCCTTAGACAAGCCAGGAGGCTGGAAAATTATTTTTGCTATTATCAGAATAGGTCACACACTCAGCAGCATGGCTGAGCTACACTAATCTACTCTTACTCTGTCCTACTGGCCGAGGACTGAACAGCTGTCCAGGTCAATAGTGAAAAGAAGTGGTCCACCCAACACCAAGCTAATCATCCTGGGGAATATATTCTGATCTGGTAATTATGATGGAAAATGGAAAGGTGACTTTCTAGAACAGTTCTTCAAGAAATTCAGTGTGCTTCTTATTATCATCTGGGATAGTGTGAGTGGAAGGGAAGCATAATATTAAGGTCAATATACAGAAGTTCAGTGATCTGGCTATGATCAGAATCTGTGAGTTTGATCAGAAACCAAATTTGCACTTGGGATCTGCCATCCCTGAGAATTTTGACCAGTTTTGTCCCTCTGGGTTTAGGGGATCAGAGCTGGCCAGCAGCTGGGGAGCTCAGGCTTCCCTGGGCATATAAGGTTGCAGCTGAAATAGCCATCAGGGTATCATGTATGTCAGTCTGGGGGAAAGGGAAAGAAGGGTGGGAATAAAGGGGATAAAAAAATTTGGAAATTGAATAAACATATTGACAGTATTAGATTCTAATTTTTAATCCATCACCAACCTCTTCTAGTTTATCTGTTCCACAGAATCTTCCATCTCCTTCTTGCTATCGAAAGCCCATGAAATACACCCCTAGTTACAGACCCCTGGGTTTCCACAGACTCTAAAAAGAATTTCTGATGCCAGTTTAAGGACAGATATTGTTTGGAGAATCCTGACTCTTTAATACAGTTGCTGTGTTCTCCCTTTTTCATTCTTCCCCTCCCCTGCCCCTTCTTACAGAATGCTCCATATCCATCCAACTTCAATGATATCTTGTTTCACCTGAAGAAGTGGGTCTGGGTTAGAATATCAGCTCCTGGCAGAGCCACACAACCCATCACTAGCCAAGGAGATAGGCCACCTAGGCCAAAGGAAAGGCATTAGGATTATCAGATGTCCTGACTGAAACTGCTCTTCTCGGGTGGGCATTGGCCGGTGGGTCGGGCCTCCGGTCTGGGCTCAGAGAAAAGGTGTCAACTGAAGAAGGATGGATTTAGGAAGCAATTTGTGTCTTAGGAGTTTAAGGTTTTTGATGTGATGTCTAAAGAGACTCCTGAGATTTATTTTATGGAGACTTCAGAAAATATGAGTGAGTCCTGCCTGCCAGGGTTGTGTGAGATTTTTGTCCAATAAGAGATATAGATGACAATGGCCTGGATCCCTGTAACCCCAGGAGATCTTTGTAAGTGCACAGAACCTCCATAGTTCCCTGGCAGGAGTGGATATGAGTACTTGTACTCCCAGCCCTGGAAAGGCTTTGGGGTGAAGGGGGGATGTGCTCTGGTCAAGGAGGGTGAATGAGCTATAATAATGTTACCAGCTAACATGAAATGCAAGATGACTGCATGCCAGGCATATATTATCTCTTTGATGATATATCTATGCATTAGCTCTTTGATAAAGAGAAAGTTATCCCTGTCAGGGAGCAGAACTTTCCTCAAAATAAGAGGAAGCATGTGGCACACAACCCCACTCTGTGGCCTGCCAGCATTAGCTGGTTTCAAGGAGGGGAGGATAGAAGTAGAGAGAAAGGCAGCTAGCAAGAGGGATAGATATCCATAGATGTCTGTGGGGTGGAAGACTCAGGTATCCGCATATACAGAGAGTATAAAGCACTGGGATACGAGAGAGCTAATGAAAGGATGAGTTTACTGACAGTGTGTGTACATATATGAACACATATCTACATCAACATGCGCACATGATATATATCAGTAAATATACATGAGTAAATTTCTCTGAATTCATGAGAAAGGACCATGTAGCTTAGGCACAAGGGACACATTACATGACATGGTTGATTCTATACAGGCAAGGATAATGTTCCATCTCCCACAAAGACCCCTTCCCAGACTTCTTGATAAGCTAACTGGAGTCTGGGGTGTTGGAGGAAGAAAGGGCAGAATTGGAAAGGGCTCTCCCCAGAGAGAGTAAGGTATAGTCTTCTCTAAACTCAATCTTCCTGCCCTGGCCAGGCCTGGTATCTGAGGTGTTATGTGTATCCGTGGGAAGCTTATGGGTGGAAAGACAAGGGTCTGGGTCAGAGGGAAGGATGAATCCAGAGTCCAACCTCAGGTTATTTCTCCAATTCTGACCCGACCCTGAAAGTCCAAAAACAAGGGGTTCCCTGGTGGTGTAGTGGCTAGGCTTTGGTGCTCTCAACACCACAGCCTTGGAACCCCTGCTCCAAAAAAAAAAATAAATAAATAAATAATCAAAAACAATTGCCTGAAATAAACAATAGAAACACCAAGAGCTTTGGAGCCAAAAAGTATAGGTTTGATTTCTGTCTTTTCTACTTAACTTCTCACTCATTCATTCAATAAATATTTATTGAGCATCCATTGTGGGCCAGGTGTGTGACCTTTTCTGGACAAACTATTTAAACTCAGTTGGCCTCAGTTTCCTCATCTATAAAACAGGGATAGTAATACCTCGGTGTCACAGTTGTGAGAATTACATGAGATGAGGTGCTTGGCAAATAATTAAGTCTTAATTAATGCTTCTTGCTGTTATTATCACTAGCAAAGACTTCCGATGATGGCTCTTTATTAAAACCTCTTCATTTTGTTTGTATTTCCCCACAAAGGTAGCTGGGCTGTGTCTGGTGGAAGTTTGGATAGAATTTTGTATGGACCCAGAAGATCAGGCACATCTTGTAGGTGACCATGACGGTGGGCCTAGCATGTGGCTCTTCTCTGGAATGAAGCAGCACAGGTCAGGCTCAGCACTGTGGTGGTGTTATTTACCCATCTGTCTCCCTCCCTGGACTGTGAGCTCCTCAGGGGCAGGAATCATGTCTTCAATTTTTTGGCATCATGACCACAGTGACTGTGACAGTGCCTGGCACACAGGAGGCATTCAATCAATGTTTGCTGAATGAATGAAAGAAGGAAGGAGCAGGGTTTTTAGTGGTTGTGCAGTCCCCCCATTTCTTCATTCAACCAATATTTATCAAGCACCGACAATATCCCCAGCTACTGTACCAGGTGCTGGAGATACAATGGTGAGCAAAATACACATGTTCCCTGCCCTCATGGAGCTCAGAGTTCAGTGGGAGAATACAGACTGTAAAGAAATAGTCACAAAAGGAACCATGTGCTTACAGTGTGTGGTCTGTCTTGTAAAAGGAAGTACATGATGCCAAGACAGCATATCAAAGGAGAGCTGACCAAGTCTGAGTAGTCACAGAAGGCTTCCCCCGGGGTGCAGCATTTCAGCTGACATCTAAAGTGGGAGTGGGAGTTACCGGCATGCTGAGGTGGAGTCTTCCAAGGAGAAGAACCCCATGTGCACAGCCCTAGTGGCTGGTTAGAACATGGCAATTAAGGCAACGGGAAAAAGCCAATGTGGCTGGAGCACAGTTTGCACCTGGGAGTGTGGGGCAGAGAAGTTGGAGATGTAGGTTCTGGTCTTTATCCTAAGAGCAAGGAGGATACGTAGCAGGGTTTCAAGTTGAGGGATGGTAGTAGTGACATGGCCACTCCATTACCTGGCTGAGTTGAAGGGGCAAGCGGGCACATGGGGAGACCAATCAGGAGGGTGTTGAGTTAGCTAAGCAACAGGAAGCATGGCCCTGGACTGGGGTGGAGGAGATAGAGAGAAAAGGACGGATGAGAAAAACACTTCAGAGTGGAGGTGAAAGGGCCCACTGATACTGGGTCCCGCAGTTGTGGATGAAGGAGCAGGAGGACCCATGAATAACTCCTAGGTCTGGAGAGCTGCTCCTAGGTTGTGTCTATCTGCTCCTCGATGGCCTCTGTAAAAGTCTCCTTCCTTGACCACTGGAGACTATGGTTCTGATCGTCTTCAGAGGTGAATGGATTTCCACTTTCGGAGAATGAAATTACAAGGGGCTCTGTGGTATCTGACAGGCTCCCAAGGAGTCGTTTTCCCAACCAAGCCCGTTGCCACTTGGGCCCTCATTTATCCTCCCAAACTCACCCAAACCTAAACACGCATACTCTCAGACTCTCGGGCTTACACAGACTTCCAAATACTCCCTCCAGACCACTTCATCCTACCCTTATTTATCCTTGCCTCCCCAAAGCCCTCATGCCCCCGCTTCCCCACTCCTCTCCCTACCCCGCCCAACCCCTCCCTCTCTCTGCCTCCACTTCACCCTATTCAGGAACAACCCCCACCCCCAGAACCCCCGTCTCTGGCTGCTGCTCCCTGAGCCCCGCCCGCCTTCCCTCCTCCTGCTCCTCTCCCTGACAGATGCCTCAGAGCCCCGGGCCGCAGTTAAGGTGACGAGATGCAGCAATTCTTTATGAACATTTCATTCCTGCTCGCTACACGACGTAAATTAGATGGTGTGTTACATTCGGGCAATAAGAGAGATATGTCACCACGACGCTGGCCCATTGGATGGAGAGGGTAATCCTGCCGTGAATTTCATTACTGCTTTTATATAGACAGAATTAGCTTGGTGACAGCGAGCCTGATTGTCTTTCACTAGGGGTTTGGCGAAGAGCTGAAAGGATTTCACCCTGATGTGCACACTACTGAGTGACCCCGCTCACCAGCGGCTCCACTGATTGCTTTGCACCTTGCAGACCCGCGATTGGCTCAGCCTCTCTGCCATCTCGCCTCCCTCCCTGGTCCCCAGCCCTCCCTGCCCGGCTTTTTCTTGAAGCAAGAAGAAAGGAGACCTAACAGAGGAGTCACAAGGTCGTGAAGGGAAATATATATGTGGGGAGGGGCAAGGTGGCAGAGTTTTCTTAAAAATCAAAACAAGACAAAACAAATTCTTTTCTGATCAGAGTCTCCAGGACATAAAACTATGGCCCCTCCCCCTCCCATGAAAGGGCAATAAGGACCAGGTCCCTGGGGCACAGCAGCCATTGCCCTCAGGGCAAAGGAGGAACTGGGTAGGGGTTGGTAGATCTTGAGTCTTCCTAGGAGAGACTCTGGAGCCGTCATTAGGTTCCTGGCCCTTTGCCTCTCGCATCTCTTGGTCCTTCCCCTGTAGCAGCAGCTCAGCTCCTTCCCACTTCCTAGCCAGGGGGAGTTGAGAGAATGGAAAGCAAGAACCATTGTCATTCCCAGCCTGTGGACCTGGCAATTCTAATGTGAAGGTGAGAGAGGGGTGTGGGTTCCCTTTACTCCGTTTCCCACACTCATCTGCTACCCCAACTCCACCACACACATACATAACACTCTTCAGTGACTTCCAAAATCCTTAATAGCACCTAGATGGCCCGGCCCAAGCCCACACAGGAGCCCAGACCAGGGATTTCCTTCCTTCAGTTTGTTTCTGTGGGAGTGGCTGGTTCTGAGAGAGCCAGTCCTCTCCCCCCGACCCCATTCTCTTGGCCTCTACCTTGATATTTCTCACCTTCTGTCACCTTGCCCACTCCTTCCCACCCCTCTGTCAATCCCTCAGCAAGCATCTTCTGCCAACCTGCCTGGGGCAGCTGGTTGCCCCAGGGGCTGGCCAGGGAGGCTGACCATTGCTAGACTCCTGCTGACTGCTCTGCCCGCTTCCAGAAGTCCAAAGGTTCCAATCCTTAGGGACTCAAGGGCCAGGCATCAAGCAGACAGAATAATCTCCTCAAAGCCCCCCATGTTTTAGTCAATCCGACACATCTGTCAGGAAATTTTCTCTTGTGCCCTGGATCAGCCAGCCCTGCGGCCTCTGCGCTGAGAGGGATTAAGCACACAGTCTCCAGTTTCCAGAAGAGGAGGAGGCTCCCTAGGCCTTGATAGAACTCAGCAGACCCTCCAGAGGCCTGACACAGCGTCTCTGCATCCTGACTCTGCCCGGGGACAATGCCTTGAACTTCCTCTTCAGCCCTCCCAACCAGGGCACCCCCAGCTCCAACTGCCTGTGCACCATGGAGCCCAGAGTGAGGGTTCCCTTAATGATTTAGTCATGAGGTCACACTAAAGAAGTTCTACGGAGTTCCCTGGTGGTGTAGTGGCTTAAGGCTTTCTTACTGGCGCTGTCAGTGCTGTGGCCTGGGTTCGGTTCCTAGCCAGGGAGCTGCCCACATACAACAACAACAACAACAACAAAAAGTTTTACAGTGAAAGTGTTCCTCTGAGAAGCTAAAACTAACTTTACGATGCTGAAGCTATAATCTAACCCTGCCTACAAGTAAATGACAGCTGTGTGACAAGGCAGGTCATCACATATCTCTGAACTTCAATTTTCCTATCTTCAAAAGGAGAATGATAAGTGTTGTGATGGAGGCCATAGTACAGCACTACACCTCCCTCAGTGCTGAGGGACCTTCCCCAGCTGTTGCCCTGACCTGTGAGGCTTCCTTGGATTTGTCTCTGCTGAGGAGGGCTGCCTTGCCTAAGGTCATGCCCCTTTCCTTGGGCAGCCTGCCTCCAGTGTCGAGTCATGAAAGCCCAACTACCTCTCCCCAACTCAGGACAGTTCTGAAGGGCCATCCCAGCCTCAGAGCCCCACCTGTGGTCCGCTGAGGGCTTTTTAGAGACAGCTGCACAGCTCAGCTTCTTCCTCTGTCCTGCTTATTTCTAGTTCCTTCCCTTGCACTGGCCCACCCCTGCAAAGTTCCTGCACAGTGCTTTGTATCCCAGAGTCCACTTCTAGACCCAACCTGTAGACAATGCCTGCCCTAGCTACCCAGGGGGCTACAACAAGGATGTTTTGTTAAGTAACATGCTGTGAAAAATATAGCTGCTGCTGTTTATCATCATAATCATCATCATGTCTTCTTCATCGTCTTCGCAGCAGGGCCTGCCCAGCTGGTGCGATGAGGTTAGCACACTTTGACCAGGAAGTCCAGTAAATGAATGCCCATGCTTCTTTCTTCTCTGAAGGAGAGTCTTTTGCATTCTGCCTTTTATCTTCTGATTCAAATGACCTTCTCAAATTGGCCAGACTGTCCCTCAGGAAGCCTAGCTATGGTCCCAAGGATTAGGGGTTCAAACTGGAGTTCTGTTAGCCACATCTCATTCTTTGCCCAATCACTGAGCTAAGTGCCCACTGCATTATCTCTCCTATACTCTCTGGATGTTCCTAGCTGGGCTCCCTACTCCTTTGCTTAAAGCATGTACTTTCCTCCCATAGACTACAGCATCCATCCTAGGTGGTGGTGGTGGTGGGATGCTGACAGGTCTCAAGTGAGGCACTAGAGCAGAGTCTCCTCCCCTTTGAGCCAAGACTTCCTTCTGGGCCTTGTTTACAGCTACCCTGCCCCCCACCCCTCAAATAAAGAAAACTATGATCCCTCTCTCCTAGAGGATAGGGAAGGGCATGGGCAATGGTGCCAGGCTATTGTTACCCTTCTAAGTATGCTCACACTGTCTCACTACTGGGTCCACAGTTTTGTCAGCATTTTGGAATGGAGAGGCAGGTAGGGGCACTGCCAAGTGAATCACATCCACACAGGATCTGTGCTCCTCAGAAATGTGGTATACTGCATCTCTTCTGGAGCTTTCCCTGCAAGGCTGCAGACCATGATGGGGAGCCAGAAATGGTGGGGCTGGAGGTTTCCCACTCCACCCCCAATCCTGACATCACAGCCCTCACTTGCTGACACTAATTGGTTGCCACGGAAACAAGTCCCTTAAAGTGTACCATGGCTTGAGGAGGTGGGAGGGAGAGCCATAGGAGCCAGCCCTGCCACAGAGAATACACAGAGCTCTTCAGAATCAAGCAGGGCTGCCCAGAATCCCTACCGTCTCCTGGTGCACATTCTTGGCACGTAAGGAGAAAAGTTTGCCAGAATGCCACAGGACTGCTGCACTAAGGCAATCCTAATTCACTATTACTATTATTTCCCCTTTTATCTGGGAGTCTGTCTTGTTTTAAGTGAGGAGATCTTGCTGCAAAGTCAGATAGGCCAAAGCAAGAAAAGTCAGCCACTTACCCTGGAACACACAAATGTCAGATGTGATATGGGGCTCTCTCTTCCAGTCCCAGATTAGGTCATCTCTTTGAACAAACTGTCCTTACCTAGCCCATCTCCCATCCTCCATCAAACACAGACACAGACATACACACACACACACACACACACACACACACACACAGACACACACAGACACACACACACACAGACACACACAGACACACACAGACACACACACACAGACACACACACCACACCAACTTACCTTACCACTTACTCACTCTAGAGCTTACATATTATTTCAATCATTTATTCAACAAGTATTTATAAGTCTCTGGCATGTTGTAGACCCTGTGCCAGGCCCCAGGGAAAAAGCTAGGAGCTGATAGGGCCCTGCCTTTATGGACCTCACTGTCAACATCTTATATCATCTCCTTTCACACTCATATGTTCATCCCTTTAATAAGTATCTTTGGGTTTTCTTTTTTCATCTAGTTCCCCAATGTGGTGAGCTATCTAGTTACTGGTAGAGTGGGGTGCACTTTGCTTCTTATTCCTATATATCCAAGGGCTTTCCAATGTATATCCTTCCCTGACACTAAATGCCAAGATTCAGGGCCCTTTGGCCTCCCATATCACCCCATTAGTCTCAGCACCAGCTTTCCAAGGACACTGGACTCTTTCAATCTCTTTTAAGGCCAAGGAGCACCGAATGGATGGGACTACAGGATAGGAGCAGAAAGGTGTCTCCGCCATGTGTCTTCTGGAATGTATGCATGGGCACCAAATACAGGCCTGTGCTTTCATGCGTCTCACTGTCATGCATGTGCACTTATGTTGGCCAGCGTCTGTGATTTCTCCCAAATTGGACAGTACAGAGGTGTGCGCATGTGTGTGATTCCACTTATGAGCATGAGTGAGCATGTGTTCAAGGGAAGGGGAGTTTAGGGGTATGTCTCTATGTGTGTTTTTTCCAAATGCTTGGCTTTTTTCAAAATGGCTTAGAGCAGTACTGTCATTTATGGGGTTTAAAATGTCAGAACAGGGCCTGCGGGGAGGCAGGGGAGATTAAACTGCAAACAGTGAAGGTTATAGATGACGTTTCTGATAGGCTGACAGGCAGGCTCAAATGATGCTGCACTTTAGCAATCATTCACACACACACACACACACACACACACACACATACACAGATCATCTCTCCATATTTTAATGGCATATTCCAAAGGCTAAAAACAAAAGGCCATGTCTAGAAAACTACAGCTCTGTTTTCAGGACACAACCAATTGCTGTGTGTGTGTGTGTGTGTGTGTGTGCTCACCCAAGTACACCTACCTATGCCAAGTGAACACATGTGTTTATTTGTACTTAATGTCTTATATTGGTTAATTCCACCTCACTTTTATACAGTGCCCATAATTAACAAAATATATCACATCCAACAGTCTACCTGAGCATCATCATAACTTGTATAGAATAGGCAGGGTCAAGATTACTACCCCCATTTTACAGATATAAGAAAACTGAGGTTCAAAAGGTCTAGTGGGTTGCCTAAGATCACCCAGCTAGGAAGTGATGAAGTTAAGGTTAGAAGCAAAGTCTTTTATACTTATCCAGGGCTCTTTTCTTGAATTTGTGGTTCTCAACTCTGGCTACACATTAGAATCACCAAGGTCAACTTTCTTTCTTTCTTTTTTTTTTTTTTGGTATGTGGGTAGCTCCCTGGCTGGGAATCGAACCCAGGCCTCAGTGTTGACAGCACCAAAGCCTTAAGCCACTACACCACCAGGGAACTCCCTCAAGTTTCAAAACCCACCAATGCCTGGACCCCACCCCCAGAGATTCTGATCCAATTATTCTGGAGGTAGCAGGAGTTTCTGAAGTCTCCTAGGAATTCTAACACGCAGTTTGGTTGAGAACCACTGCTCCAGGCCTTGGTGACCTCAGGCAGGAGCTGTGTGTAGGGGACGTCCCAGGTGTCTGATTATGCTTACATCCCTGTGGATTCTAGTCTCTTTTCTCCTCAAGGTCTGTCTCTGTATCTACCTCCCAAAATCGGGTCCTCTATTTCTTCTCCAACAACACAACTCCCACCCACTCCCAGACTGTGGAGACTTAAAAGGATGCTCAGCTTAACCTGGCAAATGAAGAGGCTACTGGCCAGGTGCCCCACAGTTATGGCCTCCCATTCAGGGCCAGACTGTGTTGTCTCACTGAGACAGAGAGAGGAGAACCATCCCTGGCAGCCAGGAGAAGGCCAGGGAGGTGAGGGGCAGTTGTCTTAGTGACATAGGGTGAGAGGAAAAAGGGAAAGTGACAGAAAGAAGGGACAAAAGAGGAGAGCTGACCCATTTAAAGGTTATACTGACCAGGTAACTGCTAAAGCCATGGATGGAGCTCATCTCACTCAACCCTCTGCAAGAGAGGCACCCTGTTACAGATGAGAAAACAGTCTTAGCCAGGCTAAGTGACTTTTCCAAGATGACAAAGTTGGTAAGTGTTACGGTAAGCTAGGATTCCAACTCAGTCTGACTCTAAAACTCCAGGCTCTTAACCTCCATGGTGTACTGCCTAACACATACACCAGGTGATCATTCAATATTTGCTAATAGTAACAATAATAGCTAACACTTATTGAACATTTAACAATGTGCCAAGCACTTCTAAGCATTTTATACACATTATTTTATTCATTAGATAGGTATTATTATTCCCATTTTATAGATGAGAACACGGAGGCTTAGAGAAATTAGAGCATTGTCCACGATCCCAAAGCTAGTAGGTGAAAAAACTAGGATGCAAACCCAGGGGAATGGATTAAATGAATGACTAGAGAGTCACAGACAATCCTCTCATCTGCACCACTACCCTCCTGGAGAATGTCCATAAAAACAATGGAAGATCTTTCCAGGAACTCTGGCAAGGTGGCTGACACCTTAATTAAGGCTGTCTGTGGGCTTTTCTCCCATGTCCTGGCAAAGGCACCTCCAGCCTAGATAGCTCTGCCAAGTTCAGGGCCCAGGGTACTTAGTGATGACCTTAGAAAGCTGGGCTATCTCCTCTTTTCCCCTAGACCTCTCCAAGCATCCTTGCCACCAGCTATATCTACTCACAATCGTCTGGCACCTTCGAATCCGGTTGAGTTTAGGGGCCCAAATCCAGAAAACTAGAGCCTCCACGACTCTCCCCCAGTGGGTAGTTTTCAGCTCTCCCTGCTGGTTCTCTGGCTTTGGGAATCCTTGCAGAGAGCCATCCTGACACCTAAGGAAAGAGGGAGAGAGGAAGGAAAAAACCAATTCTTAGCCTCCCCTCCTCATCCTCTAACCCTCCCCAAAGACTTACAGGCTGCTCCCTCTCTTTACTCCCTCCCTGAAGAGTTTCTCACCTTCAGGCAAAGGCAGATGATGGCAGAACTGGGGAGTAGAACTTAACTGAGCCCTCAGGGCACTGCAAATCCCTGCCATTAGGATTTAGAGCATGTGAATCCCAGAGGATGAGGGAGAGGTTAGAAGAAGATGGCTGAGATGCTCAGAGAGTAGAGATAGAGATGGACACAGACACCAGGAGGGGTTGCAGAGAATGGCAGAAGAGGAGGGAGTGAGGGAGGAAAAGAAAGGAGACTGAGGAGGATGGGAGAGAGGCAGAGAAAGTGGGGAGGGAAGAGAGAGACAGAAAGAGCCAGTTGCTTTATTCATGGCTGGTGATATTATAGACTGAGTGAAAATCACATTATCGTAATGGGAAAGTTAGAGTTGCTGAGATGATGCCCTGAAGCCTCAGCGCTGATTGGGGTGTGATTGCTATCTGTATTTATATGTAGAAAGCAAAGTTCACTGCCAGTTCAAGATGATGGCGGCTGCTTTATGCAACATAATTCTTCAGTAGGGAGACGCCCCAAGCAAGCTGAGCAAGCCATGCAGGAGGGAACCTGAGCTCAAGCAGATGCCTGAGAAGGCCTGGAGCAGGCGATGGAGCCTGGGGTGGAGCTTGGGGTGGAGCATGGGGTGGAGCTGCACAGAGCTCAGTCTAAGGAGGGGGACTGTGAATGAGAGTGAGAATTTGGGCAGGACCAGGACCCAGCTGAGGCTTAATGGAAGTTGGGGAAAAGCCTGGGGACTTGTGGGCAAGAAGGAGCTTCTTCCACCATTTTCCTCTCCCAGGCCAGCCCAGAGTTAGGTCAGTCCTGAAGGGAGGGCTGGGTTAGACCTCCAAAGGTCAGAAACTGAACACATTTATGCAGTTGACCCAACTTACATCCATTATCATTATGTAAGTCAGTGCAAAGCCGTACAATAAATGTCAGGAGGTTTTCATTTTTCCTATGATGATGTTTTTTTGGTGCTTCCAATTTTTTCATTTCTGTTCTTTAATTTTTAATTTCTTTTTCAGGAACCCCTGCTGGGCTGGTGTCTCCACTTGTGGTCTGCCCCTGCTTACTGCCTATTGAGCAGCCCAGTGCTGGTATGAAAAAGGGCTCATATCCCTACTGTTTGGTGAATGGGTATGTATGATCTCTCATCCCCAGTGCAGAGCTGAGGGCCAGCAGGGCAGCCCAGACTCCCTGCCCCACTCTTTGAGGCCTCAACCACAATCAGAAAGAGAGGAAAAAGGCTGTGGGTACAGCCTGAGCCCTCTGTTGAGCTCCGACTACCTTTTACTTGAGGCCTATTTCCCTGAGAGCTTTCATGGGGAAAGGGGCAGGGTTGGGGTCTCCACTAGAGTTGCCAGATAAAATGTAGGATGCCCAGTTAAATTTGAATTTCAGATCGACATCTATTTTAGCATAACTATATCCCATGCAATATTTGGGGTATATTTATACTAAAATAAAAATTAAAAAAAAAACAAAACACAAAACAAAACAATAAAAACAACTTTTTGGACTACAAAGTCCACTGAGCATTCTGGCAAGCTGATTGCAAGGATGAAGCAGGGACTAACAGCAAGCCCTATCCCGAGCTCCAAGTCAGTCCCCACACATTCCCAGCTACCTCTTCTAAGCTTCCAGAAGAAAATAGAGTCTTCCTTCCTTAAGGCCCCCAAGTTTCCCTCTCTCTTAGAAAGGTGGAGGGTAGTGATACGGTGTGAGGCTACAGAATGGGCTGTTTGAGTAACCAGTCTACCTAATAGCCATCCCATCAGGTCAAACCCCATCTATCCTCTGGAGTACCTCACGGTCTCTGTGATCTCTCTCTCTCTCTCTCTCTCTCTCTCTCTGTCTCTGTCTCTGTCTCTCTCTCTCTCTCTCTGTCCCTCTCTCTCTCTGTCTCTGTCTCTCTCTCTCTGCCTCAGCTCCAAACCGATGTGGTAAAGGGAAGAGGCAGTGTGCAATGAGTTCTGAGTTCTGCTGAGGCAGCCAAGGGTTCCAGTGTCACTTGTATGATCTTGAACCTCTCTCTTACAGAAGGATGGAACTCATTTCCATCCTACTCAGTGCAGCTGTTCCTAACTGACTCTGAAAAAATAAAAGTGGCTCCCAGTACCCTCAGTATCAGAGAATGTGGTAGTTGGACCCCAGCCTTTGTCTCCAAAGGAGGCTAATAATCCAGGAGCCAATTCACGGGCAAATAGGAGCATATCTTCAGAAGTCACAGACTTAAAGAATTCAGGGCCAGACAGGTAAATGTGAGATGCGATAGAGAGTGGTGGGGTCTGCGACTTTCCTCAAAAGCCTCTCTAAAGGCATTCAATTTCATATATGTATGTTTGTTGGTTTGTTTGTTTTAAACACTGTGCTCAGCAAACCAAAGACCCAAGGGGGGCCGGTTCTAGTATATTTGGTAACTTCCTAGTTTATTGATCTTTCTGGTGACATAGCTATTCCTAGCCATGGGGTCACAAAGTATTGAATGGAGTGGAAGTACAATGTGTGCACGGGGTCACCTGTGTATACATGAATATTAGACCTGAAAGAAGCAGAGCGTCTGTAAGAAAGCATAAGGACACTCCCAGAGGAACTGCCCACCCACAGGTAGACAGGTAGCTTGCCTTCCTGCCTACCTCTTGCCAACCTCCCACCTCTCTGCCTCCTCCTCCTTGCTCACCAGTGAGACCCAAGTCTACTCCTCATACCCTTCCCCTTTTCCCCTCTACCTGGTAGTGGCATTCTGTAAAGTCCCAAGGACATAAATAGAAACGGGGTGAGGGGAGCACTCTGCACAGTTGACTCATAAGGTAGAGCCATCACACATGCATCTGCGGCCCCTGGAATGTCCCTCCTGCTTCTAATCTTCACAACAAATTTGTATTGGGGCAGAGGACTGACAAGGAGTGTCCACACAATCTTTGGCCTTGTTGTAAAAAAAGTTGAACTCCAGTCCCAATGGTTTAAGTTCATGTTTGTTATTAACTCCATGAGGATGTGTGATGACCCTCTCCCAAGGATTATTCAGGCATCCCTTCTTGAGTCCCTCCCCTGGGGACCAGGCCATAAGCAGTGTTAGTTCCCAGGCACTAAGGCTACTGACCTCAGAAGGATCTTGAGAAGAGATACAGAGTCTAGTGCTTTTCTATGATCCTTCTGGTCCCATCTTGGTCATTAGTGCTATTATAGAACCTATGTAACCTCTTTCTCAGTCATTTCAGCAAAACAGAAGTAGATCAGTCTGTTGCAATAAATAAAATAAATTATATTAAAATCCAGTACTTTTTCAAATATTCCTGAGGATCAATTTCCTAATGATTCATTATTTGGAGTTGTCTGTGCTCCTTTCCCTTTCTGTTTCACGATTATAAGTAACATCGATTATCACCAGCATCATATTAAAGCTGTGATCTTCACACCTTAGGGAATGACAACCCAAATCACACAGAAGGCAGGAGAGGGCTGGTTGAATGAGGTATTGTCACCTTAGAAGTGTAGGGAAGACTCCAAGGAGATGACATCTGTCCTGTCTTGGAGAACCAAGTCTTTGAGGACCAAAGTGAGACATCTCCAAAGGCAGGAAGCTTGGCTGGCAGCTCTTTTTTCAGATTCCTCTTAAGTTCCTATTTCATGTCTCTTTGGGCTTGTGTCTGTAAAGCTCTGTTGGGGGATTGTGCATATGTCCCTGATCCCTAAAATGACCTGCAAGGGGAGGTGAGGTGTGGCAGAGAATATTCTGCTTGTGATAGAGGGAAGAGAGATGTGGCCCTTGCCCCAGGAACCCCTTGTCATCAGGGAAGAGAGAGCAGAAAATTGTCCACTGCCTCTGGGACAGAGGAAGGCACTAATCTGCTCAAAAGCTGGAGGCTGGATAAAATGACCCCTGCCTGTCAAAGAAATGTCTCTCAGGAAATGTCACTTCACTCTTCTGGAGGGCCCTGTGGGTAGCTGGCAATCCACCCACCTCCCCCCATTCCTGTCCCTCCCCCAAATACACACACACACACACACACACACACACACACGCGCGCGCGCACACATGCACGCACACGCACATAAATCTTAATCGTGTCCAGGGCTTTTTACAGTGTTAATTAATCATATTTAGGGCTGTTTCCAGCTGTTGCTGAGGGAAAGAAGGTCCCACATGCCTGTGACTTAGGGTAAATCCAATCAGGCAAAGGAATTCTTTGATTCTGGAGAAGCCAAGCATGGGAAAGACACCTCTAATCCCAGTACCTCTTGGACCCCTGCCTGCCACCTCCCCCATTACTATCCTTGGAAACTGAGCTGGGGAAGGGGAGGGGCTGGAGGCTAGAGAGGAGAGGGGAGGGGAGAAGGGGAAGGGTGCAGGATCCTGCATGAGGTGGCCAAGTATGGACTGGAATCAGGGTCTAGGCCCGCCCTGCTGACAAGGAGTTTCTGCCTTGTACTTGGGCCGTTAAGTGGGCTCAGGAGAGCCTGTGATTCCTGAGTAGCCACTGGGCCCACAAATTATTACAGGAGGCTGGGCCTGGACTAGTCAGACCAGCAGGTGGACAGCATTGACCTAATTACAGTTCTACACAGCCAGTGTGGTCTGAGAAAGGGCCACCCAAGCCTCTGCTTTCCTGTGACTTCTCTCAACTCCTTCAGGCTCTCATGTGTCTTTATTTCTGAATCCGTGTTTCTCTCTTCCTAAGGCTCTGTAGCTTGACTCTCCTTCAGTGATGTCTATCTCTCTCTGCTATGCTTTCTGAAATCCTAGCCCACCACCTCAAATCTTCACAAAGGCGCACTTTAAGATAGACATCTTAAGGGAGGGGTCTAGCCTGGCTGGTGCTAACATCTTCTTTGCTTTATGCTGGTAGCCCATTAGGTACTCATATGGAGCAAATTCAGGATGTGGGCGATGAGAGGGTGATGTGGGGGGAAAGGAGCGGCTGCTGCGGGTGGAGGCAGGAAGGGACTGTCCCACCCCTTACAAGACCAGGAAAGGGAGAGTTCCCCAGGTTGGAAATTAGGGTGCAGGGCTATAAAAAGGCCAAACAGAGGCCAAGTAGTGGCTACCCTATCCTCCCTGCTACGATGACCCCACCTCAGCCGACTCCCTTGTTGAGGCCTTCTGTGTCCTGGCCTAACTGGGCCTACATAATTGAGGAGCCCATTATAGCCTTGCTGTTTCCTCACTGTCAAGTGTAAATGCTGCACTGGTCGGGTGGGGAAATGGGGCTAATTTGAATTGATAATAGGAAACGCGGGGAAAAGTCATCTATAGTGAGTGAGGAGCGAGCGATCCCTGAGCAGATGCTAAATCTTGTATAATGAAAGAATCTGCCGATGTCAATTATGTACGAGCGTCTTTGCAGTGGTTGGAGGCGGTGGGCGGGCGAGGGAACGAAGGGCTGGGTGCATCCCATAAACCCAAACACCCATCAAAGGCTCATACATATGGAGCGGCAGAGATTACGGCATAAATTTGAATGTTATGAATGTGCATGAGGGACAGGCAGGAAGCCCACCTCATAAGGGGATAGGAAAGGGAGTGTTTTTCAGTGTGTGTGTACAGGGGAGCTTTTGTCCTCTTGGTCCGTCAGTTATATCTCCTCTGTCTCAGCTGTGACCCCTCTGCACCCAGGATGAGAAAGAAAGTCAGGGTCTAGGGGTATGGGGCAGGATAAGAGCAATTGTTCTTGGGACTGGGTGTGGGCCCACTGGGAGCTTTGGGCCAGCCCTGTCCTTGACCCATTCAGAGTGCTCCCAGGAGGAGATCTAAAGATTGATATGGCCAGAGATCCAGAGAGATATCTTAAAATATCTTATGTGAACACAGTTTCCCCTCCTGCCTGATGGAAGAGACAGGAGAGATCAATGTAGACAGTTATGCCCACTATGGAATGGGCAGGATAATCCTGGAAGACAGCCTGGAAGAAGAGGTCACAAACTGTGCTAGAAAGAGGACTAACACATCAGAATCACAACACAAGGGGTACATCTTCCTGTTCCTGGGTGTACAGATGGGAGTGTGTGCTTGTGAGTGTGTGCACACACACTCACAACCTGTAACAGGGCCCAGACCTCTCCATCAGTTCCCAACCTGCAGCCGCTCCCTGAGCAGGCTCTGTGATTTGTGGTGCAGGCCACCCAGGGACTTTAATCTTCACCGTGACAAATGCAATAAAAGGAACAATTTGGAGATCAGAGCTAAGGAAGACACATTTACAAACCCTTCCCCAAAGGTTGGATGGGGCTGTCACCATGTGATTTGTGCCAGAGATGAAGGAGGGAGGGGGGAGGGGGAGACAGAGAGCTGAGGAAGGCAGGCTAAGGAAAAGGAAGCATCCCCACCCTCTCCGCTGGATCACAGTGGGGCGGGAGGGTAGGCTAGAGGGGAGGAGGACCAGACCACAGGCAGCCCCTGCCCGCCTCCCCCATCGTGACCAGGGAGCACAACTCAATTATCATGAACACAGGCCAGAACCACGAGTTTTAGAGATTCATCTTAGCAGTTCAGAAGCTCTATCTAGAGGAGGGATAGGTGGGGGCTGGAGGAGGGTTGGAGAAGACAGAAAGAGGGAGAGGCAGAGGCAGAGTGGGAAACATTTTAATAGAAAGGCAGTATCTCAAGTTGCAAAGGGTGCCCCTAGGAAGCCCCAATCTGGACTAGGAAAGGGAGGGGAGATTTTCCAACCAGGAATCCTCCATCAGGCAAATCTGGAGGGGTCTAAACACAGAGCACAACCCGGGTGTGGGAGGGCAGCACTCAATCTGGGAACTAATGTATGGGGCAGGCAGATTTGCCTGGAGTTCCATAGGATGAGGCTGAATTGGGATCTGAGAACTTGGCTGGGGTTTGGCCAAGCAGGACTCAAGACGGTGATGTGGTCTGGGATCCAGGGCTTTCTTTCCTCCCCTGAGCCTCCCTTTCCCTACCTGTAAAATGGGTGCTAGGCTAGATCCTCTGTAAGGTGCCTGCTGTATTATATCTTGGATGCTCTGAGCCCAAGGTTTCTTGGAACCAACAGGAGACTGGGTAAAAGAGACAAGTGCCATCCTGCCATCCCCTCCCCCACTGGCCTCTCTATAGCTGTAAGGCATAAGCAGTAATAACCAGCAGGTTACTAACACATGGGTGCCTTTCTGTTGGGATCTTAGCCTTGCTCCCCAGGGTTCAGGTCTATAGTTCTTTCAGCCACTCATACCCCCGTAAAGGTTGCAAAGGAACTCCTTGGCCTTCTTTCTTCTTGAAAACCTGGTCACTCTTACCTTCCTTTTGGTAAGATCATCCTTCACCCATGGCCTTTTGTCCCTAGCTGTCCCCGCTCCCCATGCCCAGGTGACCCCTCAGGAGATGTTCTCTCTGCCCCAGGATCTAACTTTGAAGTCTCTGCATTCCTTCTAATTTCCCAACTTAGAGCTGCCAGAAATTGAGATGCTAGTTTCTTTGACCAGTGCCCTCCCCTCCCCTGTACTACCCACCCTCCCCACCCCAAGCCACACACACATTTCCAACCAGGCTGAGGGACCATCGAAGTGCCATACTGGTGGGGAGGGGAATGTTTCTAGACTGGGAAGCATTGATTTTTCATCTTACTCAAGGCCACATGACATATCTCCAACTAGCTGCAGCCCCTGCACCAGCCTGATTCACAGTATGGAGACTATCTTCCCATACATCTCTAGGTCCACACCTGGTCCTCCTACCCAGCAGGTAAGTGGCCTGGTGAGTGCCTAAATGGGGGTAGGAGGAAGGAGACATCAGGAGTATGTGGGCCTGACCGTCATTCACAACTCCCTAGGAAAAACTGAGGATCAACTAAATTAAGTCCAGTTGTCATGATCATGGCCCAGCAGGAATAGAGCAGCTCCCCCAGATATACTGGGCCTCTTCAGGGTAGTGACTCAGCTGGATCATAGCCCCTAAGGGGATGTGGGAGATAGAGGGTTGGGGCAAGAGTTCAGGGTGAGAAATGTGAGGAGATGTCAGGAGTGGACAAAAGTGTGTTTTCCAACCTCTAGACATGAAGGAGAAGAGCCTCTGCTTAGGAATGAACAGAAGATCTGTGGAGGCCAAATCAAGAACAGAATGACTTCCCTAAGGTCTCTCTCCAGCAGAGGAGCATAGGCTGGAAGTATAAAAACTTTAAACCAGGTGACTTCCTCCTATGTGCTCCCTGGTGAACAGCGGACACAAAGGGAACTGAACTCCTAATTCCTGATGGGGCAATTCCCATAGTCCTCTACTGCCTCCCTCTGGGAGAGGGTAATAGGGTGAGCTCTGTCTTTCTCCTAGACCTGTGAATTCTCTCCCTGCCCTTCTCCACTACATCCCAGCCTTACCCAGGTCCCAGATTTCTTTCTCCCCAGGTCCTCACACACCTGACCTACATCTTCCAGAGCACTCCACCCCATAGAAGGCACTAGATAAAAACTGGACTAGTAAGTGAGTATAAAGGAGTCTCTGGAATCTGGAATCTTCTCTATTCCCTGATAACCCTTCTCTGAGAAGGAAAAGACTTTGACTTGGCTCATTCATTTTCCCCTTCATGTCCAAGGATGGGCTAGGCTGGGAAAGGGGGAGCAGGGGTAGACCTGAGAATCAGTCCATCTGCCTGGGACCTCCTCTTTTTCCTGCAATATATTTTACCAAGAGCCTAATCCCTCACTGAGGCCAAGACCAAAGTCAAACACAAGCAGAGTCTATGTTGACTAACTGTTCAGTGTCTTCCAGTGCCCCTCCCCCCACTAGAAGATTGATCCCAACTAGTCAACTCCTGACTCCCAGCTCTGCCGACTGCCCACCAGTTTTATTCTGGACTTGAAGGGCCTGAGACTCATATAGGAGTGGGGAGGGGAGGGCTAACAAAGGACCAGAAATGGCCAATGGGTCACATAGTCTCTAAGAGAGGCACTTCCCCTCCAAAGCCCTCAGATGTAGTCCAGTAGACCAGAGATTGATGAGAAAATAACAAAGCAATCAAGGAGAAGATCATTCTGGGTTTCTCCTCTCCTTCATGTTCATACCCATTTGGTCTGTCACTTGTGACTCTGATCCACCCATCCAGCACATTCTTACACACACAAACATTCACACAGAATTGAGCTATGTCCAGCTTTAATCCTCATGTGATAAATCATGGGATAGGGACCCAGGCACAGAGTTTGGGAGGAAGTGCACAGCAGGAAGCTGGGATAGTCAGCAGGGGCAGCAGCTACAGTATGAGGTCACTTTGTGGGGAGTAGTGGGGTAAGAATACCTTGGGGGCTGGAGAGCAAGAGGCAATGAAGAAAGACATAAAATAGAAGGTCAGTCAGATGCCAAGGAGGGGTTGCTTCTACAGGGAAGGCTTTGGGCAATGAGATGCTCTAGAAGAATCCCTCGGGGAATGGGCACCCAGGCACTGGATAACTAACCATCATACTCTGTCCTGAGTGAGAGGTAAGCTGGCTCAGGCCTCCAAAGGCACCCCCAGAAGGCAGCCAGGGACTAGGAGTGCTCCAGGTATGAATCTTCTTCCCTTCTGCCGGTAAGTGGATGGGCATGTGGGAGTTAAGCTGCAGATCCCCACTCTCCCCTCCCCCATCAAAAGGCTAAATTCACCCACTCTCTCCAAATTCAATCATCCCCTGATGAGATTCACCCTCCCACACTGAGCTTCCCTACCTCCTTCTAAAGCACAAAACAAACCAAAACAAAAAAACACATCGTCTCTAACTTGCTCCAAATCCTCAACGGGACAAACTTGGGATAGGAAGAGTCAAAGTGGTGATTGTGGTTTCCCACCAATCTCTTTCTCTTGGCCTGAGCCTGGCCTTATGACCTGTGGTCCTGCAATAGGGTGTAAAGTCAGCAGAGGTGGGACAGTGGCCATTTTGACCTTGGGAGGCCTGCCTGTGGATTTACCCATGCCCTGCCAGCTCTCGGTGCCCTTTGGAGGTTTATAGTCATAAAAATCGCGGAGTCCCATGCCGGGCTGGGAGCCTGCAGTTATAAATAGGCACGAGGTAAACAAGGTGGCAGATGCAGGGGCTTGGGACAAGACTGAAAATCTGCCCCTCTTTGCCTGGGCAGGGGCCAAGGCACATCCGTGGAAAGGGATATCTTCCCTCCCTTCTCCTCCCTTTCTCTTCCACTGCTAGCTGGCTTCTAGCTGCCTGTGCTCTGGGTTTCTAGTCCTTTCCCTTTGGGCATTACCTTTAGGGTGGGCTCTCTGCGGCAAGGCTTCCCTGGCTACCTCCCCTGTTTCTTCTGAGTCAAGAAAAGGGGGATCTCTATTACCCACAGTGCCCCCCACTGCCTCCCTGCGGCTTCCTCACACTAGGTCTCCAGCAAAGCCAGTTCTAAGGACGTGCTGCTGCTGCCAAACCAGAATTTGCCACTAGGGGCGCCCTGATGCCTTCTCCATGGTAAACAGCCCAGGAAATGCTAACCTTTCTCAACCAGGTAACTTCACTAAGAAACTCTGGAGACATACAGCAAAGGCTCCCTCTTGGTGCCACCATTCCCTTCAAAAGCACATCAGAGTGCACAGATTTCCTGTCATTTGGAACAATCAACAGCTTCTAGTTTGGATTGATCAACAGTTTCTTTCTCCCCAAGAAACTTCTTGTGAGCTGGATTCTGAGTAGAGACCCTGAGTTTGAGACAATTTAGGTGGCACTTTCTGAATCTATCCCTGCCTTCCCTCTGCTCCAGAGTTGTGTTCCTTTCCTTCTCTGACCTTGTCCTAGTCCCAGCGGTTTCCTAGCCTCCTAGAGTCCTCCCAGCATTTCAAGCCCCATTGGACCCACAATAACCTTTCTTTATCCCTCTTAAAAGACTCTAGATCTTCAGCCCTGAAGTTCCTTCTTTCATTCCAAGTTGGGCTCTCCAAATATATTCATTCACCAGTTTAGAATAATAGAAAGTAGAACCGAGAACTTTAATTTTTTTATTTTAAAGACGAGGAATCTGAAGCCCAGAGAGGCTAGGTAACTCTCAACATGGTCACACAGCTAACACTGGTTTTGTTGCTAAGGCTGGAAAGGCTTCCTTTGTGCCCCTTCCCAAACAGACTTTCTATCTTTTAAAGGTCCATTCTTCTATGAGCCCCAACTCCAGCTGTTCTCTCATGCAGAGAGAGGGAATGAACAAACTCTGAATCTCAATGAATGGTTGAGCCTTACATCGCTTTCTAATATCCTTGACTCCTCATTTCCCTGGGTCTTCTCAGGTGGCTTACTGGACAGATAATCCTGGAGGAATGACTTTTCAGAATCTCATCTTGATAAGGCCTGGAGGAATGAAAACCATCTTTCCAACTGTGGGAAGTCACTTCTCTGCCTGCTCCTTTATTCTACTTCTGAATGTCAATTTCCTAATTTGGAAGGTCGAGTAGGACCAAGTCTGGCTTGATCATGGTATTCCCTGTGCCCTGGGCATGCAATGTCCAAGTGAGCACAGGTGCATGGACACAAACACATAAGCTCATATTCTCTTCACCAACTGTTCAAGAGTCCTAGACTAGGAGTGAGATAAGAATCTCAGGGTCTATATGTCAAATGAGTCACAAGGGAGGGAAGACAAATCCAGGAGCAGATTTGTGGGATAGAGAGTGAGGACACGAGTTCCTGTAGTTCTTTGAGGGCAGAAGTGAGCAGGAAGCACGGATAACCAAGGTGAGTGGGAGTATCCTGGCTCCCAGATAGCTGGGAAGGGTCTCTCTACCCACTGGGCTGTTAGGGTAAATGTAATCTTTAGGAGAAAGGGAAGATGGTGATGGAAATCAGATGGAGAGTCCAGTTACCCCAGAATATTTCCATCCTACAGCTGGATTGGCGCTCCCAGATGCTAACTGGGAGTGCCTGGATGTGAGAGATGGCTATGATCTATCTAGCACCTGTCCTGCCCCCTCAGGCTGATGATGTAACAGTATAACAATGTGGCAGAGGAGTGGTGGGGGGGGCATGCTGGAATCTGAGGGAGGACTGGTCCAGTTTTCAGTGAAGTGGCCAGAGTAAGGCAGCTGTTGTCTCTGCTCTGAATTCAGAAGGAGCCCCTGCCCCTTCAGTGAGCAGTCTGAGCCTGGTTACACACACCTTAATTCCAGTCCTTCAGTCATGGGGTGACTCATGAGGAGCTCTCCTTCTAAAAAACAAAAATTATTTGAGCTGCAGCTATCAGCCACATAGATTCTAATTAGAAATCAGTACACAGAAACTGATTGCCCATGACTGAATTGGAAGTCTTTCTATGAAGTCAGGAGTATTCAGACACTGGAGGACTCTTCATCCTACGCCCCAAGCATCTACTCACTCCTTCTCACACCCATGTCCCACCTCCCTAGTCTTCTGATGCCCCTCATGTGCCTTCAATTTAGGCCTCCAAAGGGTTCCTGACTTAAGTCCTCCTCAACCTTGTACCTCATCTCTCTGAAAAGCCTCATCCTGGTCCTCAATGATCCTAGCCCTCCAGAGACTCTCACCAGGATTCCTTGCAAACATCTTGGATATGAACTTGCCTATAGCTTCAGTGGGCATGATTATCTACATATTCCTTAGGTGCTATGGTAATAAGGCCCACAAAGGAGGGACTGGAGGATTGCCAGGACCATCCCCAACCTAACCAACTTCCCTTCTGTTTTTTGATCCAAGCTCCCAGCTGGTCAGTTCCTAGAGAAATAATCTCAGCACCCATTTCTCCACCTTTCCCCTTCCTTGTTCCTAACCTGAACCCTAGGTTGTCATTCTCCAAACTGTCCTTGAAAGCAGCAACCATGTCTAACTTACTCCTGTGCTCTAAACACAAGACCTCATAAGTTAAGGGTTCAATAAATGTTTATTGAAAGCATCGGTCCTCAAACTTCTTCAGTTATTACCTTCTTTTCTCAGTATACAGTCCTGCTAACAATTCCCAATAATCTCACACTTTTTTTATTCCTACGGTAGCTTTCAAAGAGCTGTTCAGAGGCATTAACCTCTTTTAGGCCTGGACGATGAGGGGGAAATGCACTGATGTCCAGGTCTGAGACTCAAAGCTGAGCACATGGCCTGCCGGCCTCCCCTGAGCCTCCAGGCCCCAGGTGGGATTGTCTCGCCTGACTCATCCCTGCCGCCAAGGCCTCCTTGCCTGTATTTATATACAGTAAAGCTTCTGCCCGAATAAAACATCCATGTAAAATCCAATTTCCTCAGAATCTCTTTTGGAGCCTGGGTCTGAGATGGAGTAGGTAACCCCGGCGGTAACTGCCTGAACCACTCCTGCTGGCTGCAAAGGTGAGGCCCATTTTTCAATTATCTATCTGCTGTGACAGCAGCGGTCCAGCTACCGAGCCAAGGAAGGGGGAGGGGAAGGCAGAGCTGGGGAGGAGGAAGAAAGAGGGCAAGGGCATGGTGGGGGAGAAAGAGAGACAAACATGGGGAGAGAGGCATGGGGAGAGACCCCTGCACGTGGCACCCAGTAGGCGCTCAAGAATTATTTGGAAAATAAGTGACTGGAAGAGTGAATAGGGAGGGTGGGGGCTGAGGCGAGAAGAGGGGTGAGCTAGAGAGACAGAGAGTGGGTGGAGAGAGGGCGGGAGGGAGAGGGGGAGGGGAGGCGAGCGTGGATGGAGCCAACAAGAGGCTCCTGTGTCAATCCGTGGAAACGGGAGGCAGAGTGATGCGGTCACAGCTCCTGCCATCAATATCCTCTAATATAAATGTCAGTGATGCTATTTTCCGCGCAGTCATTTCGCACACTGCTGATTACATTAACGTATAATGGAGGGGCGCCGGCTCCACTGCTTTCTCCCCTAACCCTCCCCCCGGTGATGTGTCAATAGCCGCCTCCATGAACAAGTCAATTTTCTGCAGGCTTGGCAGCGGAATAAATCTGCCCCGCTATGGGGAGAGCTGGAGATATTTATATACCCGGCTCCTGCCTCGCGTGTGCGCGCGTGCGTGTGCGCGGCGGGCGCGGGCGAGGGCTGGGGGCGGGGGCGCGCCGCCCCGCTGAATGATTTCCAGCCCCGACTCAATAAGAGGAGAATTTAGAGCGGTCCCTGAGCTGGGTTCCCAGAAACAGCCTTACACGTTTATTTTCCTTAGCTGAACAGGAAAGGCGAGAATTATAGGTGGATTTATAGGACAGGCGCAACTCAACCCAAATGCTCCCGCTCCGGGGGGCGGAGAGAGCGGGGGTGGGGTGGGAGCGAGGCGGCCGGTCGAGAGCGGGCCGCTGGGACCCCGGCTCGCTCCGGTGCTGGCAGGGGCGCGCGCCCCTCGTCGGTCGCTTTAATTACATTTGTTCTTGTCCTTCGTGAGGGCGAGACTTCGGCGAGGCCCGCATGGGGGGGTGTGCGGAAGGCGCAGGCGGGGACTGCCTGGAGATGTGGGGGGTGGGCGCCGGGAATGGGGACAAGGGAGAACGGGAAGGGGGGCTGTCAGCTTCGTCTCAGAAGCGGATCAATAGTACGAGATCTAATGGGCTAACTGCCAAGCGGGCGCAGCGAGGCGCTGCCCCGCGGGGGCGGGAGGGGGTGGGCGAAGGACGAGAGAAAGCGAGGGGGGTTGGAGAGGGAGTGAGGACAGAAGAGGGGGGGAAGGGCAGGCAGAGTGGGAGAGATGGAGGAAGAAGAAAAACGGAGAATGGTGCACGGGGAGAGCAGAAAGAACAGGACAGGACGGGACAGTCTTCGAGGGGGCGCCTCTTCCACATCCTTACCCCCCTCAACGCTGGGACGGAGGAACCTGTCCCGGAGCAACCAGATCCCGCAGCCGCCCGCCCCACTGGCCTTAGCTCTGCCACTGAGCCGCCAGGGGGCGGCGCGACCCTGTTGTCCCCGTGGATCTCCGCGCCTCCAAGCTGGGGTTCGCCTCTGACACCTGGTCCCTGCGCGGTTCCCTCTGCCCTCTCCCGGAGGCCTCTTGGCGTGACTGCAGTAGGGGTTGGACAGCCGGCTCCCTCCCCACGCCCGGAACAGAAGGGACCTCCTGGCTTTAATAGTGTAGAGCACAGCACCTTAGGACCTTGGAGCCGGGAAGTGTCCCAGGGGCTGGATCACCCCGAGCCTGGGGCTGACCAGTGCCCCACAAAGATACCTAAGGCTGTGGCAGGCGCGACTTCGGAGACGGTGTGGGATTTGAGCCTGTGTGTCCTGGCGATGGAGCGCAGGCAAGTCTCCCGGACAGTCCCCACACGAAGGGTCCTTATGCGTGTGCTGTGGGTGAACTAACTAGACCAGCCAAGGTTGCTGAGTTTTAACACTCTCAGTTCCAGGTCATTGTCTGACCCCTAATCTCCTGACATCCTTTTCTCGGCTCCTACCAAACAGTGAGAAAATAAAATACAGCCCAGCACTCCTGTTGGCCAATTCTGCCACCCAGCAGAGGGGAGCCTGGTGGTGTCCGTTCCATGGTTCTCAATTGAGGCATGTCAGAATTACTTGAGGGAGCTTTTCAACATAAACATGCCTGCCCACAAGCACTCATATTGTAAGAGATGTGTATGGGCTGGAAGGAGTTCCTGGAAACATGCATTTTGTCAGAGCTCTTCAGGCATTGCCTGAAGAAAGGTATTATTATTGCACGTTTTTTGTTTTTATTTTTCATATTGGGTTTGGCAGTTCAGCCTGGGCTATTTGCCCTCATGTCTGTGCATCGTTATGTGTGTATGTCATGGTTTTATGCATCTCTTTATGCATCCTCTGTGTGTAGATGTCACATGCGTTGTCCTGAGTGACATTGGTATTATCATCAGTGTTTATTGAGAGTACCTATTGTGTGTGCATTGTTGTACATGCCTGTCCTGATGAGAGTGAGTGTGGGTCCTGTGGTGTGTTTGTGTCATGTCAAGCACATCTCTGTGGGCTCCATTGTGGGGCACAGCCATTGTCTCCATGTCATTGAGAGTGTGTGCTGGCGAGAGCTCATGACACAAATGGAACGAAGCTGATCTGCCCCAGAAGCAAAGGCAGCAATGACCTTCTTTTTCCAATTATATCCTGGTCAGAGGTGAGTGACCTCTCCCCACTGAGGCTGCTTCTTGTCATGCAAACGGAGCAGAAGGATGGAGATTAGAGGAATGTGACCGAGTCACATGTAAAAACAATCAGCTATCAGTAGGCTCTGATCAATGCCCCAGATTACAGATGAGCCTAGAGCATGGAGTCACTTTGGAGTTTTTCCTGAGAGGAAAACACACAATATACACCATTCATAACGCACTCCCATCCACGTTTCATACCCCCAAGGGACCCGCATGCATTTATATACTCTGGGGACAGGTAGGAAGTGGGTTGGGGAGAGCTGAGTAAATGAATGGCCGGCCACTCACTCTGAATTGGTGGGCAACTATTAGTAGTAGTAGGTGGTGGTTTTGGTTTTTGGCAACCTTTATTCAGCTGGTAGTGGGAAGTGTAAAAGCTTGTGTTGAGTGTTTTCTATTTTAAGTCTGGAGAGTTAGGATTCTAAGTGGGTCACGGGAGGCAGTATGGGGATTTGGAGGAAACTCATGTCAGGAACAGAGCAATAGAGGGCTTGTGTTGAGGGGGTGGTGAAGGAAAGTCTTTGGTCAGCTGTGGGCAGGGGGCAGGTGTGCAGCCAAGGGCTCCTGGGGCCAGGGCAACTGTCCTCAGGACAACTTGAAACCAGGCTATGGGATGAGAGAGCTTAGCTTCTGAAAGGCAGGAACAGCCCTAACCACAAATATGCTCCAGGATAATAGAGCAAAGAGAATTGGGCTGGGGGAGCCAGGACCTCTGAAGACAGAGCTATGAGGGGCCCTCATAGAGGTTGACTAGTCTTTGGAAGGAAGCAGAAGCAGGAATTGGTGGAGGGCAGGGGGACTATAATAACCAGTTAAGAAGTCAACACTAGGTCAGTACCTATAAGGTCAAGGGAAACCAGTGAGTAGAAGGGAAGGGTTCTGGAAAGGTGTGAGGACCTCATCAGATCTGGCTTTTATATCAGCTGAGCCTACCTCTGGCCAAGAGTCAGTGTGGCTGGTTCAGGATTGAGGCAAGGGGAAGCACTATGTTGTCTGTGCCCATGGGGTGTGATAAGTGGCCTTTAGTTGTCTTAGAATTCCTTTGGTGTACATTTATGGATGTCCTATTCTGCCTTACCCTATAGGAATGAAATGATGTACACGGAGGGAGCTTGCAGTCTAACTCAGAATAAAGAATTTGAAGACTTTAATTTCTCTCCTGCATCCCACCCCTTCTTCTTTGGAAAAAGTAGTGTTACATAAAGGTAGACTGCCTGGATTCAAATCCCAGCTGTGCATTATCAGCTTATGAGTTTGTAGGCCCTCCTTTCCTCCACCTTAGAACAGGGGTACCTGTTCTTTAGGATTATTGTGCAAATTTTAGGCAACGCCCATAGAACAATGCCTGGACACCAGAACGTCAGTGTTGGTTTTCTAGTCTTTCCTTCAGTTTTCTAGTGCAGTGCTTCTAGAAAAGCCCCATTCTTGTGTCAGCAAAATTAAGGTAAAAAAGGACAAGACAATGGGTGATGAGAAGACCCTGAGAGTCTGGAGAGTGGGGTGGGGGCACTGATGGGGCTTGCTAGGGGATATGGGAATCCTGGTGTTGGCAATGGGGTAGATGAGATAGACTCTTTCTAGGCGAGGCTGAGAAGGCATAGGGCAGAAAGGGGAGGGTGGGGAGACAGGTCCTCTGTGCAGAGCCCAGCACACTTAGGACAGTGATACAAACTGTTCCCCTCTTCCTGGAAGGGCACTGCTGGCTGGAGCTGCTAGTCCATACGGATCCAAGGGGATTGCATGGGGAGACCTGCCGAACACCACAGGATAATCAGCACTTTTGCTTTTCTGGGACAGGCCCACCCAGCTTCCCTCTCCCACGACTTGACCTCAGCTACAGCAGCCCCCTCTGCTGGCCTCAATAGGACTAGACCTGGGCTCTGCCTAAGCTGATCTCCCTTGCTTCCAGACTGTTCCGAGGTGAAATGAGAGGTCACAGCAGGCACATTCTATAGCCTGGGAGATCGAGGGCCACAAGATCTACTTGTTTAACCAGACTCTGGTAACACTAGAGATAAATCCATGCAGACAATTCAGCAGGATGCTTAAGTTGTAGACTGCAAAAACAGAGTCCTGAGTTTGAGTTTCAAGCTTGATTCATCCATTTAATTAGCTGATATGAACTTGGGCAAGTCATTTAACTTATTTAGCCTCAGTTTCCTCATCTGAAAAATGAGAACAACAATAATACCTACCTTGTGGGATGGTTGTGAGGATCAAATAAGGTAGTGCACTTGATAAAGGTTTAGCACTAAGTAAGTGATAACCAATTCTCCAGAAATCAGTCCAAGGATGAACTTCCTGCTGTGATAGTACTGGCCTTCTTTAGGGTCTTAGCCCTCGACTGTGAGCTTCTGGGGACCTCATTGTCCCACATTTGTTTATTCAAATCCCAAAGCACCAAATGGCTAAGCAGCTGCCTGAAGCTGCTGCTTCTTAATAGAATGGGGTTGGAGGGATGGGATGGGGGAGTACTGGTACTATTGGGCGGGGATAAAGGGTTAAGGTGGGACAGGATGTGAGGGGGTCTAGGATGGGAGTGGGTCACCCATCCCCTTCCACTGATTATTCTCCTCTCCAGGTGTTTTTGTGGCTTTTCTTTCCTCCCTTGGGGTGGGAGTGGGGGATGCTGGGTCCACTTCGGGCTTAGTTATTGTTTTAATTTTGGTGCTGGCTCCCTGGTGCCCAGAGTGGATAATGAAAGAGGAAGAGAGAGGTCAGGGTGGTGCCCAGGCAGCAGATTTCTGCCCGTCAGACAGTGCTGGGGCGGGTGGAGAAGTGGGGGTGTGTGTGTGTTAAGTTAATATCAATAAAGCAACTGGAGTCTCAGATGTGAGAAGCTGCAGAGGCAAGCACAATGTCCTTGTGCTCTGGGAGCCTAACGGGGTGCTTTGCCTGTCCACAATGAATCCTCAGAATGGGACTGAGCATGGGGGTAGGAGGACAGTGAGCACACAGGCTGGGTGGGTACAGATCAGCGGCAGCAAATACTGACAGTAGAACAAGTGAGGAGCTGGGCAGAGAACAAGAGTCTTAACCCTGTCTCCCACTGCCCTACATGTGTTCAATCCCGTAAGGGTGGGCTTGGGAGAGGGAATGCTGTGGGGCTACTGGAGATAGAGAAAAATGGAGAAAGGAGGCAGGAAAGTAGGGGTGAAGATCACAAGATTTACTGTCAGAAAAATCCAAATTCCTGGCCAAGTTCTGCTTCCTGGCTGTGTGACTTTGGGCAAGTGACTGAACCTCTCTGAATCTGTTTCCTCAACTGTAAAATGGCACTAATAGTAGTGCTAATCTGATAAAGGTCATTGAGGTTGTATGTAAAGAAGTCAGCAAAGGGCCTGGTATGCAATGAGCACTCAGTACATGCTAGCTCTCCTTATTAAGCCCATTTTCCTCAGCTGTAAAATGGGGATATCAGTTGTAACTTCCCCATAGGAGCTTTATGGGGAGCAAATTAGATAAAGTCTAAGTGCTTAGCACAATGCCAGGTACATAAATAAGCCCTCAGTACATGTTAGCTGTTGTTATTATATTATTTTTATCTTTATTATCCCCCACTGTCTTGAAACTGGTGATTTAGTTGAGGAGACTGAGGCCAGGCCACTCCCTTAGCCATCTGAGGTATTTGGCTCCTTTCTTAAGGGCTTTCTGAAGCCTAGCACCACTTGGAGAACACTTCTGGATGGACAGACAGACAGTCCCCAGGAACTGAGATAGGTGGACTTGCAAGAGAATGGGGCCCCTAGAACCACGTCTGTCTCCAGGAGAAACATGTCAGCAACATGGCTGTCTGTGGAAAGGCCAAAAGAGCCTCATTCTGACCCCGCTGGAGTTAGAGAGGCCAATGGGCTAAATGAAGGTGCTCACCTGAGTCCCTACAGGGAGGCTCAGTGAGCATGTCAGAGAAAGTAGGCATGACAGAGAACTTGGGTCCCAGAGTACCTCCACCCTCATCCCGTCCATGCTCTTCCAATTCTCCCTCTCCCGAGGCTGAAGGTGGGGGTGGGCGCTGAGCACATCAAAAAAGAGGGTAATGTTTCCCACTTGACCTTTCTTTCCCCACCCCCCTACCCCTACCCCCAGCGGGCGGGCAGGCTGAGGGGATGAATGGAGTAGAGGGCACGATTTTCACATTAATGGCAGCATATGTTGTGTTTATTGACACCGCAGGGTCGGTGCTTGTGGTGGTTGGGCATGGGGAGGGGGGCGCCTAGGAGGCCACAGGCAGGAGGGGGCTAGGGGAAGAGGAGGCAGAGGGGAAGGCTGCTGGCAGGGTGGTGGGGGGAGAGGGGGGACTGGGGCCTGGGGGGAGGGAGGCAGGAACAATATTGTTGCACAAGCACACCAGGTGCTCGCTGTCAGCCCGAACAAAAAGGAAGAGTCAGCAACTCCGAGGGGGGGGGGGCGGGGAGGAGGCGGGAGCCACCGCCTGCTCCAGCCTTGCAGCCTCTCCCCATTAACCCCTGCTCTGCCATGCAGTGGAAGAGGGGAGGAGCATCTGGGGCTGTCCCCAGGCCCAGGATCTCCCCTCAGCCCTGGTCTATTCAGAGACACCACATCTCCTTAGCCATCTGGGAAATGTGATTCCTCTGGGGTCAGTAGTGGCAGGACTTTCCTTTCCCTTCCTCAAAGACTGAAGGGGAAAAAGCCCCTCTCTGTTCCACCCTTTCCATAATGGAGGGGCTTATGTGGTCCTTGAGAAGTTGGTAAACCAGAGTGGTAGGAGTTGTTGACCTTGGGTTTCAGAAACAGCTGCAAGTGAGGGGCTGTGTGAAGAGGGAATTTTAAAAGTGGATATTGGACCTTCTGATGGAGGAGGTGAGGTTGCAAAGACCCCCACAATCCCTTCTCCCTGCCTTTGTGGCAGATTCCTTGCCTCCTATAAATCGTCCCAGGATCCCCTGGTCTGGGGCAAGTGGGGCAGGAGAAGGGGACTTGGTCTGTTTTAAGAGATGGTTCTCAGTGGGCTGAGACGACCAGGCTTGTTCACTCCTGAGTCTGAAAAGCACTGGTCGCTCATCCTGGAATACCAAGGGGTGAGGAGGGTAAATAGCAAAATGAGCTCCCCACCCTGAACCCCTATTCTGGAGGTCTGGGAGGGGCTCCTGGGTTCCTGGCTGGGGAGCAGAGCTGCAGGTGTCTCCGGCTGTCACCATCTTCCTCCCTGACGTCCTACCCTTTCCTGCAAAGCCCTGAAAGGAAGCAAGGTGATTAGAGCTGCTCAGACTCAGCTTTCAGCATTCTCAGTGCTCTGGACCCTCCCTGGGGTTGGGGGTGGGGGGCTGCAGGGAAGGACCTGAGGAAGGCAGACAGGGAAAGACATCTGTGAAGGGAGAAGGGGGAACAGGACTTTTACCCCAAGGAAGCAAGAGTTAGGGCTTATAATTCCACCCCTGAACGTTGGTCTCCTCCAGAGTCTGTGACCTGACATTCTGGAGCCTTCTATCTGGACATGAACTTTGTCCTGGCTATATCCCATTTTAGAATCCGTGGTCTTGGTCACTCTGGATAAATGTCCTAAATGCCCAGGCACGCGGGTGGGGGTGGGGTGGGGGAATGGCACTCCAGGAGAAAGGTGTCCTTTCCATATCCACACCCTCTGGCCCCGCCCCTGTCCGGCCTCCAGGGGTCTCTGAATTTAGGCACAGAGGCCTCGGTGGGCGTCCCCACCCGTGGCTGAACCGGAGGCGGGCACACCGGCCTGGAACCCTCCGCGACACCTTCCTCTTGCAGACAGGGCCAGATCCCGCGTCTCGTCCTCTCGGGTCCCCGGTCCCGCGCGGCGGTACGAAGGCCCCGCGCAGACCAGCCGCTCGGCGCCCTTCGCCCTCTCATCCCGGCTCCTCACTGGGCTGCGGGCCGGGTCCGCGCCCCCCTTCCCCGGCCCTCTTGTCGGGCTCCAGCTGCGCGCGGAGCGGTCCCGGCTCGGCTCCAGCTCCTCAATGGCCCTGCTCCCCCATTACCCTGATGTCGGCCCCTCTCCCCCTCGGCTTTATCGGCTCTCAGCCGGCTCTGCCAGGGTAATGAGGGCCCTCCTAATTACCATTGCAGAAACTCCACTTACATTAACAGCTCCATGAGAGGAGCGGCAACATCTGCTGTGCACAGGCAGGCGCCCCGCCCCCGCCCCTCGCTCCCCTTCGCTCGCCGCTCCCCTCTTTCCCGGTCCTCTCCCCCGACCCACCTCTCCATCCCCTCTGGCCCCCCTGTCCTACCCTCCTCTTCTAATCTCTCCTCTTTTCATGCCCTCGCCACCACCCTACCAACCATGCCCTTCTCAACTTCAGGATCCCAGGATGAGATGAGAGAGACTCTCGTAGATACAGGGCCCCAGAGATACTGAGAGATGGAGACACTAGAGAGGCCAGGCCGGAGCATCAAGAGATTCCCAAAACTCAGGACCCCAGAAACGCAGCCAGGGAACCCAAGACAAAATAGAAGGTAGGAGCAGCAGAGATTGTGAAAAACGTCAGGTGATGGGGAGAACAGACTGCCTATGTGGAGGGGAGCAGGGGCTTTTCTGTCCATGTGTGTGCGAAGGTGCATGCGTGGTATGCATGTGTCATATATTGTGCATGTTTATTTATTTAAACATCGTGTATTTGGGTATATGTGTGCATGTGAGTGTTTCTTTATATGTATGTATTTGTGTTCATTCATGAGCACATCTATGCATTTGCATCATAAATGTAATTATATATTAATAATTGCATATAAATGTAATTATATTTTATATGTTCCTCTGTGCTTGCATTTTGCAAGTGTGTATCTCTGTATGTGCACTTGTATACTTGTTTATCGTATATGTAGCATCTAGTATGACTTTGTATACATGTATGATCCATGGTCAAAGTCATATGTGTGCCCTGTGTGGGTTTAGGTGAGGATGCATATGTGCCTCTGGGTGTGTTTGCATCTCTGCGTGCATGCCTATGCATGTGTGTATCATCTGTGTAATTATTTGATGAGAGTGGGAGCATGTGTGTGTTCCTGCTCCATGGGGGATGACAGGCAGTTGGGAAGATGCTGAGCCCATTTTATCTGAGGTTAACAGGGGTCACATTTCACTCCTGGAAGTCCCCCACCCTCCCCCCAACACTATACAATTAAGCCTCAGTGTGGTAGAAAGACAGCCAGCAGACATTAAGAAAGGTCAACAATATTATCAGCTCCTAATCCAATTAGTTACTGTTTATTTGGGAATCCAGCTCGAGGTCATCTTCTAGGGAGGAGGCCTGGAAAAGAAGAGATGGGATGGGAAGAGGCTGAAAGAAAGAAGGTGCTCAGGGCTGTTGCCCCATGGCAGGGTGGAGGGGGATCCCCAAAGCACCTTCCAATAATGCATCTCCCACTGGCTACTTGGAAGCTGGGTAGCTTTGGGGAAGGGCCTGCACAGGAGAGGCTGATCTGGGGTTTCACCTCCAGAGGCTGGGGTGTAAGAGAAGAGGGGTTTTCTCCCTCACCTGAGAGATGTCCTGCCTCTTTCCAGACCTGGGATCCCAAAGAGGTGATCTGGGAGCTGCACAGGCTGCCTCAGGGCTGTGACCAGGTTCTCCCAGATGGGAGTCAGAGGAGGAGAATGTCGGTAAATGCACTATTAGCTCTTGAAGCCACTTCATTAAGCCTGCCCTCTATTTTATTTCCTCTTTTCTCTCCCACATCCTTTTCTGATCCTTGGCAGGACCTCTACTCCCTTCACCACAGGCCATGCAGGGGCACTAGTTCAGCCCCATAGCATCCCCAGGGTCCCTCTTTTCAGTATAAATAATGGAAGAGACCCAGAACTTGGCCTTCTGTCCTGGAACAGGGACTGGCCCAGGGGGGCAGGAAGTGAGTAGGTAGGGTGGTTTTTGCCCTTCTCTGTCCTTCTCAGATTTCTCAGCAATGGATAATATTCTGCGATATAAGTGGGGTCGGGAGGTTGGGGTTAGGGATGGGGTGAGAGCGACTAACAGGGAGAAGAGGGTTGGCTGCTGAATTCTCAGGCCTGATCTCAGAGCCTCCCCAGTTCAATAGTCAGGGGCAGGCAGGGCGGGCAGGCAGGGCTGACACGGGGGTGAACCCAGACCTCAGCTGTGGCCAAATCAGAGTTACAGGAAGAGCCATATTTCTCCAGAAACCAAGCCTGGGGTCACTTTTGCTTGTTTCTTGATAAGTCCATAGGCCTGAGCCCTCAGGAATTAGACTGCTGGTTCTTCCTGACCCCAGTCCCCTACCCTCAATAGGGAAACCCTACATGATTGACTTTCTTCTCTCTGCCTTTTCCAAGTACATACTTACAACAACACACACACACACATACACTTACACACTCACCCAGCACAAACCTGCCGCAGACTCCAGGTCAAAGATGGCCAGCGTAAGAAGACATTGGCAGTGATCTTTATCTAAGCACTTACAGTGGATCTACATGCTTTACAGACTTCCCTGGAAAGTATCTCCCCATTTCCACACCCTTCCTCAAAAGATATCAATAATGATAATACTTTGTTATTGGTAATATTACATTCCTTTATCCTAGCAGTTCTCATCCTTAGCTAAGCCTTGGAGTCACCTTGAGAAGCTCTTAAACAATACATACGCCCAGCTCTTGAGCCACTCTCCTTGCTCAAGCCTGCTCCTACCTCTTTGGAGTGTACTTTCCCCTCAATAAACTATCTTTTTGTTTCACTACTTTAAAAAACAAACAAACAAACAAACAAAAACAAAAACAACACCACCAACAACAAAAAAACAATACATACACCCAGGTTCACCCTGAATCAAGCCAATCTGCATCTCCAGGGTTGGGCCCCTGGAATCTATGAATGCTATGGTTTAAAAATTCTGTCTATTAAAAAAGTACAATTTACAGAAGACAAAGCCCTGCCTCTCATTCTGTTGTTAGCCAAGTCAGTATTATTATCTCGATTTTACAGATGAGGAAACTGAAGCCCAAGTTATTAGTAATTAAGAGTAGTAGACTGACCTTCCTCTTTCCCTCCTCCTCCTGTCCCCTCTTCCTTTCTTCTTTCTTCTTCTCCTCCCTCTCTCCTTCTCTCTTCCCTCCTTTTCTTTCTTTCTCTCTTTCCCTCCCTCCCTCTCTCTTTCTTTTCCTTTATTTTTTTTGGAGGGTAGTTTCCTGGCTGGGAATTAAACCCAGGCCACAGTGTTGAGAGTGCCGAAGCCTAGCCACTGCACCACCAGGGAACCCCCTCTTTTCCTTTCTTTCATCCAGATCCCCTGATTCCTAGGGCAGCCTGTCGGATTCCAACTGAATCTAGTCAGTCATTGGGATTCAGAACAGCTAGATGGGTTCCTCCCTTTGTGACCTCTGCTTCCAAGCATAGCCTCTTCATGGATATCAATTTAATAATCCTTTGTTAAGCTCTTACTTAGGCACTATAGAACATCTTAGAAGAAATAAGATAAGGGTCTTGCTTTCTACTATGTGGCAGGAGGGAGGCAATGTGATGTATTTGGACAAACAGGGCCTTTGGTGTCATGTCAGACAGTTCTGCATCTGTATTCTGGTTCTGCTACATATTATTATCCATGTTATCCTTTCAACTTACAAGCAGCTCAGAGCTTCACTTAAAAAATGGAGATGATAATACCTATTTTCTAGAATTGTTCCTAGTGCCAAGCTGATCAATAGATGGTGGTGGTGGTTATTATTATTATTATTATTTTGAAATATAAAGAAGTAACTGTAACTCCTGCTAGAATGTCTATAATGAAAAAGACTGACAACACTGGAACCAACTAGAACTCACATACATTGCTGGAAGTGTAAGTTGATAGAATCACTTTGGACTAATGTCTGGCAGTACCTATTGAAGCTATGTATATCCTAAAACTCAGCAAAGCTACTCCGGGGTATATGCCCATGAGAAATGAATGCTTATGTCCAGCAAAAGTCATGTACAAGAACATTCACAGCAGCTGATTTTTTAATAGTCCCAAACTGGGACAACTCAAATGTCCATCCACAAGAGAACAAGCAAATAAATTTTGGTATATTCACACAATGGAATACTACAAAGCAAGGAAAAAGAATGGACTACTGAAATAAGTAAGAATGTAGGTAAATCTCACAGACATGTTGCGTGAAATAAGTTGGGTACCCACAATATATATATAGTGTATGACATAGGATGATAGCAGTTGGAATAGAAGGTATTGGGAAAGGAGATACAAAAGATCATTTTGGGATGCTAGAAATGGCTGTGTCTGCTTAGAGATTATGTATGTGTACTCAAAAAAATTATTTAAAATTCACTGCAGACTAGTTTACTTCACTGTACATGTTAAGCTTCAATTTAGAAATAATTATGTTATCAGGAACTCAAAGGATAAGTTACATCTCATGGCCATTGTACTTAAGGAGGTTTTGTAAAAAAAAAAAAGGTGTTTATTATAAAACTTGAAGAAAATAGGGGGCATTGATAGGCAGAGAAGGAAAGAACTGTAGAAAAGAAGGCATTTTCCAGTTGGGGTATTATTGTGTGACAGGCGGGTAGGAGGTAGAAGGCTGCAAAAGCAGTTCGAGATTAGATCAGCAAGACCATCCCTGAATGCCAACCAGGAAGTTTATTCTTAACTGGGCACTACAGTTTTTAAGCAGGATGGGGACATAATGGAGTGTGCTTAAATGATTCATCTGATGGCAAGTGGGTTGACTGGAGGGAAGGGAGAGAAGCAGGTTGTCCCTTTAAGAGACTGTGGTCCTTCCACAGCCCCCAGGACTGTGGGATACTGGGCCTTAGGCCCTTTGGGTGGTAGGACCATGTATGCCAGAGCAGGAGCCAGAGTGTCATGATGGGAGTCAGGAGAAGTGGGTATCAGCTGAGGATGGAGTCCTCAGGGAGACAGTTTCCCCCCCAGGCCCCCACTGGAGGCATCTGTTGCTGCTTCCTCTGCATTCCTTCATCACTGTGCTCTGGTCTTTGCCCTACAGGGCTACTGGAAGCTGGGCCGGGAAGTGCTTCTCTGCACTTGCTTCCTCCATTCCAGCAGAGCCTAGCACTTTAATGGGGATGGAGATGAGTAATAAATACTTGTGAAGTGAAGGCTAGAGGTCTAGCTCAACTAAGACAGCAGTGGCTATAGGAAGCCAGTGGAAAATCCTCAGAAAACAGAATAGCAAAAAGACTGGAAGGAAAGTGTAGTCTGCCTGAGTTTGCATGCTTCCTGTAACTACTTACTAGCTGTGTGATCTTGGGCAAGTTACCTTCTGTGCCTTGGATCCTTCTGGTTAAGTGGAGACAATGCTGGTGCCTGTTTCCCAGAGTTATTGTGAGGATGAAATGAAATAAAGCCTCCATAGTAATTGGAATAATGCCTGATATACAGCAGCACTCCAGAAACATTAGCAATTTGTATAATTGCTTCTGATGGTATGATTAAAAGTTTCTTTCTCTTTATTCTTTACACTTACTTTCTGCAAAGGGTATGTATCACTTGGCTAAGCAGGAAAAAATTAAGTAAAAGAAGGAAGAAAAAAGAAACTGGTGATAGAACCATGCTTGAAGGGCAGCCAGAGAAATGGACACTCTTACTCAGAAACATTTCTCCAGCCCCAGGTTGGGTGAAGGGGCTGCCCCACAGGCCTGGCTCAGCTTCGAGGCTGGGTACAGTGCAAGGCTAGGTTTGAACCTTAAAAAGATGTAGATTGATGGGCATGTAGATGATGCAAGTCTGTGGACAAATTCAACATCTTTAATAAAAAGCCATCATTCTAAAAATGTGGTACATATACACAATGCAATTTTACTCAGCCATAAGAAAAGATGAAATACTGCCATTTGCAACAACATGGATAGATCTTGAGAGCATCATGCTAAGTGAAATAAGTCAGACGGAAAAAGTAAAGAAACATGTGATTCCACTCATATGTGGGATATAAAACTGAAAGCAACAACAACAACAAAAAAAACAAGACAAACAAAAACTCAGACACAGACAACAGTTTAATAGTCACAAGAGGGAAAGTGGGGAGTAGGGGAGGTAGAAAAGGGTAAAGGGGGTCAAATATGTTGTGACAGAGGAGATCTGATTTGGGGTGGTAAATATACAATGCAATATATAGATGATGTATTAGAATATTGTACACTTGAAACCTATATAATTTTATTAACCAATGTCACCCCAATAAATTTAATTTAAAAAGCCATCATTTGTTGAGTGCTTACTAAGTGCCAAAGTTATATTACTACTGATCATCACCATAATCTTGCAAGGTAAATAAATATTACCCCAATTATTACACCACTCTGAGAAGTAACTTATCAGAAATCCTGCTGCTAAGCTGAGATTTAACCCAACATTGAGATGACTTCACTCCACTAACCCTCCAGGCCCTTTTCCATATATGTAATGCAGGAAATACCACCAGGGGCAATTGTGCAGCCAGGCCCTCAGGCCTGAACCACCCCACCCCAGGCAGGACTGAGCTAAGCTGGGCATTGCCTCTTTCCTCCCTCCTCTTCACCTAGGTTATTTCAGGGAACTGCTAACCCCTGGACTCGTCCCCAGACCCCTTCCCTGATGGTGGGCACCAGCGTTGGTCCCTGTCCTCAGTCCAGCCACCATTGCCCTCGTCTCATGCCTTCCCAGACCACTGACTCCCCTTCCCCCAACACACTTCTCCTCCACCATGACTCCGCTCCATTCTGTCCCCATCACTGGTAAACACCCCACCCCTCCCCTGCCTGCCAACACCATCCATCAGCAGCACTTGAAGCTCTGCCACAGCCCCTCCTCTATTTGGTTTAGTTCCACTCCAGCTCCCCCTGCACAGAGAGACCCGATGGGACGCAGGGAAATTATACATGTAATAAAGAGCTGGTTTGCTCTGATAATTCTGATAATGACACACACCTCACACCTTCCCACGCGTACACATTGCCATATACACATGCACATAGCACACACCACACTTCCCAATCCACATCCCCACCAAAACACTTCCCAACCTGCTGACTTGCAGCTTAGTCCTGGAGACGCTCCCCAGACCAGCATCTATACTCACCCCACTAAAGTACACACCCTATTCTCTGGAAGTTCTCTGTGTCACCTCACATCTTCCTTGCTCCCACTCCCCCCATCATGGCATTCGCCAGCTGTGACTGGAGCCCATTAGAATGTGAGCAGGAGTCATGTCTGCGTGGTTCACTGTTAACCAAGCATAGAGCTTGGGGAACATGGTGCCTTCCCCATAACCTTGTTGGGTAAATGACTGGCTGAATGAATAAATGACGAAATGAATGCATGCATACATCACTACAGCCATCCACTTAGAAACACACATCATCTTGACATATCCCCATCCGTGCCCACACACATATCAGGGAATCACATCTTTTACTTAAAATGACACACACACCACACGCTATAGGGCCACTCACTTTGGCAGTGGGTGCTCATGACACAGCCCCTGAGAGACCCAGGACTCTTGTGAAGAGCTGCTGCTGCCTGGGATTCTCCTGTTGGGGGAAGGGGTCGGAGTGGGAGGGAACATGGTTTGCGCATGAGCAAGTATGTGTGAGTGAGTGCTGTGTGAGTGTATGTGTGGGTGTGTGTGAGAGTGTGCGTACAGGTGTCTGAGTGTATGTGTGTGTGAGCATGCATGTGCGCACAAAGCCTCGGGTTCCCCACACCTTATTCCCCATCTCCTTAGAAATATTGACAAGCATCATGGGGTTCTTGTTCAGGTTTGCTCTTCTCCCTCCCTCCACTTAAAGTCTGGCTCCTTTTAGAGAGAAATTTTCTTCTTGGTTTCTCTATTTTTCTGCAGCCTAGGGAGGTTTGAAAGAACGGGGGGATCATGTGGGAGTAAAGGAAGGAGTTTTCACTTCCAGGTCAGCTTTACTCGTACATCCCAGATCAATGCTCTCCCTGTTCCTCCCCACCCCCCGACCCCCTTCACATCTAGGAGAAGGCAAAAACAAAACACACAGTGTCTGTCCGCTTGAGGACTGGTAAGCCTGGGCCTCCAGAGCCTCCCAGGCTTGCTGACTGTCACATTCCCATTCATGATCCCTGGCCTCTAGGGCTCTGTGCCCTGCCTGGTCCCCTTCTTATTTCTAACCTGGTGTCTTTGCTCAACCATCACCATCCAGCCCCCCCCAACCACTATCCCTGGCTCCCTTTCCTCCAACCACCACCAGGCCCTGCCCTTGGACGTCTTTTCTCTGGGGGATCTCAGAGATCCTCCGAGTCTTGGAGACTTAGCCATTTTGCCAAGGTGGAGCCCTCTCCTGGACAAACGTAGTTACTGCCATAGCTTTATGCTTGCCAGGGACTTGAGCTCAGCCTCTTCTAAGATCCAGTCTCTCTCCTTCACTGCCTCAAGGACCTTGCTCATAGGTCCTCTCTATGTTCCCCATCCTGTCATACAGGTGCTCTTTGGCCCCTCCTGAACATATCCTCTCTCTGATCCTTACAGTCACTCCTTCCTCTATGCCACTCCTCTACCACCCCCCAGGCCACCTCAGCCTCCTGCCTCTCTCCTTGGACAAGCTTCCCAATCACCTGGGACCTGGATCGTTTTGAGGTTGCCTCAGAGAACACCACTCACAATCAGCCAGCCATCATCCTCACAGGTACCAGGATGTTTTGTTTTGTTTTGTTTTCTGTTTGTTTGTTTTAGAACACTAATGTGATCATGCCACAACCCTGTCAATGGCTCCCCATTCTTCAAGGATAAAGGCTCAAAACCTTCCAAAAGCCTGCTGGGCTCTAGTATAGTCTGACCTCTGCTGACCTCCCAACCTCCTTTCTCACCTCGTTCCCTGCATTCTCTGAGACGAAGCCACAATGACCTTCTTCATGGTCCTTCTGCTCTGCGGGCCTCTCCAGGCCTCCTCTGCAGGCTGCAGAGCTTTGGGCACGTTGCTTGCTCTGCCTGAAATGCTTTTCTCTTTTCTCTTTAGCTATTTAGTTCCTTCCCTTTTTTCTTTTTTCTTTTTTTAATGTGGTTTTTTTGTTGTTTTTTTTTGTTGTTTGTTTGTTTTTTCATATGGGTAGTTCCCTGGCTGGGAATCGAACCCAGGCCACAGCATTGACAGCACCAAAGCCTTAGCCACTACACCACCAGGAAACTCCCCTTCCCTTTTTTCAATATAAGCTCAGATGTTGTTTCCTCCAAATAGCCTTGTCTCAACTCCTAAACCAGGGAAGACTTCCTCCTACAATATGCACTTGGGGCATCAGGAACACCTACTTGGTTGGACTTAATACACTTACAAATTTACATTTATTTGTGTGATTATTTCATTAATGTTTTTGGTTCACCCACTAGAGCTCTGAGAATGAGAAGTATGTTTTTGTGCATCACTGAATCCACAGGGCAATGTCTGGTACATGAGAAGCCTTTGATAACTATTTGAGGAATGAATGAATGAATCATCAGTCTCAGGCTGAACAAAGAAATTTTACCAAAAACCAAGTGGTAGTTGCTCAAAATCTGAGTCAATTCATTATGTCATTTATCTGCTCAAGGACTTTCCATGGCTCCCTATTACCTCACAAACTAAGTATAAAGTCCTCTCTGGATTTTTCAGGCTTTCATAATCTAGCCCAATCCAAATTTATTTTCTTTATTTTCTGTCATTACTCTTTGCTTCCAACAAGCAAACTCAGTAGCCCATAAACACACCTTGATTAGTCTCACCTTCATGCCTCTGTTCACACCATTTTCTCTGCCTGGAAGAACTCTCATTTCCTCTTTATCTTCACTTAAATCCTACTCATCCTTTAAGTCCACAAGCCTGTCCCAGTTCTTACACAAAGTCTTCCCTGACCATTCTAGCACTTGCTGAGCTCCAGTGATCTACACTCTCTGTTGATCCAGAATATCAGAGACTATTAACCTTCAAAGGGCCACAGAGTTCACTGATTCAACCAGATCTGATCAGTCTCTAAAATCAAGTTTTCCGAGCTTCAGCATTCAAGCACCAATTTCACAATTTGTGCCATTTCCCTCTACCACTTGATAGTTTTCTTTAAATTAACTTCCTATTTTATACTTAAGTATGTTTATCATTTTAAAAAAAAACTTTATAGTACTACAGTAACTGAAAAACCAAGCATCACTTGCCAAACATAGAGAGTAATTATAAAAATAAGTAAAATAAAAATAAACAATACTATTTGATTCTAGCTAGATACCACTCCCTGCTGAGAGCTCTTGAGCCTGAGGCCTCTGGGCTCTTTCTTAAAAAGGGAGAGAAGAGAAGCAGATATTAGAGAGGTGTTCAGGACACACTTGCACTGACAATTGCCTTTTTTTCTTGGCCTGCCCACTCCCATTCTTTTGGGAGTGCATTCTTTTTCTTTAATTTAATAAATCCTCTGCATGCTTTAAAAAAAAGAAAGAAAGAAAGAAAGAAAGAAAGATACACTAGCACCAAAATGAGACTTATCCTTCGACAAACTGGAAAAAGCAAATAACCCAAACCCGTGGATGGAAAAGCAGTATTTTTTTTTTAACTTGTAGTAAAATATACAGAACATAATGTTACCACTGTAACCATTTTTTAGTGTGCAGTTTAGTGGTGTTAAGTACATTCACACTGTTGTACAACCGTCATCTGCATCCATCTTCAGAATTCTTTCAACTTCTCAAACTTCTGTTCTCTTCAAACACTTACCCTTCTTCCCCCTCCCCGTGCCAGCCATTGGACCACCATTCTATGTCCTGTCTCTATGAAGCTGACTACTCTCAGTACCTTATGCAGGTGGAATCATACTTCATTTGTCTTTTTGTGCCTGGCTTATTTCAATTAGTGTAATTTCTTCAAGGTTCATCCGTGTCGTAGCATGTGTCAGAATTTCTTTCCTTTTAAAGGGTGAATAATATTTCATTGTATGTATATACCACATTTTGTTTATTCATTTATCTGTTGATGGACACCTGAGTTGCTTCTACCTTTGGTGACTGTATGAACATGGGTGTAAAAAGTGGTATCTTTGCAATGGCCTGTGGTATCCTCACACAGTGGAGTATTACACTATAGTCAAAACAAAGAAACTTAAGTGACATGCAGCAATATGGATGACTCAGTAATATAATATTATATGAAACAGTAAGTCCAAAAATTTTATATTCAGCCTGATATCATTATGTAATAAAATTAAAAACAACTAAAATGTAAAATATACTTTTTAGGAATATATATAGAAGCAGCTATATTAAACTATGTTAACTATAGTAAAAGGAAAACTGTATTAACTATATTAAAAGGTAAGCAAGGAATGATGAACACAGGATTTAGGATGTCAGTTGCTTCAGGTCAGAGGCAAAGAATGGGATAGGGTGACCATTTGACTAGTTGTTAGTTATTGTCAAGGTCCGGGATTTTGTTTTGGTTGATAAATTCATGGGGTGCTTACAATATTATTTAAAAACAACTAATAAAAAACGAATTATATAATAAAGTGGTCCATGCAAGAACCAAGATGACATTGTGTGATGAACCAAGGAATATGTTAAATCCCGTTCTGTGAACCCATGGGCCAATGAAAAAGAGAAAAAGAAAGAAATGGGTAAGAAAATAACTTTCTGGAGTTCCCTGGTGGTGTAGTGGCTTAAGGCTTTGGCACTGGCGCTGTCAGTGCTGCGGCCTGGGTTCGATTCCCAGTCAGGGAACTACCCACATACTACAAAAACAAAACAAAAAAACCCCACAAAACTTCCTAACGATGGGATTCAGTGTGATTTAATGTCTTGTCAATGCACCACCAAAAGTCACTTGGCATTCTGCCAGAGGTCCAGATTCTGTACTTGGGTAAACAGCTTTAAAATATCTCTACCACGAGGCTGCCTGTTTTCTCTGCTTTCTTGCTTACCTCCAATGTGAGGGAACTCAGGACTTCCAGAAGCACTTACCTGGAAAGATCCTTTTGTCAGGAAATTTCCCCCTTGCATTCCTTTACAATTCAGCCTCCCTGCAACTTCCGCCCACTGTCTTCTTCTCACTTTGGTGCCTGACACGGGCTTGGGCACACAGGAACCCAGGATCTCCATATCAACTGCTTCATGCCTGAGCCTCCAGCCCCAGAGCAAAAGCCAAGCCAGTGTCTCCAACTGTAAGACAAAAGGGCCCCATATATTTCTGTTCAATATAATCTATTATTTCTTTATGGGAGGAAATCAGCATTCTTTTTTTTTAAAAATTCATTTTTATTGATAGACTTTTTGGGGTGACAGAAATCAGCATTCTTAATAAAAACACTTAGGCAATTTTCTGATACACTTTTAATGGGATTCAGAGTACTTAAAAACCAATTTCCCGTGTACCTTGCCAATTGTCAGAGTTTGATGTATATTTATCCAGAAATTATTTTTGTATGTCCATTTTAATAATGATTCTAACCACTCTTCTTTCCTCTGTTTCTACCAATAGGTAATCCTTGAATTGGCCTCTTATAGGTCTCTTTACTTGCAGCGAGGTTGAAATAAAACTTTGACACATGCTCATAAATAAATGGTCTAAAAAGCCTTTTCTATGTGTTTTTTTGTTCTTTAATACAACTGAATACTTGAAGGTGTGCTAGAATTTCTTAGCCATATTTTTACTAACCCCTGAGCTGGAATTAACTGAGACTCCTTGGTTTAAAACTTCTTGGCCTGACTGTGAAGCCCCCTCCCAGCCCTGACCAGCCACTCTCTTCACCTGACACAGTCCATGGTGGGTAGAGGGAGGGAAAGGGGATGAATATAGTTCTGAATGTATCTCTATAAATCCAGGTCTTCATTGAACCTCAGAACTAGGAATGAGGCTACCTTTATCCCACCCCTTGTAATGGAAAACTGGAACCAGTCCCTGGGGTAGGGGTTGATATCCCTGAGCAGAGGCTGATTCTCAGGCATCTACCCTCTTTGGGGGGGCTTGGACTGAGAAGGAGCTGTGCCTCAGGTAGCTGGTTGGCAGACATAGAGAGTAATTATAAAAATAAGTAAAATGAAAATAAACAATACTATTTGATTGTACAATACTCAGTCCCTAAAACCTGGCCCCTGTCCAGCTGGGAAATGAGCCCCCTGCTTCCCATTGGACACGGGATTGTCTCCAGGCACAGCTGACTCCCAGCTGCTAGACCCCAGCCCCTCCCCATGGGCTGCCAGAGAGGGGGCCAGGCCCAGGATCACCATGAGACCTAGCGGGTAGTCAGTGGGCCTGGGCTCTGCAAAAGTTCTGGGTCCACTTTTGGGGTATCAGCCTGACCCCAGAGTCATCTTCTTCATCTTTTCCATAATTTCTAAATTATAAATGTACATGGCGATGATAGAAATTTGGAAACTATAGAGAGGTATAAAGAAAATGAAGTCATACATATTCTTACCACCCAGAAATCATCACTGTCTATATTTTACTGGTTTTGGTCTAGTCTTTTAGCTTAATCTATAAATTTATTTTTGTTTCATAAACAGAAAAGGATATGGGATCATTCTATATACTGCTTTGTATCCTATTATTTTCCTTATCATTATCTCCTGAAAATGTCCTTTGTGTGATTAAAAGTTCTTTGAAAATCTCATTTTTAGTGGGTGTGAGTTAACATAAAGCCCACAAACTCCCCTCCCCCCCAACCACAACTCCCTTCCATCCACCATCCACTACCACCCCTGTTTTCAAAGGCTCCTAGTACATGGTCTGTGGAGCTGTAACTGTGGTAACTGTTCCAGCCAGGGGCTTGGGACCTCTCTGGGGGCAAGAAGTGGACTAGGCCAGGCCTCAGGGACTCTCTGACTTATCCTGGGGGGCACATCCCTTAGCTTCGGACCCTGTGGCACCCACTACCCACACGCAGACACGGAGACATTGGAGAGGAATCTCTGTTGTCGGTCCTCCCCCAGGCTGCTCATACAGGAAGTCAGTACTCAGCCTCCCAGCACTTCCCATTTTCCACAGGGAGGAAGGATTGGTAAGGCCTGAGGGAGAAAGGGCCACACCCTTGGTGCCTGGACTGGCTCCTGCAGAGACCAACGGCCCCTGCCCTTCCGCTCCCCGTCAACGACTCCTCCTCTCCTTGGCCCTCTTCCTAGCCCCCCGGTCCTTGTCCCACCTGTGCACCCGCACCAGCCCAAAGTCTTTCCCAGGATCGTTTCCACACTGTAGATCCTTGACACATTTGGGCCACTGATGGAAGCGTGGAAACTTCTTTCCTGCTCCATGAGGCCAGTGACAGGTGCCCAGCCTCCTCACTCAGTTTAACCTGACCCAGTGAAATAACAAGGCTTCAGGAGTTGCTCCCAGGTCTTCACCCCCCGTCCAGGGCAATAACAACTCTCCCAATAGCTCATTTTGTGCACTAAACAGTTCATGTTCCCATATGTTTCCTCGTTTAATCTGCTAACATTGCTAGCAGGTAAGTAGGGCTGGTCTTTTTTTCTCATTTGGTAGATGAAAAAAATATGAAGCCCAAGGTCTACCATTGGCAACGTGAGAATTTAGGACGACTGGTCTGCAGAACCCCAACTCCAGGCCTCTTTCCTCTACGCTCCGCTTCCCTGGACACTGAGGTCAAATCCTTCTGTGCTGGCTTTCCAGGCCCGCAGATTTCAGAAGGAGGCGGCCTCCGTCTTTTTCAAACCTAAATGCTGCTAGGCCTCCGCCCAGAAAAACCTTTCTCTGGGCTGGCATTTCTGTATGTCTTAATGTATTTCCCCTCAGTGGATTGTTATAGGGAGGAGGTGAAGGGGAGCTCCTCATTTTGAAACCTCTCCTAATTGATTTCTCTCTGATGAGGTGCCATAATCCTTTCTGGCTGCCCTTGCAGCTTCTCCAGTTTCTTCTACTAGCCTCTCCATACCCTTTCTCCAGGCCTCCCACATATTCCCTGCGCTCAAAATATCTTTCCTGATTTTTTTCTTGGCAGCCATCACCCATGACAGGCTTATGACACACATGTTCATCAGGACAGCACTGCCTCCCCGGGCCCTACACACAGGTGTCTGTACACACACACACACACACACACACACACACACACCCTTCCAGTGTGTATATGGTGGGGGTTCACCACATTCTGCCTCGTCCACTCTGTTCTAGTCAGACTATGAGGGAGCAGCAAGCATGGGTCTAAGTAATTCTACCTGAGGTGAGGCCTTTCTTGCCAAATCTGTCAATGGCTTGTTGGAGGCTGAGGCAAGGGGTGAGGCCTGCTGTTTGCTCTTCGCTCAGCCTTGGGACAGCCGGGGCAGACAGGCTTGCCCAGGCAACCCTGACCCTGTGGCTAGGGCAGACATATTCTCCTAGGCCACAGGCTGTCTTTTCCTTTAGGACCCCCCAAATCCCCTCACTGACCCCTCACCAAGAGCAGAGCCACAGAGGTGGGCTGAAGCAGATACCTCCGACTCTGGACAGACCCCCAGAGCCCAGCCGGACCGGAACTCCCACCCTATCATTCCTGTCCCCCCTTCAGCCAGCCAGCTCGGGGGAGAGAAGGAGATTGGCTGGGTGCAATGCAGTGTTTCTGGGGACTGGGGGGCAGGGGAGTCCATTCAAATTGACAAAAATAGAACATCAGCCTCATATCATTTTTCTCAAAACAAGATTTATTGAAGTTCTGTCGGTGAAAATCGCTGCTGTGTGGAACGCTTAACTTATAGATTAGATTACTCAGTCGTGCCTTACTACATTTTTCATTAGAAAAATATTGGCTGGGAGAGTTTGACCTCATAATCTCTGCATTTTAAACAATAACCAGAGGAAAACCAAATAGAAGGCACAAGTTAACGGGTTTTCCCCCCCAGCACTTCCCCCTGGGAGAGATCAGAGCGAGGGCTGGGAAGGGAACAAGAGTGGAATCTGCTGCGTGAGCAGTTCCCCATCTCCCGGCCCATTCCCCAGAGGCTTCTGAAGGCAGCTGGGGGCGGCAGAAGGAAGTGTGAGCCGAACTGAGCTCCTGGGGCTTAGGCCCCGCCTGGGCAGATCCCTACTTGGGTGGTGTGGAGCTCTGCAGGGCACCAGCCCAAGGCGGAGCTATGGGTTACCAAACTTACCCCAAGGAGGACAGGCAGGAGTATCAGGAAGGAAAATGGCTTTTTCTCTGACCCAGGGAGCACCCAGTCTAGTTGGAGAAACAAGAGCAATAGACAAGACCCAAAAGAGCCCAGAATCCCAGGGCAATTGTAGAGCTCCATCTTGGCTGCTGGAGTGGAGGGAAAGGCCATCCCCCCCGCCCCCCCATCCCCACCCCCACTGTAGTCTCCCTCCAGGAGGATTCTGTGGAGGAGGCAGTGACGACCAGGCTAGACCAGCTTGTGGGCTGGACTCAGGCATTCTGACCACTCCTCTTCCTCCAAGAGCAAAGGCTCCTAGGGGAACCCATAGCCTGAAGCCCTCAGACTGAGGGTGAACCTGGGGTGCTGGCTGGCTCCAGACAAAGGGAGGGGTCCTCCCAGGTGCAGATGGACCCCTGGGCACTTTACGATTGCTGATCTGATTCCCTGGAGAGTGGCATCCCCCCACTCCTGTTTATGTCTCGGTTTCTACTTTCTGAGGCCTTGGTGATTTCCAAGTTCTGACACAGTCATTAGTTACAAAGAGCAATTATTATTTTTTTTTGTCATTAAGTCATTTTTTAAATGGCTCCAGGCGACATCACAGAACAAAGAAACAAAATATCCATGAAAAGACTTAATCACAAATTACTAATTATTTCACCCCCTCCTCCCTCCCAAAATTGTGAAATCTGAGCCCCATGAAAAGGGAGAAGGTCTCCCCAGCCATGAGCTCGCCATGGCTCTTAGGCACCTAATCCATCATGGAGGGGGGCTCATTTCCTGCCCCATTCTGAACCTCGGGGGAGGAGGTGGCAGGGGGGTCCCCCATTCCTGACCTTTGAAGTCAAATTCTACCCATAGATACAGCTCTTCAGCCAATGAGGGGGACTTGAAAATGAGTGGGGGACCCCATTCAGAGCCCCACACCTTAGGCCCCTCCTCCCAGGCTGGCAGTGTCCCCAGCTGGCATTCCACTGTGGGCCCTTTGAAGCCTCTTGGGCCACAGCAGAGGAGCCGCCCCCCTGCTGTGGGGCTCCTAAAGTCTCCAGCTGGAAAACAAACCGGAGGAGGAAGTAATCCTGGAGGGGAAGCCCCAGAGTCCCCAGACGTGAGGAAATAAAATGTGTTTGACACCAAGATGTATGGGAGGAGGAGGAAGTACAGGGTATAGTTCCCTCCATCCTGCCAGGCCTTTTTCTAGAGCTGATTGTGGTCTCCTTATCTGACCTTTGCTGAGCCAGGAAGGGGCTGCGTGGAGGAGGCAGCAGCCAGGGAAGCCCTGTCTCTGTCCAGGAATAAAGGTGGGTCTGCTGGGAAGGTGGGTTCTGAGGCCAGCCAGCCAGGCCTAGAAACTGTCCGTACTTGCCCCATTCCTCAGCAGCAGCCTGTGCTGAGCTTGAGCAGTTAGCTCAGCAATCCTGGAGGGAAGATCCCGGGAAGGGTGGTATTGCAGATTCAGAGATAGGGACACTGAGAAGGAGGTGTATGTGTTTAGGGCAAGGAGTATCTGTGGAGTCCCCAACTTCAAAATCCAAATAATATGAAACCTGACTACAGAGTAAAGCCAGCCCCAGCATTCATTCATTCAACAAATGCTTATCAAACTCTTAGTATGTTCCAGTCAACAGGAATACATCAGTGACCATGATACACCTAGACCCTACCTACATGGAGACCTAGTTGACTTTTCTTGAGTTATCTTTTTGTTAAGAAGACCTGGATCAAAGAGGAAGTCGACCCATGCCCAGTGTCCCATCCCAGCTATTGCTCACTCCTTAGTGGTTTTCTGACTCCCCAGTCAGACCATTCCCTTAAACACAGGTCTCGTAAGTCTCCTGGGTCTCCCTTCCTGGCAGCCCCTGGGTACCTGTGAGCTACACAAATGGTCATAGGTGGAAGGAAAGAAGGCAGGCAAGCAGGTTTTTAATAAACAGAGCCTACTTAACAAATGTTTTCAGCTGCCATTGTTCCTATGTCATATGACCAATGAAGACCTTGAGAATAAATGTCCAAAATACTGGAATCACAGTCATTGTCCCAGGCAAGAGAGCTTAGAATTCAAATAATTATTCTCAGCCACACACAGGTACTCACTCATCCTTTCCCTTTCTTGTCAGACTGTCTTCTTTCTTTACTCGTTTAAAACATTTCTGACCAAGAATCATCTGGGAATATGCTGGGACTTGGGCTGCCTTTATTAAAGGCATTTCTTTAAAAGGAGCAAGTTTTTCTTGGAAGTTATCTACTCTACTCTTCTGCTGCCCAAGTTTTGCTAGCCACTCCTCAGACCTGTAGGAGTTGTAAGCCTAGAGGATCGCCCCTACTCTTATTGTATCAAGACTGTTGGTTGCCCCCTTCTGGTATCATTTCTCCCATTTTTTAAAAATAATAAAACCCTCAAGTTCCAGTTAGCTGGAACCTGGCCATCTAGTTTAGGAGTACATTCCCCAGATTCCCTTGCAGCTAGGTGTGTCCAGATAACTAGATTCTGGCCAATGAGATGCAAACAGAAGTTACGTTGTACTTTCTGGGCTCTGCCCTTAAGAAAAAAGGAATCGACTCTCCACATCCTTTTCTCCCCTTTTCACTGGATATAAAATAAACATGGGAACTAGAGCAGCCATCTTAGATGTCAAAATGGAAGCCATGTCTTGAGGATGTTGTAGCAATAACTAAGAAGAAACCTGGGGCCTTCACACTGTGGAGTGAAGCTGCCATATCTGCTCTGGAGTGCTTCTGCTTCGACTTTATGGGAGAGAGAAACAAACTTATTATGTGCTTAGCCCACTGTTATTTTGTAATTTGTTTCATTTCTTTCCTTTTGCTTCCCTGAACAAAGCAAAAGCAAATGATCTAAAGCAGCACTAATGTGAACCACTCATGTTACATAAAATTTTCTAGTAGACAACATTTTTTACAAATTTAAAGAAACAGGTGAAATTAATTTTAATAATATATTTAATTTAACTCGATATTTCCAAAATATTATTTCAACCTATCAATATAAAAATTATTAGAGATGGCTTCCATTCTTTATTTCATACAAGTCCCCAAAATCCAAAGTATATGTTACAATTCATTTCAATTAGACTAGCTGTTATTTCAAGCGCTCAACAGATACATCTGGGTCGCAGCAACAGGATTGACCAGCATAGGTCTACAGAAACTGCCAGAGGCTGGACCAGTTAGGACCTGAGGACCAGCCCTGAGTTAAGCATAGCAGCTATAGTACCCACTGCTCCTACTGCTGCCTTTTGTCAGCTATCCCATTTCAAGCTAGATGGCTGGCACACCCATCATGCTCTGGCTTCAGCTCACAAGGAGAAACCTCTGTGTCTTAGTTTCTTATATTAGACCCTGGAGAAGGGCTATTTCAGGAAGCCAGTAGACCCCTAGAAAAAGGGAGAAAGGGAAGGGGAAACTGGAGTGTCCTTTACCTCCACTCTCTACTTTGTGATCAGAACAGAGTGGAGCAGGAAAGACAGTGCAGGTCTGATCACAGTGGCATTAGGAGAAGTGTTCCTCTCTCCTGCTCAGGGAGACCCAGGGCCATCACATGCTCCTCCTGAGTTCACCTAAAGGACCAGGCTTATCTCATACACTTAATTGGGATTAAGGAAAGGGCCACGATAGCACGTGAGGAGTCTAAATTTACCGGCGTACCCTTACCACCAGCTCCCCCATCTGGATAGCAATTCAACATCTCTACCACCATCAAAGCCCCCTTCAGTTGTGACCGTACTTACTGTCACCAGTACTATCATCACCCCCAAAATTATTGCTTCTGTCAATGTGAGCTTCAATGTCACTACTTCCTTCACCATGACCACAATTATCATCACTTACTCCCTTCATCACCATGGCAGCAATCATTAACAATACCACGATCACTCATCACCCATTGCTGCTATTACCGTGATCATACAATCACTATATTTATCAGCCTCACTAGGGTAACCATGACCACCATCACCATAATAAGTACTAGGGCCTCCAACGTCTCTTCTACCTTATTTTGTTTTCTTTTTTTGTTTTTGTCTTTTGTTTGTTTTGTTTTGTTTTGTTTTCTATGTGGGTAGCTCCCTGGCTGGGAATCGAACCCAGGCCGCAGCGTTGACAGCGCCAGTGCTGAAACCTTAAGCCACTGCACCACCAGGGAACTCCATCCACCTTATTTTGTAAGGTCACCTCTAGCTCTCCTTTTCCTGTCTAGAAGTCCTCAGAGTATACCCCTAATTTCCACCTTGTCAAAATAGCCTCTTGCACCCCATCATCCCCCTCACTCAACCTTTCTTGCCTCAGGACCACGTTCCCATTGACCTGTTTGACCTTTTGGATTCTGGACTCTTGCCTGCCCTGCCCTGCCCATTGAAATCAACAATCCCTTTCTGCCTGCTTGGATGCTCTGGCTTTTGGACCCTTGGTTTGTCTCTAACTCATGGCCACTTAACCCTGGGCATTCTGCCATCAGTTATAGAGGTCTGCCTGGTGAGGCCTGGGGAATTCGGTATCCCATGCTCTCTCAGGGGACTAACATCCTGCCAACATCTTATCTTGGATTTTTGCTGAGTGAAACAAGCTGGATTTGTATAGTCCCTGAAGACTGGTTTGGTGACTCCCAAACACAGAGGAAACTGGGAAAAGGTATTTCTGGGCAGGGCTTGCCAACAGAGAAACCTGGTGCATAGAAAGTGTCAGAGGCAAGAGAAAAGGTTGTGGGGAGGGGACAAGGTCTTTGCTCTCCTGCTGGTTTGTCCAGCAGAGATCACAATAAGAATTATCTTCATATATTTCCCTGGTATGTCAGAGACAGCAGGAGTTCTAATCTGTCCCTACCTCCGCCCTCTGGCTATGGTGGCTTCAGTCACCCTCTGTCCCTCCCAAGGATCCACAGGTACCCAGGTTTTCTGTGAGTAGTCAACTTCTCCAGTCCCCATTCATGGGGAGCAAAAGGATGTGCATCTGGATTGAGTTCAGATCCCAAAGTGCAACTCTGGATCTGATTATATGACCCAAAAGGAATGGCTCTCCAATTCCTAGATCTGAATAACATTCACCAGAGGGCTGGGGTGAGGTAGGAAGGAGGAAACTGGATCCTTTTTTATATGTTTTGAGGCCAGACCTCTTTCCATGCCTGGCACAGGGCACTGCCCAGGGCAAAGGGGACTGATTCACTGCTTGTCTATAAAGAGGGAGGGGTTGGTGGCCTCAGGACATGTCAGTAAGGCTGCCTATACTTTGGGGGCAGTTCAAATGCTCATTAATAGTGATTTCTCCAAATGCTGGGCAAATGGATTGCAAAGTTACTGAAGGAGGTGGCCAGGGGGAGGGAAAGAAGAAGCTGCCCCTTGCCATCACAAGAAGACTCTGGTGATAGACATATCCGTTAATAACAACTTCCTCTCCATTTCCACCAACAGAGAAAAACAATACAGTCCTTCCTTCTCCCCTCTCTCATTCATTCAGTTCCTCTACCTTTTTATTGAGCAGCTACTAAGTGCTGAGCACTGAGCTGGACCTTGGAGACACCAAGATGAGTAAGACTTGCTTCTTATCCTTAAGGAGCTTACAGCCATCACTGCGAAGAGAGGAAGAAAAAAAAAATGCCCCTGGCCTTTCCAGCTTGTCAAGGGTCAACCACATGCTTGAGTCTGTCCCCCTGAGAGGGCAGTGGGTGAGATTCCAGCAGGTAATAGATGAGCGCAGCTATGCCCTGACAGGGACATTTACCTGCAATTGGTTCCAGTCATGTGTGGAGCCAAGCGGCTTTGAAAATTGGAGGAGGATGGTGACAGAGGAGAGCAGGCCCTACCCCTCCATCCCTAATCTGTCCTGATTCCCTTCCCAGGGCAAGCAGGGCATGGTCTCCTATGGCCCAAGCAGATAAAATACCTTTTGCTTCTTCTCCCAGTGAGGCTGGTCTTTGCACGGGCTGGAAGCCACCCCCAGGGAAGAAGCGCTGAGGGCCCTAGAGGCTGGAGGCAGGGGATTACCTGCCCATGAGGTCAGATTCCAGAGCAAACAGACTCTGGAAGGATGGGTTTGGGGTCAGGAAAGGAGAGGAAAAGGTTAGGGTTCCTGTGGGTCAGGGGAGGGGCCTCCAGGGTCTGATAGGCACCCCTAAGACATTGTGTCTGAGCCTTTGCCGAGAAAATGAAGGCCAGAGGCACCCACCCAGTGAGTGCAGCCTTCAGAACTTGCTATATGATCAGAGTCCCATTGGCAGTCTGAGCTGGAGGAAATCTGGCAAAGTATATGACCATACAGTCTTCCTCCCACATCCAGAGGGCAAACTGAGGTCCTGGTCACCCAAGGACAACCACCAGCCCGGATCTCTTCTGCTGGACTGCCCTGTCATCTCTCCTGTTATTCTGACACACAGCATCTCTCCCCTAAGGTACTCTGAGCACATTTCCCCAGCTCAGCAAGTTGCCACTTTGGTTGCTAGGGCACCAGCACGAGTGGACCTTGGGGACAGTCTCAGATTTTAGGAGCAGTACTGGGGCTAGCTGTGCTGATGGCCACCTGCAACTGGTGAAGTCTAGACTCCTCCTCCCCACCCCTCCCCCTCCTTCAGCACAGCACAGCCAGGCGCCTGTCCTGACCCATGGCTCCCACTCTGCCCCGGCCTGTTCAGCCCACCAGCACTGTCACTTCTCTGTCTCCTTCATGCCTTCCAAGCTCATTTTCTCTCTGCTCCTCTGCCATCCTCCCTGCCAAATCCACCCCCTTGACATTTCTTCTCCCAAGCTAGGTCAGTCTCTGCACATCTCTACACCATCCCCCAAAATACAGGGTGGCAGGGCTCTTCCTCTCAGGGACTAGGCCATGCCTAGGAGATGCAGCTAGCATGACATTGCTAACTGTTGACTGCAGAGGACGAAGGCATCCTATGCCTCCCTGAGTAAGTGACATGGGAACAAAAGCAGGATTGGTGGTTTGAACCCCAGGTGGGACACATGCTGTGGGGCCCTGGGACTAGGCCTTGCACAGCGTGGTCAGGAGTTTCTCCTGAGTCCAGCTCTGAGAAACACTGTCAGGACCCACCCAGTCCCACGTGTCTGTGGTTCAATTCATAGAAATCTCAGAGCCTCACACAGGTCTGGAAAATGAGGCAGGGGAGGCTGCTAGGGAAGCATTTGACCCCTTGCTGTCTCTCTAGCCAGCAAGCCCAACCCTGCTACTCCCTCTACCCCTGCCCCAGCACAGTGCAAAGGTAGAGCTGGCCTCCTTTTCCTCAAGTGTCCTCATCCTGTCTCCAGGCCACTCTTGTCCTTGGCCTATTTGGGGGGGGAGAGCTTAGGAAACAGATGAGAACAGCTTTTTAAGAATGACAATCTCACACACACACACACACACACACACACACACACACACATACACATCTAGCAGATGCATGCAAACACCTGGGTCAGGTCTATACTTCTACATGCATATGCAGTCCAACCTGAACATATGCACCACTGTTCTATTCATTCAGTCATCCAGCAAATGTTTATAAAGCAACTCCTCTGCCCCATGCACTGGGCCAGAACCTGGTGTTACAATGGTGAACAAGACAGACTAGACAAGTGATCCTAGCCTCCATTGGAGCTTCCAGACCAGCCGGAAAAAGAGATCAAACAAATACTTACAAAAAATTGTTTAAAACATGAAAATAATAATAAATGCCATGGTGGAGAAAATTCCACTGTACTATATAAGAAGAAAGTGAGGGGCCTACCCAAGACCTCTACTTAGAGTAACACACATTGCACATGAAAGCTCCATGAGAGTACAACTGGGGGGCTGAGACTTTGTGGAGAAAGGGGTACCTTTTGCTAATTTTCACAAAGGTGTTTCATGGACTGGCAGTGGCCTGAGATCTAGCCAGGTGTCTCAAGGCCAATTTCGGTGTCAATCTTACCACCACATATACAGTATTGTATAAAACCCTAGTGTATACTTGCCCAATCGCCCACAATATTCAACATCACACACAGTTTCACCCATATATCCACTGCTTTTCTACAGTTGCAGATAGTCTGTCATACCTTGTCACACACACACACACACACACACACACACACACAAGTTTTTTGAACACACAGACAGCCACGTTCCTGTTAGGCTTCTGGAGACAGGCATGTGCAGCCCCTGATCACAGCTAAATGTCAGCGAGTCCCTCTCCTCCCAGTTAGAGATGAATTGTTGCTCAGGAGATATTTCATCCTTAATGCCTCCTGCTTGAACTGGAGCATGCGTCTCGGGGAGGTTACGTTTTTCCCAATCTGTCTGCTACCCCCCTGGCTGGCTCAGAGAGCTGCCCTCATGCCTCTCAGCTTTCATGGGGCGAGAAGAGGGCTTCCTCTCCCTTTACAATCTCTCCTCATCCTTTCCCTCCCCATCAGCTCACCTCTTGGCAAAAGAACAAAGCCCAGGCAGCTGCCCAGGCCCCCTCCTCAGCTCCCAGCACAGGAGGTGTTCCCAGAGCCCAGGGGCCATAGCCTGACCACACTCCACCCCCATCCCAGCTGCTGGCTGCATTCAGGGCTAACTCAGATCCCATGGCCTAGAGAAGAGTTGCATGCAGAGAGAGGCATATGACACTGAGAGACGGTCTCTCTTAAGGGTTTTCTGCACTCACACCCCTCCAATCATAAACTTAAAAAAAAAAATTCCTGAGTGATGTTGGTATGAGGGTAAACTGGTACAACTTTTCAGGAGGCCAGTTGGGTGAGATGTATCCATGGCCTCTACAAGGTGCTTCCCTTTGGCCTCAGCAATACCATGTTTAGGAATTTATTGTAAGGAAATAAGCAGGGATAGTCCAGACAACTTAGCTTCGAGGGGCTCATCCCAGCTTGGTTTTTTGTTTTGTTTTGTTTTGTTTTGTTTTGTTTTGTTTTGGAGGTGAAATAAAGAGATAGTTTATTGAAGAAAACATACACTCCAAAGAGGTAGGAGTGGGCTCAAGCAGGAAAATGGCTCAAGAGCTCCAGCTTGGTTTATAAGAGTGAAAAATTGGAAACAACTTAAACACTCCACAGTAGGGATTGGCAATGACACAACCATCAACAGAATACCATGCAGTCACTAAAACGATGGTGTGGAAGAATGTTTAGCATTATTGAAAGGTATTCACATAATGTTGAGCAAAACAAGCAGGTTGTAAAACAGTATGTGTACTAAATGCTATGTGGGAGCCTGGATGGGATCCTGGAGTAAGAAAAGGACATTAGTGGGGAAACCAGTGAAAGCCAAATCAAGTCTGGAATTCAGTTAATAACTGTACTGATGTTGGTTCCCTTGTTCTGACGAAGTTAACACAGCCATGAAAGATGTTAGCATCAGGGGACACTGGGTCGGGGGCATGGAAACTCTCTGTACTACCTTTGCAAGCTTTCTGTAAGTCTAAAATTATTCCAAAATTAAGCTTATTTAAGAAACCATTATGTATACATAATGTGATTCCCTTGTGTATATCAAGGTCTGGGAGAATATTCACCAACATGTTAAGTTTAGTAATATCTGAGGAATGGGATTATGAGTAATTTTAATTTAATCTAATCTAATTTTGATCATTTGAATGTTCTTTTCTTCAGCTTTATTGCAATTATATTGGCATATAACATTATGTAAGTTTAAGGTATCCAACATATATGCAATACACACTTACGTACTGTAATAAAATTACTACTGTAACGTTAGCTAACACCTCCAAAATATCACATAATTACAATTTCTTTTTTTGTTCTCACATTTAAGATCTATTCTCTTAGCAATTTTCAAGTATACAATACAGTACCATTAACTATAATCACAATGCTGTACATTAGAATCCCAGATTTTTTAAATAAAGGAATATGTACCACTTGTGTAATTAAAAAAAAATTCCAACCTGAAGTATCGCTGAAGACACTGAGAACAGCTCAATTCCCAGCCACCTCACCCAGCCTCCTCAGTCCCCTGAAGGTCTTGAACCCACCCTTTCTGCAGTTTCTTTCACTTCTCTCCAGCCACTAATTGGCACGACCACCCCTCACTCCAGAAACTACAGAATTTCAGGATCTGAAATTCTCTTCTTTGATCCCAATCTCCTGTCCTCTCACCTCACTCATTCATTCCTACTTCCTTGTTCTCTGGTAACCTTAAGCCCTCCTTCTCCTCCCAGTCTACCTCCCCCATCCTGGCTTTACTGCCTCCCTTCCTATCCTGGCTCCGTGTCAGCCATTTCAACAACGTGCTTCGTGCCACCCTGTCTACCAGTCTCCAGCCTTGAGCAACACTTCCATCCACTTTGCTGGCTCCCACTCCTGGGCACACTGGGGCAGGTGGGAAAAAAATTGGCTCCTTCATGCTGCCTCGGCTCATCCTTCACCAGTATGTGTTAAACAAATGAACAAACCTTTCTCTTCATGTATAATTGTCTCCTCATTACAATCCCACAACCACTACAAACTTCTGCAACTCTAACTTGGCCAAGTATATGGAGCCCATTCCTCAAATGATATCATCTTCTCTCCCTGTTCCCAAACCCACCAGTCCACCCCAGAATTTCCTTGGATCATCATCCACCATTTTTCTTCCCTTCTGTCTCTGAGGAAGAATTCCTTCTCCTTACCAAGAACCCAGCTTCTCCTGTACCTTCCCAGAATTTTCTCCATCAAGTGTCTTCTACATCTTGGCTTTTGTCCTTTCCTCTTCATCCTGGGCAAACTTTATGAATGAGAAATCACCCTGATCACCTCTAGTTCTTTGCCATTCACTCTTCATATAATGTCCTCACCGCCCAGTAGTCTCTTATAGTCGCCTGTGATATTGAAATAACCAAACGCACTGGCCATGTGCTCTGTTCTCCTCACCGATTGCTCTGCAGGATTTAACACCAGTTCCCTCCCTAAAACTTCCATCATCTCCAGGCCACTCATCCCCCTTGTTTTTCTCTTAACTTTCCAACTATTCCTCTTTAGTGTCCTCTGATTTTTTTCTCTCCTCCAACTCCCTAAATACAGGCATCTCCAGGATCCAGTTTCCGGTCCCACCCTTCTCTGCCCTCTCCTCTTCTCCGGCAAGCTCACCATTCCCCCGACTTCCACTAGCCATCTCTTCGGAAAAGTCCCTGACAGCTTCTGAATTCCCATCTAGAATGTCCAACTTCCCAGTGAGCATCTCTGAGTGGATGTCCCAGAGCACCTCAAACTCATTATATTCACAAACATTATCTCTAGCCCATCCCCAACCTGCTTTCAGACTTGTATCATTCTTTCCAATGATTAAGCTGAATACCTAGGAGTCATTTGGACCCCCCTCTCCCACTTTCTTATTCCCCTCCAAATCCATTCAATCACCAGGTCTGGCCAATTCTACAATAGACCTGTCTCTTGCCCACACCAGTTCGTGTTCTGTTCACTCTGTCCCCACCTGGTTCTGTCTGGCCTTCCTTACCTAGACTATGGCAATACCCTCATCCAGGACCATCATGCCTCTCATCCTGCCCCATTCATGCTAACCCAGAACAACAGCCCACAGCCCCTAAAGCTGGGGCAACCATATGTATTTTTTATTATCTGAACCAGAATGTTTATGAGAGTGAAAGGAGCTATGCAAAATAAGAATAATAATAAATTTTAAGAATAAAACAATAGGGAGTTCCCTGGTGGTATAGTGGCTTAAGGCTTCGGCGCTGTCAACGCTGCGTCCTGGGTTCGATTCCTGGCCAGGGAACTACCCACATTAAAAAAAAATAATAATAAAAATAAAACAATAATATTTACAGTGTGACAATAGGCATAAACTAGAACTGTCACAGTTACATGGTCATCCTATTTAAAGTACGCATCTGATCACATCCCTCCCCTGCTCAAAGACCTTTCATGACTCACATTAAATAAATTCAAACTCACATGAGCATTAGGTCCTACCTAATAAACAGAACTATTCATTGGCCCTTGAACATGGCTCATACTATCCCAATCCCATGCCTGTGTTCACTTTTCCTTTCTTCAGAAAATCCTTGTTTCCAATTCTGCTCTCCAATCTTATGTTTATTTCAAGACTAAAACCACAGACTACCCTCCATGAAGTCTCCCCTCATCTTTTTCTTGCCCCATTCTTGTAGCATTTTGCATTTCCTCCCTAGTATGATATTATTTCTAGACTTGGCTCTATGAAAAGTACCAGTCAATGGCTGCACTCAGCCCTACGCTCAGCTAGCTCTTTGGCTGGGCAGCTGCTTATGATGTGTCTTGGCATTAAAAGATGAGCTGGGCCAATCTGAGGTCCTCTCCTGGGAATCTGAACTATGAAATACAAAAAGACTAGAGCAGTTAGCAGAGATGATGCAGAGAGAGACTCAGAGAGGCCGGCTGGTCAAATGCAAGTCACTGTTATGAGAAATTATGAGGAAACCCAGGAAGCTCTTGGTGCTGCATGGGGGTCAGAAGCAGTTATGAGCTGGAGCTCTGGAAGCTGACTTGAATGAGAATTCTGACTCCTCCACTTCCTGACTTAACCTGGGGCAAGATACCTAACCTCTACGAGCCTCAGTGTTCTCATATAAAATGGGGATAATGTTATCGGCTAACTCAGTGCTCTTAAGAGGATTAACAGATAAACATGGACACCAATGTGTCTGGCACTTAGTAAGTGCTCAGAACTTGTTAGCTATCATTTCTCCTCCTATAAGAGTAATAATTATTAATTTTACTAATATTAAAGGAGAGAGACACATAGAGAAATGAGGCACTGTGGGGTGCCTTTCCACCTTACCATAAGACAGAAGTTGGTCCCCAGAGCTGTCTCGGTCCCTGTATGCTTTCCGGGCCCAGTTCCTATGCTGAACCATGTGCTGAACCATACAAAAGGCCCTTCTTTTTTGTTACGATTCCTTGAGTTACCATCTGTTTCTTTCAAATGCAAGAACTCCTGCCCAGATTCCTGTCTTCCTCTTATGTCTGGACTTGAGATCTTCACAGTCACAGAGTCAAGCACAATGCTGTCTACACCTGGGTATCCTGCCTGAGCCTGAACACAGCTGATGTTCAATGCTGGCTGGCTGGCTGAATGGATGGATGGATGGATGAATGAATAAATGAATGAATAAGATTCCAAGTCCTCTCTAAGGAACCTATAGAAAGGCTGTTTTTAGGAGAGTCAGAAATCCATGTGGTACACAGTTGGGGGATAGTCAGCCCCTTGATTCAGGTACCTCAAAGCAGAAAATTAGGAAGGCCAGGATGAGGGTCATTCTGAAGGACTGATGCTGAAGGCTTCTATCCCTGAGTTCTGGTTTTGGCCACATACAGCTAGGCCTTGCTTCTTCCTTTCTTTGCTCCCACTAGCCTCAGAATAAGGGGCATTACAGTCACAGGAGAGGCAACTGAGGGAAGTTATTTGCTGGGTCAGGTCGCCAGCCTGCTGAAATGAAGCCAAGGTATCACCTACCAGGCCGGGCCCCCTCCTCTCCAGCCTCAGCCCCTCCGCTCAGCTACACTCACATCTTCTCAGACTCTTACCTTCACCATACTCTTTCTCACTACACCTTTGTGAATGTTATTCCTTCCCCTCAGAAGTCCTTCCTTGACTTCACCTCCAGTGCAAATTCCCACTGGTCCTTTAACACCCAGTTTAGAGCCAGCACCTGCTAGAATCTTCCTGGGATCTCTTGGGCAGGGTTCAATGCTCTTGCTCTGTGCTTCCGTAGTCCTTGTGGAGATGTTTATGAGCCCTAGCTCATCACTCTAATTATGCATGTGTTTGTCTATATTTCCCTGAGAAGGTCTCAAGGACAGGAATTACATCTTATTCATTGTTGCGACCCCAATGCTTAGCAAAGGACTTGACACATAGTAGGCTGTCACTAAGTGTTCATTGACTGACTTTATGAATGTATCAATAGATTGTTTCTCCCAACTCTGGGATCCATGAATCCTATGGCTTTCTCTTCTTTTCTGGCCATCTTGGGATTTCTTGAAGTCTTCTGCAGTCCCATGATTGTTTCTCCCAAAGGCACCACTACTCATCCCTCGTCCCAAGGAACATCAAGTGTCTACCATGCAGGACACTTCAGGGTTATAGATCTGGAACATTTAAGGCTAGAAATTTATGGCTTAGGTAGTGATCAGGGACCACAGGAGAAAGGACAAAGTGAGGCAGGTTGGGGATTTGAATGTCTTCATTGGCCATTTGGGTCCTGATGGGTGGGTCCAGTCTGTCTCTCCCAGATAGGCCTGTGACTAAGCTGCCAGGCATGGCTGCCACTTGCCTGCCCTCCTACCTCCCCAGGCCCATGGCTGAGCGGCTGGCGAAAGCAGTGCTGGGCCAGCCCGAGCAGACAGCCTTGCGCGATTGCTGGCTCCAGGCCTCCCAGCCCAGCTTGTAGCTCCCCCCAGAGTGGTGGGATTGATTGGCTGCAGCCGGAATGGGCACCAGTCTCCCTGGCTTGGACAGAAACGGGGCCATCTGTTACACCTCTAGTTAAAAGTACATAAAGTTGAGCATTTGTGCGCTGACAATACCACCCCTGACACCCTCCACGCGGCACAGCGCTCCGGCTCCTTGGCAGGCTTGCGCTCCTCGACAGGCCGGCACAGCAACGCCTACATGCTGGCTGGGTTGGCACCACCGCAGGCACCATGGCTCCACCCCCCGGCGGCCTAGTCCAGCTGGGTCTAGCCTAGAAGCCTAGATCCTACCTGTATCAGAGGGTGGAAGGCGGGGGTGGAGGGGTGGGAGGTTGTATATTGGTAGGCAACTCCTACCCTAGCTCAGGGGTAGCTGGGCTGCAAATAATGCCAGACTTTGGGTTCTGATCTGGGGGGTCCTAGGACAGCTGACCACACTAGTCCTGGTGGGCAGGCTTCAGGTGAGCCAGGCTGGCTCTGGGCTTGTGCCCGGCCTTGTGTTTCCTGAACCAAGCCAACCAGAAGAATCCGTCTTGTTACCCAATAAGCTCATGCACCTTGAGTTTAGAGTTCCCACGGCGGCATCTTACACCAACCAAAAAGATAGCTTTGGACAAGCCTGGGTTCTGGACTTGGCCTTGGACTCTGAGTTCTAGATTCTGGTTTCTGGGCTCTAGAATGTGGACCCTGATTTCTAAACCCAAATTTCTGGTCTCTGGCTCAGGCCTGGATATTCAAGGCATTCCACAAATGCCTTTCCCCACTTATCTTCCTCTGGTGCTCTAGCCAGGCCAGCCTACCTATTGCCCAAAACTATTGTGAGCAGTCCTGCCCCTGATCCTTTGCTCTTGCTGCCCGCTCCCACTCCAACCTAGAATACCCTATTTTTTCCTTCCAACCTCTCAATCCTTCCCATCCCTCAAGGCCTAGGTAGGGGACTTACTGCCTACTCCAATCCTTTCCCGCACAACACCTCCTTCTGGCCTGGCAGTTGCCCCCAACTCTCTTCCACAGCATTGGTAGGGCCTAAGTAAGGGTGATATATTCAAATCAGGGCCCTAAAAGAACCCAGATAGGAGGTTCGAAAGCACATTGTGCAGTGAGCCTGGATATGGAAAGTCACATGACTCTTCTTCTCATGGGCATTCCCAGGTAGGGCATGCACGTGTGTGTGTGTGTGTGTGTGTGTGTGTGTATGCGCGCGAGTGTGTACAAAGCAGAGTGTAAAGCTTATAGGCCACAGAAAACCCTGGAAGATGGGAATGGGGGGGTGGGGTTGAGGAGAAAGGTATGGAGCAGTAGGGCTGGGGGAGGGAGGGAAGTGGAATCTGAAGACACTGTGCTACTTCCCAGCTGACTCATCTCAAACAATCCACTTGACCTTTCTGAAGCTCAATTTGCTAGCTGTAAATTGGTCTGCAAAGACTGTTTGCCTGCCTACAGGGAGGACCATAGGAGGGCCTACTGTGACAGGGCAAGATCTTTATAAAGTTCTGCCACATTCATCAGCTGGGGGTGGGGCCCAGGCATGCTGAAACCTTCTGGGCTCCACTCAAACCACAGTTGCACCCTGCTTCCCAAACGAGGCTAGAGTCCAGCTTGAGGGTCTATATTGCTTAGAACCACTTTTGTGGCTTCCTTGTTTCTGGCCCTCCACTCTGTCCCCAGCAATCCTTGCTTTTTTCTTCCCTGTTTATAAAGCCCTCTCCACTCCCACGCCTCTCCAGCCTCCCCAGAAAGAGCCCAGAGAGGAAAGTGCCTATAGAATTCTTTCCACGTTCACAGGCACAAGCCACAATGGGTTAGAAGCATAGAGAGGAGAGCGACGTGGGGCGGGGGACTTGAACTAGGCTCTTCCGAGCCCCTCTTCCCAGGCTGGGGTCTGAGGGTCCCTGAGAGACTGCAAGGACGGGCTCGCGGGCTGAGAAGGGCACCCAGGGCTCAGAACGGGCGGGGGCGCGCCGGCTAGGGCGTGTGCTTCCCGCGGCCCGCCAGCAGCAGGCGCTGTAGCGAGGTGCTCTCAGTACCGGAGCATTAGCTTAAAGAGTAGCTCACACTAATATCCCTGGCTGTGTGGAAACAGCGTTTTATTAAATGCTTCACACAGATTTGGTATAATAAAGATGAATATATTATATCCTTTGCCTCCCCCAGAGTGAGACAATAATAAGAGAGAAAAAAAAACAATAAAGTGAAACATAAATACAATATAATGGGACTTGTGTCGAGGGATGCGTGGCCTGTCGGGACTGCCACGGGGCGACTTTACGGCCAAAGCTAGGAAGGGGGTCACCAGGGGGGCCGGATTCCAGCCCCGCCCTGTCGGTCTGGGGGATCGCAGGCCCTGGCCTCCAACCTACCCTACTCTGTGGCCCCGGAGCCAGTCCCTCCTCAGCAGCTAGGACTGTAACTCAGAGGCACTCCTGGAGAGGGCAAAAGAGGGGGAGGATCTTCTGACCGAACCTCTGCCCTGGCTGGGGCCTTGTGCATTCTCCCCCTCAGTCCAGGACTATGGAGGACATAGACTCCACAGACCTGACAGGCTCATGAATGGATGGACAGACTCGAAGGAGGAAAACTCTGGGAGCGATGGCTTCTACCCTGGGAAAAGTTCCCTCCCCGACCAGCCCCAGGAGCTCTCCCTTAAAATGCTGGAAGTCCCTCATTTGTGTCTTATTTCCATCCTTCCTTGGGAGCCACCAAAATCGTTTACCTGAAAATGAAACTTTCAAAGCTTTCTCCGCACGGAAAAAAACAAAAGGAATCCTAGGAGGCTCAGCACCACCCCTCCCCACCTAAGTCGCGGAGGGCCGGCGAAGGTTCGATTCACTAGTCCTGGGCGAGACCACGTGGCTTAAATTCGAGCGTGCCTGCGAGCCGGGTCTGGGTTCGAATTCCACCTGTGGCGCTGACCAGCGCGACGCGATCTTAACCTCAGTTTCCTCTTAGGTAAAACAGAGACGTGGTCAGGATTGGAGAGAAGGTTTCTAACACCTGGCACCCCATCAACTGTAAAAAAAAAAAAAAAAAAAAAAAAGCTACCAGCTGCCCCCCGAAATATTCGTTAAAATAAATAGTCATTCCAGACCTACAATTTCCACGAACCTCACTTCCTCCTTAGGCGCCAAAGCAGGGAACCCCTTTCCCCAAACGAATGAAAAGACTTAAGTCTCCCATCACGCTCCCTAAATCTCCTGACTTTTGCTCCCGTCGAGGCTCGGAAAGATTGGAGACTTACTTACCAAGATCCCATAGCCCGCCAGTGATGGGGCCATCTGAAGTCAAGGTGCCATCAGCCCCCTCTCACCTGACTCTTCGAAGCCCCGAGCCGCCCTGCTGAGAAAGCTGTTCGGAATTAGCCGCGCACGCAGAGCCCCACTGAGGCCCCCGCGGGCCCGGGGCTGTGGGGGCCGCACTTACCCAACGGGGAAAATCGAAGGGGAGGGACTGCGTGTGGGGGTGGGGGTGGGGGTGGGGGACAGTGGCAGAAGAGGCAGATTCCCGGGGTTCGGGGGAGGATGGTGCGGGGAAGGGGCACTGGGGCGGCCCGCAGCGGGGCTTCTGGTCTGGCAGCCTGGGACACTCACGAAGACCAGGCTGCGGTCCCTGTGCGCACCGGCCCTGGAGGGCCAGCGGGGACAGTGCGAGGGTCTCTGCCAAGCTTCACCAGGAAGGGGCAGCGAGGCTGCCCGGGGAAGGGAGCGGGCTGTTGGAGAGAGGGCGGGGTCGACCTAATAGAAAGAAAGGGGCTTGAGGAAGAGCTGAAGGGAAAAAATTAAAAATACAGCGATGGATGTGAGATGGAAGTAGGGCCCTTCCTCAAGATCAGGAACCAGGGGCAAGCGGAATGTGGAAAAGCCAAAGGAAACTGGTTCCGCTTAAACGAAATAAGGCTGCGGGCGTGATGCACAGCCTCTCTCCCAGGCCCAGCATCCTGGAGCTCCATTCCGTGCCGGGGAGAGCGCGGGGCCCGGGCAGCACCGGCGGCGGGCACAGCCATACGGAGGCAGAAGCCAGGGAAGTTGGGGGTCCAGAGCTCCCTGGAGCTTCACTTCGGTCCAAGGAAACTCCCGACCCGGACGAAGCAGCCCCAGGGCATCCGGGCTCTGAGCACAGGCCTGAGCCTGCCTTCTCCACTTAGTTCGGAGCCACTCTGCCCAGCGTCTCTGTGTGGCTGGACACTGGGGCAGCTGTTTTCCGCAAGTCGGACCCCCTCTCCCGCCCACCCCCGTGTCCCTTAGTCTGGCCTTGATTCCTCTTCCTGTCTTCTCTTGCCGGGGGTTCTGAGAGCGATTTCTCTGAGCCAGCACTGCCCAGCAGGCGGCCCTCTGACCAGTGGGGCCCAAAAGGATCGGAAGACCAGGGATTTGCGAGGTACTTGGCCGGGGCAGAAGCCAGAATACAAGCAGGCGGGGTGGGGGTGGGGGGAGTCTTCTATCCTGGCTCTCCTCCTCAAGGGTGTTAGTGACCCCCTCCCCTCAGCGGGAACTCGAGGGGCATGGGCGTGGGCGGCGGTGCTAATGCAATGAGCCCCCGCACGGCTGCTGAATTATTCACGTGCACTTTATTATGAGAAGCCTGACTCAGGCCTTTCCCGGGCCTGCCTGGTGGGGCTGGCCTGCTCCTCCTTCTTCCCCTGTCCCCTCTTGGGTCCGTCTGCCTATCTACGTGGCCTAGCCTAGGCCCCACGGCCCAGCCTGCCGCCGGGGGCCCTCCCACGGGCAGTGAGACCTCTGTGGAATGGCTGGCACTGACCAAAAGCAGTGGTGTTGCTCCAGCCCAGCAGTTCTTGGGCCAAATAGGTAAGTAAGAGAGAGGGTCAGCTGTTGGAGTTTCTGAGAGCAGCAAGGACAATGGAACCCCCCTTGTAAACCCAGGAACAGCTAGGACTGAGGTGCAGCCTCACCCCAACTCCTCCACCCCTGCAGCCCCAAACAGCCATCCCAGGAGTCCATCAGCAGCTGCCTGAGGCCGCAGACCTGATGGGAGGGCACAAGGGACCGAGGATTTCACCCCCACCCCAGCAGCTTGCTGCCCAGTTGATTTAGGAAATATGGGGCACTCTGAATCCCCCTCTAGGCTGGCACTTCTGGCATCCTTCTTGGCTGGCCCCCTTGCCTGGAAAGTGGTCCCCACTTCTGTACCAACCCAATGCCCCTGGTTTTTCAAGGCTCAATTCAAATGCCACTGCCACTGCGACAGAACCGGACTTCTCTGCACTTATCTTTACCCTCTTCACAGTGTCCTGGCTACTAGGGTGAGGGTGTCTGCTTTCTGCCACTCCTGCCTGCTCAGCACCCTCCATCTTCTATCTGTTCTTCCTTTCTGCTTCTGGGCCCAAAACATGGGAGGGACTCAATTCTGTTTTTAAACAGAGAGGCAGAGGGAGAGAGAGAAAGAGAAAGAGAGAGAACAAATTCCAGTCCTGAGTTAGGCCATACCACAGCTGGGTACAGAACCTGGAACCCCTCCCATGGCCAAAAAGCATTAAAGAATGAGGCTTCTGTACCCCTCTGTGTGTGTTGGAGCAGCAGGAGTGCCTCACACATCTGCATGCAGCTGGCAAAACAATGTACCTCCCCTCCCCTCACACTCCTGGTCCTCTCTCTGGGGCACAGACTGAGGTCCCTGCCTGGCTCTCTCTTTTATCTCTTTTTATTAATTTAGTTAATTCGTTTAACAAATGCATGAGGAGAATTTGGTATATGCCAGGCTGGCATAGGGCATGAAGAGGAGATTCAGGTCCCTTCCTCCCCAAGTTCATAGCCAGATGGAGAGAGAGTCAGAAGGGCAGACAGACAAACCAGTACACCCCTGGGAATCTGATGTGACAACAAGTAGGTGTGTGCTAAGGAGGGAACAGGGCAGGGAAGGTTTCCCCAGAGGAGTCTGAGCACTAACAACAGAGCAAGAGGTGCCAGGAAGGGGAGTGACAGAAACCCTCCCTGTCTTAGGATGAAGGGAGCAAAGGCTTGGGACCAAAAAATAGAGCTACTCTAGAGGCTGCAGAATATGATCACCTAGGCCTCGAGCTCCTCCAGGGAACTGTCTCATCCCCCCTCTACCTGTCTCTATCACTCAGTGATTTGGCTATGTCCCCCACACTTCCAAAAGGCAGCCAATCCCCCTATCCAGGGCTGAGGTGCCTGGAAAAGGTTGGCTCTTGCAGTGGGGCCACCCTGTCACTAGGCTGTAAATGAGTTCAGTTCACAAAAGAAGTGGGAAAGGGAGAAGCAGGGAGGGGCGCTCTCCAAAGGAGTGCCCTGGCCATAGACTCTGCCCCCACCTCTCTTTGCCAGATGAGGTCCTGAGAGCTGGGACTGGCTAGAGTCAGCAGGGTAGGTCCAGAAGCAGGCTTGGAGCCCAGCCTAAACTATGGGGCAGCTGGCTCCCTACTCCCCACCTTCAAGGAGGCAGCTTCCCTCCTCCTTCCCCTATTGGCCTGCCTCTGACCTTAACCTTTATTGGATCTCCAACCCCTTTTGAGAATCCAGTGTTATTAAATATTGCTCCTAGAAAAATGTGCCTACTTGGGCTCACATACATAATTTTACACATAATTCCAGATTTGCTGAACCCCTGAAGCCCATTCAAAGAGCTCTTGAGGGCTTCTGGTTAAGAACCCCATGATTCGGCATTAGGCTTGAGCCAGAAAAACCAGTCTTTGAATCCTAATGACTTCAAAACAGGCTGTGACTTTGGGTGCCTTACTTAACTTCTCTGGGCCCCATTTTCCTTACATGTAAAATTGGGATCATAGCAGTAGCTACCTCACAGGGTTGTGAGTAATGTATGAAATGAATAAAACCAGTAGCCTGAAGCCAGGCACAGGAGGTAAGGGCTTACGGTGTTTATTGTCATGGTTATTGTTGTTGTTACTGCAGATGGTGGCCCAGGGCAGAATATAAAAACCAAGTGGGCAGACCTGGTTCGGCCAGGGTGGCAGGAGGCAATCTATCGGAGTCTACTTCTGTAGCAGAAGAAACATTCTCTGGATTCCATAAGGGGAGTCAGAGTAGCAGGTCCAAGACAAAAAGGATCCCAATTGGTGGCCAAGTTAACTCCTGTCAAGCAGTGTCAGAATGTTTTTTCTGAGGAACGCTCTGGCCTAAGGGCCAACACTGGTGCTTACACAAATAATCTGAAAATGAATGGGGGTACCAAAACAATCTGGATTAAAGTCATGGAGCCTTTGGGGGTTGACGTGAATTATTTTCCTGTGCTAAGGCACAACTCATTTTGTTGGGGTCGGCAGGGTCCCCTTATCCTGACAATTACTGCAATGCTCTTTTCTTCCTTTTCGGAATGTTCGGTAAATTAGGGGGAAAGCCAGTTTTTGGCGAAATAATCCCTTCCCCTTCCACTGGAGACGGAATAAGGCTGGACCCTGGCGGTATAGGCAGCAAACACAAATTCAGGATCAGGATACTGTATAGATCAGGCTCTGAAAAGAGACATTCCTTCTGTGGAGCAGACTCAAGAAAGAAGCTACTTTCAGCTCCAGGGGAGATGAGACTGGCTCAGTGGACTGGGGACTAGGGACCCCACAATGTCTTCTTAACCGAGCATGGGATCCCAGGAAGGGTGTTGGGCAGAAGGTTACAACCTGGAGAGCAATAGCAGTGTTCCTTTCCACCAACCCCTACCCCACTGCCTCTGAGTTACTCAGTCTTCCAGTTTTCACTATTTCCAGACTCCTCTGAGGGGGACAGTCAAGGCCCAAGCCTTTCCCCTCCACAATACACAATTGTTTGAACTCTATTTGCTCAAGAAAAATTCATTCCACCAATACACGAAGGGTGCCAGGTGCTCACCTGGCCAGCAAGGGTGGATTGAATCTCTAAATTAAGGTCCCTGACCTCAAAGACCTCCCAGTTTGTCTGGCAGGAGAGGGGATGAGTCTGACCAAAAACCCAAAACACAGCTCCTTGCTTTGCAGGAGGGGTAGGAACAGCTGGTGCATTTGGACTCCCAGCAGTTCAGAAGATCCCAGCCACCCACACACTGGGGTCTGGAGATGGGGGAAACTGCGAAGTACAGAAAAGTTCCATGGGGAATTTGGACTGGTTTTGGAAGATGGCCCGGACCACACGATGGACGCAGGTTACCCTAAACAACAAAATGGGGGGCCAGTACCAGGTGCCCCCTGAACCCCTAGCTGTCCCAGGCCAGAGCTGTTTGGCTCAGGAGTTCAACCAATGAGGCCAAAAACCAAAACCTCGGGATTGAAGTGTAGGTACCGCCAGCCAGGGAGGGAAAAAGAGCTTTGGCGACAGTAGATGGAAGAGATAATACAGCGGATGATTATGGAATGTCCTGTCCACTTTGACATGATGTGGCTGAAGACTAAAGGTTCCAGGAAATAGAGCCCCAGTGAAAGAATTCTGTGCTCCTGCCCCTTTACTCCCCAATGACAGTCCTCATCTTCTTGGCAGCCTCACAGTAACCCTAAACTTTGCTGGTCCTAAGGGAGTGGGAGATGGGCAACACGGTTGTCCTTATGATCCTGTCCTGCAGGCCAATATCAGGTGAAAATAGGAACAGACACAATAAAGTGAATGAGGATGAGAAGAAGCCCCTTGCAGGATAGGGACCCAGGAGTCCCTGGTCCCCGATCTAGAGGGGCCTGCTCTGCTTGCATAGGGGATGTGGCTTGCCTGATCTGGGTCAGGGCTTTGGAGGTTATGGGAGGCCCAGGCAAGAGCCTAAGAGCAGGAAGTGAGAGGAGAGGGCAGACCCTTCTTGGTTCCAGAGCTTCCAAGCCAGCAAGGTCCTGCTCCCTGGTGCCCTCTCCCTCAGGTCCCTCTTCACCTCTGGACTCCGACTCCACGATTGCTAGGCCCAGCATCATCTCCTGGCTCTCAGAGCAGCTCTAATGCACCAGAGACAAGCCTGCCTTGGGGATATTGCTGCAGCTCTGTGGGAACTAAGAATTCCATTCTCACCATTCCTGCCTCTGATCACCTGTCCCCACACCCCCTTCCCGCACCCCCCTCTAATGCAGGACAAACAAGAGGAAGAGGGTAAGTAGCTCTTCCCAACACTCTCAAGTAGGCCTGGGGCAGGCACTGGGGTCCCAAACAAGAATCCTTTCTCCCTACATTGTTCCTTTTACTCTGGAGAGCTTCAAGCCATATTCCAAACAAATAACTAAAAGGAAGAGAAAGCAATCGATCTCTGATGCACCGAGATCCCTATACTGGAGGCATCCAGGGAGAGAACCTGTCCCCTGCCCCACAGCCCAGCTTGGCTCGCTCCCTCTCTGGGGCAGGCATGGGTGGGTGGGGGGCAAGAGGTTCTATTCTTCCCATCCCAACCTCTGGACTGGGCCACAGTCCTCCACACTGGCCTCTCTGGGCCCTTCTCTAGACCAAGCAGGGCTGCTGATGGCATGCCTATTCCGGAGTTTACAAACAAAGCCAGAGAAAGAGCCGGGGCTGTGTGTAGAGACGGAAACAGTTCTTCCTCCCTTAGTTCCAACTCCCTTTCCCTTCCCTTCTCTCTGCAAGGGCAGAAATGGAAAATTAGGGTAGTGGAGCCTCTGGCCCCACACAAACCAGAGGAGGGAAGCCAGAGAGAAAAGAAGTCTGGGGGGCACAGCCCCCTTGGGTGCTCAGGGAAATGCAAGCTATAGGTAAGGGTTCAAACACGCCTAAATACCCACAAGTTCACTCTACTTACAAAAAAAAATACACAGGAAGAACCACACACAAATATACATATTCAAAAACATAAACACATTGAAATACCGATGCGCACAAATGCTCGCCGGAGTCCTGGCCGTAGGGTTCCCAGCTCCTAGTCTAACTCAAACCCCGTCATCTCCGCGGGTTCCTGGGAGCGCAACCCCAGCCATCGCCGGCCCCCTCTGGGCCCCCGCCCCGCATCCGGAACAGCTGGAGTCGGCCGGGTGGTACACTCTCGCCCAGCGCTGGGCTGGGCTGGGCGGGGCGGGGCCGCTAGCGGGGCCCCGGCCGGGGCCCTGCAGAGCGCAGCGGGGAGGCCCCGAACCGGCCCCGCGAGCCCCGGCCCCGCGAGCCCCGGCCCCGCGCCCGGCTGCCGGTCGGACGCCGGCCACCAGGCAGGCGGTGGCCCCAGCCGGCCTCTAGAGCCTCGGCCCGCGGTAAGTGTGCAAGATTGCCGGAGGAGGTAAGGCTGTCCCTTTGGGCTCAGGCCCGGAGAGAGGTGCTTAGAGCCACCACCAACTCCCCTCTTGCCTCTCGGCTGGGAAAGGCTGCGTCCTCTGACTGGTCTCCTTCCTCAGCCCTTGGAGTCCCCCATCCCTGTGTCCCGTGTCGCTTCACACAGGGCTGCAGAATCCGTTCAGACCTCCTGATAGCCTTTCCCCATACGCGTGGCCCAAGGCCGCGGGTGAGGGGCAAGGCAGTCTAGGGTTAGGGGCAGTAGGTCCTTGATCACAGCTTGGCAAAGTCCGCGCTGGGCGGCGGCGGGGCCCACCCAGGCTCCGGGTCTTACCTGGCCGGCTCCGCGGCCGCGTACCTCCCGGGCTTGGCTCTCGCCGCCCTTCTCGGACGCCAAATCCCGGGTCGGAGAGCCCGAGACTTGCGGGTCAGCACTGCCCTCGCAGCCAGGCCGGCGGGAGGCGGGTGCGCCGGGAGCGCGGCTCGCAGTTTGGGGTGGGGGCGGTGGCTTTTCAGTCGTCCGCGGTTCGGGTGCAATAAAGGCGCCGCTAATGTAATTTACAAACAGCTCGGGCCGAGCGGGGCTCAGCGCCCGGACTGACAGGCGCATTAGGCAGGCTAATTCCAGCCGGCTCCTCCTACCCCCGGCCCGCTAATTAATGAGCTTCCCAACTTAGAGCCGCCTGCATTGGACAGACAGAGAGTGAAAGAGAGGGCGAGGGAGAGAGAGAGAAGGAGAGAGACGGGGGGGAGCAGAGAAGAGAGAGGGAGGGAGGGAGAGTGAGAACAGGAGGAGAGAGAACAGAGAGAAAGAAGAACGGAGAAAGACCAGGAGAGAGGGAGAAAGGGAGAGAGGGAGAGAGGGAGAGAGGGAGAGAGAGAGGGAGAGAGAGAGAGGGAGAGAGCGAGAAAGTGCCGCTGCAGATAATTGATTACTCCTCCATCAAGGCTAACTTGTTAGCAATAGTCAATTGCCCCATCTCTCCGCCTCCCCTCGCAGTACGGGATCTGCGCCCTCGCTTCGGCTCTTCCAACTGCTGCCGCCAGGACCCGGGGCCAGGAGCCGCCGCGGAGCCACCTGACACCTTTAAATAGCACCGGGGCTGGCGAAACTGGAGCCCCGCGCGGCGCGTCCAGGCTCGGGCCCCGGATTGCTGGAAGCCCCGGCGGCGGCAGCGCCCGCGTCAGCGCCCTCCTCCCGGGGCCCCGTGCGGTTCTGCTTGCCTCTGCCGCTGCGCTAATCGGCCCCGCGCCCTGCCCGGCGCGGCCTCCTTCCCGCCCGCGCCGCCCGGCGCGCGAGCTGCCCGCGGGCTGGGTCCCAGCGGCCCGAGCCGCCCCGGCCGGGCCCCCAAACGAGGCCGAGATGACTTCCAAGGAGGACGGCAAGGCGGCGCCGGGGGAGGAGCGGCGGCGCAGCCCGCTGGACCACCTGCCGCCGCCCGCCAACTCCAACAAGCCGCTGACGCCATTCAGCATCGAGGACATCCTCAACAAGCCGTCTGTGAGGAGAAGTTACTCGCTGTGCGGGGCGGCGCACCTGCTGGCGGCCGCGGACAAGCACGCGCCGGGCGGCTTGCCCCTGGCGGGCCGCGCGCTGCTCTCGCAGACTTCGCCGCTGTGTGCGCTGGAGGAGCTCGCCAGCAAGACCTTTAAGGGGCTGGAGGTCAGCGTCCTGCAGGCGGCCGAAGGTAGGTGCGCCGCTGGGGTTCCCCTGCGCCCAGCACCGAGAGCCCCGCTTCCCGATCCCAACGCTCTTCGTGCCCTGTGCCTCTGCCCGCCTCCTCCCGTGCCGGCCGTCAGGGCCCTCCAGCTCAAGCCGCTGCCGCTGGGAGTGGAGATGGATGGGACAGGACCCAAATCTTTCCTAGGGACCTCTGGATAGGTCAGGAAGACTGAAGAGGGGGTGGCGGGAACCCAAGATCTCTCTGCAGTCTGCCTGCCCTGCCTGGCTTCATCCTGTTCCCAGTGGCCTGGGCACTCTTAGCCCGGTCCTTGGGGTGGGGAATGGAGAGCCTTTTGCTAGGAACTTTAGGGTAAGGGTAGGGTTGAGGTGACTGGGAAGAGGTGGGGTACCAACATTCACGTAGTCAAGGTGTCTCTGTCTGTCTCTCTTCTGCTGTAGCAACCTTAGGTATTTCAAACTACCTCTTAGGTGGGGAGCAGAAACCAAAACCATTTTTCCGAGGGACTTCACGGTAGATAAGAGACGCGGGAAGTGGGTTTGCCATAGTGGGGGCTTGCCTTAGTCTGGGAAGCCGAACCAAACACGAGGAGGGGACAGCGGCAGACCGCAGACCGGGTGGGCCTGGGTGGAGTGAGTGAGAGCCAGGGTGGGGTCTCTTCTTCCCTGGAGCAAGCCTATACTATGGTTTCCTTACAGGCCGCGACGGAATGACCATCTTTGGGCAGCGACAGACCCCCAAGAAGCGGCGAAAGTCACGCACAGCCTTCACCAACCACCAGATCTACGAGTTGGAGAAGCGCTTCCTCTACCAGAAGTACCTGTCCCCTGCTGATCGCGACCAAATCGCGCAGCAGTTGGGCCTCACCAACGCTCAGGTCATCACCTGGTTTCAGAATCGGCGCGCCAAGCTCAAGCGGGACCTGGAGGAGATGAAGGCCGACGTGGAATCCGCCAAGAAACTGGGCCCCAGCGGGCAGATGGACATCGTGGCGCTGGCCGAACTGGAGCAGAACTCGGAGGCCGCGGGCGGCGGCGGTGGCGGCTGCGGCAGGGCTAAGTCGAGGCCTGGCTCTCCGGCACTCCCTCCAGGCGCCCCGCAGGCCCCGGGCGCTGGATCCCTGCAGCTCTCCCCCGCCTCCCCGCTCACGGACCAGCCAGCCAGCAGCCAGGACTGCTCGGAGGACGAGGAAGACGAGGAGATCGACGTGGACGATTGAGCGGCGCCCGGGATCTTCCACTGCCCTGGGACCCTGGAGTCCATAGGCCCACCGCCTCCCGATCCTACCGCCGAGGGGAGCTGGGACCTCCTCTACAACTCCCGCCTTCTCCCCTGTCCCTGCCCCGGACTCGGCTCCCAGCAGCCGCCTCTTCCCTCTCGAAGCAATAAACCCGGGCTGGCCGGCCGGCCGGCCGCCGTGCGCGGCCTCCGCCGCCCCCGAAGCCCTCGCCGTGCAATTCTGTATGGCTTCCATATAAATATTTAAACCTATACAGCCGGTTCTTCCCACTGCAGCCTGTCATTGTTTCTTTTTTCTTTTTTAAAATCTCGGAGATTTTTATGTTTTCAAAGCTCTTAGGCTGCCGGGTTTGCTGAGGGCAAGGCAGAATTGAGGGTAAGGGCACTGAACCCCGCGGTCTGGAGGAGGGGGCCGCCCCGACTGTTTTGATTTTTCTCTGCATGTGGCGAATGCACCGGCCCTCTCCCTCCTCGCCTCCCTAGGCCTGTTGCAGTTGACTTCTTTTATTTCCTTCTGCCTTTTTTCCCCCCGCGTGGGAAGGGGCTGAGGTGGGCAGCTGGGTCCTGACTTGCAAGTTTCAAAAGGATCTTTTCTTCCCCAGCGAGAGAAGTCTGTTTTCGATGCCATTTCTGCCTCCCAATGCCAATTAATGCTATTTTTAAGATTCCTCCCCACCCTCACTCGGTTTTCTTGGACTGACTGCGCCGGGGTCCTGGTCTTAGGGACAAAGCAGGGAGAAATCCAACCAACCAACTAACCAACCAACGAAAAAGGAACCCAAAGCCCTAGAATTATTTTTTACTCTTTTTAGAATTTTTTTGCATGTGACAGAGACTACGAGGAGGCCAACCTAAGCCCTCACCCCACCTCCTCTACAGCTCTGGGTCTGTCTTGCAGTCTCCAATGCCCTGCTCCTAGCTCCACTTGGCCAGACAAGGGTGGCCGAATGAGGGTGGGTCCCGCGTGCCCCTTCCCTGCTCCTGTCCTGCCTTCTCCGCCCCGGACTGTACCCAAGGCCTCTTTCTCCGATAAATAAAGTCTTTGCCATTTTACTAGAAGCGGCGGTGACCGTGTCTGAATGAGTGGGCCCTGTTCAGGGAAGCCGCGGCAGGCTCGGTATCTCCCCGCTGCTCATCCTCAGACCGCCCTGGCCTTGGAGATTCGGAGGAGTTTCAGGGCAGGCTTGAGGATGAGGCGTGAGGGGGAAGGAGGAGGAGGAGGCACGTCTTGCCCACAAGCACGGGGCAGCCTCCAAATGGGTAGAGAAGCCTTCTTCGTCAGGTCCGGGTCAAAAATGAGGCATGCACTGCCGGGCACAAATGCGTGCGTACGTTGGGGGCATCACGGGTGCTAAATTAATCTGAGTGGAGCAAAGGGTGGAAGGGGGGCTTGCTGTATGGTTTGTGCATCCCACCCAGGACCGAAGGGTATTATTCCTGCGCTCCCTGGCACCGTGCTCTGCCTCTGCTGTATGACAGGTACAGCTCAGCCCGACAGCAGGTTGGAGCTTAAGGGCTCCCGAGTTTCGGTTCCTCGGGAGGACCTTAACTTGGAAGAGGGAGAAAAATGAGGCCCAAGGCACCAAGGGCCGGCTGAATTATGCACACGGGCACAGGGAGATGTGAGCCTGAAGCGTTTGAGAGTTGGGGTGAATTTCTGGTGACATTCACAAATTCTGGGTCCCGAATGAGGCTGGGGACAGAGACATCAATCTCGCAAGGACTCTCTGGGGTCCCTGCGCCACGATGGGGGCAGGGGTAGGAACGTAGGCTGCTTTCACTTTTCTGGACTGAGCGGGTTTCTCCCTGGGCTTTTGTTGTCGCTGGACTGGCGAGTGGCTGCTGTCACCAGAGGAGGGTCCCGCCTCCAGGCCGCTCAGCTCTCTTTTCTCCGCAGAATTGATGTGAGAAATACGCATCTGGTCTCGGGCAGGCGATGGGGCCCCGGGGCCTGAGTTGGGAACGTGCGTGTCCAGAAGGAGGCTAAGAGAGAAACAGAAAAAGAAGGAGCACAGAAAGACAGTCCAAAAACAGAGCGAGAAAGTGGAAAATCACAGACAGTGAGGAGAGACGGAGAGAAACGGGGGGAGGGGGCGGAGAGGAGAGACGAGAGAATAGGGAGACGGGAGAGAAGAGAAGGGAGAGAAAGAAAAGGAAAGAGGCGGCCGGGCAGCCGGACTGGCGTGCGCCCGGTTCCTCCCAGGCGACATAAATCGCCCTCTCTCAGGATGGATGGGTCTGTAATTCGGAGCGCGGACCATGAAGGCCGGGACGAATGGACCCGGGCGGCCGCTGACAGGCGACAATAGCCGGGCCCAGCCCCCCGCGGCTCCGGGTGCGGGCGCGGCCACGGCCCTCCGCAGCCCAAAGCGCGCCGGCGCTGGCGACCATATGGTTTTTGAATTTTCTTCACAATTTGTAGACAATTTGATGGATTAGGTCCCCGCGCGCGCCTCCCCGGCACAAAGGCGGCGCAGGGACCGCAGCGCGGCGGTCACCCGGGCATCTGCGCCCGCCGAGCACACACCCCACCCCCGGCTCCCGCCCGAACCCGGAGCCCCGGGCCGCCCGCCCAACACGCCCATGAATCCCAATGAAGCGGCCCTGGCACCTCCGGCGTCTCCCGGCTTCGCGGCCCGGGGCCTGGCCCTGCTGGGTCCCTTCCGGCTGGGGGCGGCGGCCCCAGGGCTGAGCCCACCGGAGCTGCGGCGCCCGCGGGGCGCGCAGCTAAGCAGGCGCATCGGGGCTGAGGAGAAACGGGGCCATTTATCCGCCCGTCTAGTTAAAGCGGGTTATTTGTTTGCTTCTCCGGCCTCCTCTCCCCTCCCCCTTTCCTCCTCCCCCTCCTTCCCCTTCTGCCTTTTATTCTTTTGTCTCTAAATGGATTTAATGAGCCTGAAAGACATGACAATTGAATATAACCACGAAATAAAAAATAACAAGGGAGGAAGGAAGGAGGGAAAGAAAGAAGGAAGGGTACGGATTAATAAAATAAAGAGGAAGATCCATTCAATTTTGCAAATGTTTATTGTGCGTCTTTTGGGCCCCAGGCCGAGCTTGGGGCTGGGGAAATGAAAACGAATCCGATCCAGTTCCTGCCCTCAAGGAGCTCCCAGTCTAGTGGACTAGACCCGCGGCTTCCCGCGCTGTAGGAGGCCGGGGCCCAGGGGCAGGGAGAGTGCCTTTGCAGAACTCGGAGACAGGGCTTCGGGCTCCGGCTCGCAGGGGCTTCACGGAGGAGATGGCATTGGACCCGGGTCGCAGGGGCTTCACGAAGGAGATGGCATTGGACCCAGGCTTGAAAGACCAGGAGGAATTCGTTGTTCCTATAGGCTAGAAGGAAGGGCCGGTGACGGAAGGACTGACGGTCGTTGGAGGGAAGGGGAGAGAGGCGCACGCCAGAGCCCGGGGCTGAGCCCGAGTTCAGAAACCCGAGGAGAGCGCGCCGCGCGCCGGGCGCCGCACACTTTGTGGAGCGGATTCGAGCCGTCCAGCCGTCTTTTTGGCTCTGCTGTATCCATGCCTCCGCCAGGCTCTGGGGGGCCTTCCGGAGCCTGGCAGACAGCGCCTGTGGCCGGTGCGGCCGGACTCTGCCCGACCAAGCACCGCTGCGTGGAGCTGGCTGACTTCCTGCCTCCGTCACGGACAGACGTGGGGCCGGCCTGAGGGCTTGGCTGGAGGCTGGACCCAAGGGCTGGGCTTCAAGGGGCCTGGGCTCCAGCCCACCCTCTCCTCAGCTCTCCCGACTCTGATGGGAGTTGCGACCGGTGCGCAGGCTCGGACGCTGCACCGGTCTTGGCCGCGCCCGGGGCGCTACCACGGGGACTTGAGGTGTGAGAGGGCCTCGAAGGCAAGCGCCGGCGCAGAGGAGCCCGCCCTGCCTGCCGAGGTGCGGCCGGGAACGGTGCATGCACCGCCCGTGTGCGCTCCGTGGGAGCGGGCGTATGCATTGCGTATGTTATTCTCCGCGTGTGGCTGCATGTGAGGGTGGCGTGGATTGTGTAAGGGGCTGTGGACCCTGTGCCCATTCTCGAGCGAGGTTCATTAAGGCTTGGGACCCTCTGGGCCGCCTGCCCTGTGCCCGGAGTCACTTCGCCGCCTGGGGCCGTTGCAGGCATGTTCTCCCAGCACTTGGCCTCTCCGCAGACCTGCTTTCGGTTCCCAGCTGCCCAGGGGGAGCGGCCCGGCTTTGTTTCTTCCTCCGGAGCCTCGGCCCGCTCTCCAAGTTCTTGGACTCGGGGGTTTCTGATCTCTCGCCCCGGGACCCCAGGGCGCGCGGACAGGCTGGGCCCCACCACACTCCTTGGCTGGCTCGCTTTCCCTCCTACGCCTTCCCCGGGCCCGGGGGGCTGGCGGGCGGCGCCGGGTGAGGCCAGGAGGCGCAGTTCCTTATTTTACGAGGTGTCGGGCCGGTGTCAGACGCAGCTCCGATAAGTAATACTCCAGTCTGAGGGACCAGAACGTGGTAATTAATCCCAAAGACTTAAGTGTATTTTAGTTCAGGAGAAAAAAAATCACTAATTCAATCGTCCGGAAAATTGAAGTTTGATGCATGAGTCCCCCCTGAAAGGGACGGGCTGGGGCCGCACGCCTCCCGTCTGCCCCTGCCGGTCGCCGCAGGGACCCCCCTCCTCCCCAACCTTCTGAGCCTTCAGGTCCAGGAAAGTCCACTGTCCCCGCCCTGCATGTTCCCAGCCACTCGAACCCAGGAGCCCTTTGGTTTTGCTCCCTACCCCAACAGCCAACCCCCTCTTTCTTGGGGCCCAGAAAGTATTTTGTGCTGCGAATACAGATGTTCCCCCAATACACACATGTGGGAAGGAGCATAAGGGATCCCCGGAAGTATAGGGGGAGTGACTAGGTAAGGGACCCAGAGTGGACGGGGTCAGGGACTTCAAAAGGCAAGTGGGAGAAGAAACCGGAAACCTGAGTGAACTGGGGTCCTGAGAGGCAGCAGGTAGGAAGCTGCTGTTGTAAAGTGAAGTCCGTGTGCTGGTTTCACGGGGACGTGACTGTGGGTAGAACTGTGGGTGTGCTGGGTGGTGGCGGTTAGCCTGTGGAACAGTGAGTGAGTGAGTTGTGTGGGAAATGGTTGCATCTCTAAAGAGTGCATGTGCATGAATGGTGGTGAGGAGCAGAGGATGGCAGGCCTGGGGCCACCCGGAGCCCCCCAAGCAGGTCCACAGGCTGTGTCTACAAAAGGAGAGGCTCCTGGGACTGGAGCAGAGGAAGGTGGTGGGTCCTCGGCCTGATGGATGTACATGTCCGGGGAGCAACACTCTGCAGGGAGGAGAATTCCTACCTGAATTTTCTCCAGCCCCCTCCCCGACCTCTGCACTCCCAGATCCATGCTGCTATCAGCAAGTCACCTTGTCTCCTCCTAACAGTTACCAGTCCTGGGAGAGACCTGGGACTTAGGGTGTGTGGCCAGCTTTGCAGGCATCAATAGGGTGTGTCACTGAGTGTATCAGATAGTGTGTGCAACCGAGAGACTGGACTTGTGCAGCTAATTGATGGAAACAGAGCATGTGCAACTGGGGGTGACTGGGTGTGTGCTGCTGTGTTCCTGTAACCGATTGTTGCAAACTAGTGTGTGCAACTAGGTGTGACTAAGTTTGTGCAATGGAGAGGAAAGAAGTAAAGCTGTCACTGGGGTGGGTGTGCCCAGTGGGTGAGTGATGCCTCCGGGTGTGTGATGTGTGCAGGGAGCTGGTGTGAGCAGATAACCAGGAAAATGAACATTAACGTGGAACTGAAGCTACAGACTACCAGACTCCTAGCTCTGAACAGCTTGACCAAGCTGGCTACTCAAATTTACACTTACAGTGGGTGGAGAGGAGGCAAGGGGAGCACATGGCCTGAAGGGAGGGGGCTCATGACAGCAGTGGAAGAAGGTGGGATGGAAAACCTCAGCCTGGGCATGCATCTACTCGGAAGGCAGGTGGGGCTAGTGAATAAACACTATGTTGGCCTGGACTCTGCTGCTTCGAGAAGGTTGGGATAGAGGTTTGTCCTTTGCTGTGCTGTTGGGTAATGTCAGGCTGCCCTGTCTATCTCCTCCTATTCAAGTGGATTCCCAGGCTGAATCTTTGTCTCCAGAATACTCTGCAGACCCACTTTGTCAGCATGAGTACCAGATCATCCCTGAAGGCCCAGCTTCCCTATTCACTCAAGAGAAGTTCCTCCTCCCTAGGGATGGGGTAGCTGAGCTCTACCCAAACTGGGAAGGGGACAAATAGCAATATGCACACGTGTGCCTGGTGGATGGGTGATCCTGCCTGCAGGGTTGGGAGTGAATGAGTCCTGCCCACTTTGGAACCTGGTTTGTGTATATATGGGGTGTGTACAGGGATCACTGTGCATTGGTGTGTGCATGTGGACATGTGCAGCTTCCCCATGAAGAGCTGGATGGAACTAGCTGTTTGGGTAGGGGGGGAGGGGATGTGGTGGGAAAGGAAGATTAGTTACTGTGAGTATCCTGAAACCTGTGTGAGTTTAGTTATCAGCATGTGTATAGAGAGGTTTGAGGTAAGTTGTCATCACATCTGGTTGTGGTATGACATCTGGATACATGGGATGGAAGCACCCCCAATTGGATGTCTACATCCTCATACCTCTCAATTCAGGGGTGCAAGTGAGAAGCAGTGGGTCCAGGGCTCTGTGGAGAGGGACCCAGGGCTGGAAGCTCCCTCAGCCAAAAAATGGAGGACTTCTTTTCCCCTTCCTTGCTACCCCTGAGGCTAGAATGGGAAAAGGTGACCCCTTTCATCTCTCAGAAGCTGCTCAAGGTGAAGTGCCTACACCTCCCAAGGGACTGTCCCCTCTCTCCTGATGTCTTTGATGGGGCCTATTGATCCAGCTGCCTGAGGCTCTGCTGGGACCATGTGCCCACATGTAAACAAAGGGTTGGCCCAGGTGGGCTCATGGCACACAGCCAATCCAGGGTACACACAACACAAGCACACAGTGTCACATAGACTTCCCAGAAACAATGCAAACATACACAAAGCAGGCATGAGTTACACAGACCCACAATGCAGAAGAAACTCAATACACTTCCACAATTACACAGACATACAGGATGCCCAGAAACACAGTGTGGTCACATATGATACAGCACACTCACTGAAATATAGGCAGCCAGTAGCACACACAATAGTTAAACAGATAAACCTTTGCTGTTAAACAGATATACCATCCTAACTGTCATAACACAATCAGAGCAGTGACAGAGGCATAGCCCACAGTTACCACAAGCACACAATGCACATGCTTCCAGGCATTCTATGCCACCACAGACATGGGGAGGGAGCTGGCTGGTTTAGGCAACTTTGGGGGAAACGCTGCAGATATTCTGATGTTCTGAGAGGAGTCCAACAGCAGCAGAGGGCAGCGAATAGTAGTAGACAAGGGTGGTGGGGCAGGGAGGCTCCAGCTGTCTGGGGGAGCTCTCAGTCCTTGGCCCAGGAAAAAACCAAGTCCCCAACCACCCCAGAAATGCAATCAAAGCCACACGCCGCCCACCGCCCCACACAATGGCTCTGGCTGGAGTCGTTATCATTTTTGTTAACTTTTTATCGACTGTTTGCTAGATGGCGTGTCAGTAAAGTGTATGATTTGAGATGAAAAATTAGGCAGATTAACCTGAGGGGAGAGCCTGATTGATTACTAAATAGGATCAATTTGAAAGTTTTAGTCCTGGCGTTTCTGCAGAGCCTCTTAATACTTCAAACTTCAATTTTACGGGCGATTGAACTAAGCATGTTTCTGACAAAATTGATATATGTATTAATTTGCTTTAACTGGTGATTAATTACTCTCCACTGAAAGAATTATATGGAGCTGTTTGCCTGCGATTTGCATATTAATCAAATTCTAGTTGATAATTCCACTGGTGGGGGGTCGAGGGCGGGGCATGGGGTACGAGGGTGTGAAGGGGTGTTTGCGCGTGTGCCGGTGTGTGAGCCGGTGTATGTGGGGGCTCCCCACCCCCCTTTGCTCGCTCCCTGCTTAGCTGCCAGTTTAGTGCATTAAAACCAAAGATGCAGAACGAGTTTGCCCGGCTATTTGGCGGGAGCAGAAATTGCCTGTCCGGTTTTATGATCTGCTCAGCCTGAGCAGCCGGGTCCTTAATGTCCCCTGTCAAAGTGTCCGCGATTTAAAGGGAAAACGGTCCCTGCTTTAACACTAAGCCTGGCTGACAAGGGACGAGGCAGGGATGAGCACCCCCTTAAATAACCCCCTTTCCAGAAGGACCATGGTTTCCGGATGGCACCCCAGCTCTGATGACCCTCAGAAACTGAGCCATGTCCTTGGAGAGGTCCCAGCTCCTGCACTGCTCTAGCTGTGGAGTGCCCCCCACACAAACACTTATATACACAGGGGCACATGCGTGCACAGCAGAGACCCAGACACACAGTCAGACACTGCCAATTGAGCTGATGGGCAGGAAGCCACCCTCTTAGACACATGTAGACACAGCTACCCAGTCACACTCCTGTTCACTTAGACCCCCGCTCTTGGGCCTGTCTGTAGACACACTCAGCTACCCACACTCACATCCAGACATACAGAACTACACACAGGCAGGGAGCCTACATAGATATCCAAGTCACATCCACATGGCCTTTCAGGCGCACGTGGTCACACACACTCAGACACACGCACATTTTCAGATTCACACACAGACCTCACCCACACACATACCCAGGCATAAAGCTCTCTGGTATGGGGATTCGCAGCCCTAAAAGCCCCAAATGCTTACTCACACATGCAGTCCCACCTCCCCCCTCTGGTCCCCTTGCCTGGCCCGACTCTTTAAGCTAAAGCGGGTGGCGCCTCTGAATCAACTTTGCCCATCTCTGGATTCAAAGGGTAGGAGTGTAATTAAAACCAGATAATTAATGAGACAATATTCCTCCAGCTACATCTTTAATGAACAAACCCCTTCAGGGCAGCCTCTTCTTCTAGGCTCATTAAAGAGAAGAAAGTTAGGCGGCTCGCGGACTTCCCAGCGTGTTAATAACGAACCCGGAATGGGTGCCTTGGACCGGAGCAAGGGAGCCACAGTCGCGCTCCCTGGCCCTGATCCTTCCACCAGCACTTTGTAGCTTTGTTCACCCCCACCCCATCCCCACCAGGTCTCCGGCTGCCCCCCAGCGGTTCCTCAAGCCGCTGCTTAGTGACTCCTTACTCCACCCGCCCTGTCTCTGGCGTCCTCTCACCAGCACCCGACAACCTGAGCTCTGACGCGAGCCGGCGTCTGGCCTCCCAGTTCCTCTCCAGCCTGGCGCTACGAGCTCAGGCCCTCTGGCTGGATGGGGCGGGCTCTGTAGAAGGGAAATCTAGGCAAGATGGCCCTAGTCTCCCTCTGAACCTCAGTGCCCTAGCTAGGTGGCCTGGGACTGACATTTGAGCTGCGGTCCTGAGGAGGGGTGGGAAGAGATCACCTCGTTCTCCACGCGCACCTTCTGCACTCTCAGAACGTGCACTAGCAACCATATGCACGTACACTCGCGCGCGCGAGCGAGCATACACAGACACGCCCACTCGCTTGCGCACACACGTGCACGGTCGCGATGCCTCAGGTCCAGACGGCGCGGCCCCTGCAGCGGCGACAGCTTGTTTAGGTCTTCACCCCGCCGCCTGAGGTCGCTCTAGCGTCCGTCGTCCCCAGGATGGGAATATTTTCGCTCCGAGTGCAGCCTCTGGGACCTGAAGCCAACAGCTCGACCAGAGAAACTAGGAGCAGGCATCGTATTGGGGGTTCAGGGCCCAGCGAGCCCTAGTCAGTCCGAGGCGGGGGCAGTAGTTCTGGCGGCGGCTTTCGCAGCCGCGCCTGTGTTCTCCAGCGCTGGCTTTTAGAGATGAGTTATGTGGCAATGAGCGAAGTAAATCTGCATGCGCAAAAGATGCTAATTACTCTTAATAGCCTACCCAGACGCCCCGAGACTGGAAACCCAGAAACGTAAATCTGCTCCCGATAAATATTTTTAATTGTGAAATTTCCTGGAAAGAAGGCTTTGGGTGTGCAGGCTGAGGCATTTGGCTTTGGAGGGAGGGAAAGGCTCCACTCCGGAAGCGGGGTAGAGTCAGGGGCCCCGCGCAGGTGCGCCAGGCGCGCGGGCCGGGCGACCTAGCGGGGCTGGCCGGCGCTGGGTAAAGTTAGTGATGTATCGCATTAATTACCAGTGTGAGCTGCAAATGGTTCGAGGCCCAGGAAAAATTAATGGGAATCCAAATTCTAATTATGTAGCTGTTGTTAAAGAGTTTAACTAGATAGTCACGGAGAAAATTGGATTATGCATAGAAATACGCAGCCTGCGCAAGCGCGCGGTCCGGGGGACCCGGTCCGCGGACTCTCAGTCAGGCGTCCCCCGCCCTAGAGGACACTCCTCTCAGAGGAAGGAAAAGACCCACCCCCGTCCTAGCTTATAAATAAAGATCCCGCGTTTTCAGATGACAGCGGCAGGACCGGTCTCAGGATGGGTGGAGAGTCCCGAAGCTTGCAGAGGCGCGCGCTTGGCTGCGGGGTCCCTGTGGAGGTCCAGTACCCCTGGGTCCCTTGGTCTGGGTAAGCGTTTGTGCCCATTTCTCAGGTTGTTGCCTCCAGGTCTCGGCGAATCCACCCTGCACCTCTTTCTGTTAATCATATAATTACCTCTCAGCGATGGGGGTTTACATTTTTTCCACTGTCAGTTTAAGGAAATAACCACCAACCGGAAGCCCACTTGCACCCGAAGCCTCGTCATTCACTTTATTAAGGACTCTGGTTATGTTTTTATTTTCGCAGGAAATGAGGCCTGATCAAGCAGCACTAATACCTCCGGCCTTGCGGAGGGGGCGGGGACTCTCAGGGGCGGGCTCCATTTCCCGGAGGCCGGGTAGCGGGTGGTGCTCAGGCTTCGAGAAGGGTGGGGCACTTGGGGGCGTGGACACCCAATCCTCCACTTCTCCTAATTTCTTCCAAATTTTCCCAGAACCCTGAATTCGTTCTGTCCCAGTCTACTCAGTAGGCAAGCCCGCACTTTGCCTCATCCCATCGCCCTGAACTTGGAGTCCCCGCCAAGCTAGCGCCGGTGGGGCTGGTAGCGAGGACCTGTGAAGTTGAGGGGACACTGCAGCCCCAAAGCCTGATCCAGCGTCCTTTCAAGCCCACGTACCCCCTTCCCAGGAGCTTGGCAACCTCCCAGGACGCCGCTAAGGCCTCTGGAGTAGGCGGGCAGGCCTGAACGGAGGGAAAGCAGCACCTCTCCGGGTCCCTTCCCCGCCCCCTTCAGTGTGATTCCAGATTTCCATTTCTCCTTCCACGAGAACAGAGCCTCTCCTCGCCACCCGCTACTTTAGAGGGGTAAGTCGGTGGGTTGGAGTTTTCACCAAGGCGCTCCAACCCTCCAGGCCAGACCGTGCTCGGTGCTTTGCGACCGCCAGCGGCTTCTAGCGCTCCGCATCGGATCGCTATTTTCTAGACGGCCGGGTGGGATTAGCACTGGCGCGGCTGGCAGTGCCATCGGTCTCCAGTCTTCCCTTCCTTCCACACATGCTCCCGATTGAATTCGGAGGGTGAGGAATGAGGAGGGATGGGTCCTCTGGGCTAAGCCTCGGGAGACCAGGGGGGATGGTCTGGAAAAAAAAAAAGACCCCATAAATTTGGGGCATGGGAGTCTGAATAATTAGCAGGCGGTGGCAAGAAGCCAAGGTGGGAGCCATTGATCTGTTCGGGGAAGGCCTAGGCAGAGAAGGGACAAATTCTAACTTAGGGAATGGGTCTGAGTCAGAGGCGTTTAGAGCCCACCCTTTCCTCCTGGGCTCTGAGTGGGTGGGAGTGGGAGGCAGTTCCTCAGAGCTGGGGCAGATTTCCCAGGGTCAGGAGAAGCCACTGAGGTTAAGGAAGAGCAAAGGAAGGGAGACCAAAGATCTGGAGATCTACGCCCACCCACACTGCCCGTCAGCTCCCTCCACCCTTCACCCTCCCGGGGGTGGAGCTTGGAAGGCCTAGAGCAGGAAGTGATACACAAACCCACAAATCCAGGGAGAAAAACAAACAGGTGGACAGACATGGGCACGCTCTTGGATTTTTTACTCCCGCGCAGAATTCGGATTCTAAGGCCTCGAATTCTTCTCCCAGTGGCCTCAGAACAGAACAGATCCGGGGAGGCAGGTAGGCCGACGATAGACTAAAACACCGAGGATCCTCCACCCTCTTCAGCTTCCAGGGAAGGTCCAGGGGACCCATCCTCTATCCCACGCAATGCGTGCCAGGCCCCCTCTTCTCCTCGACTCTTCCAAGCCTCCTGGGAACCATGGCTATTCCATAGGCCCACAAGTACTCGGGCGGTTCCTCTCTTTCAGCAAGTAGACTCCTTGGGGACTGGCTCCTTCCTGCAGCTCTCGCTGAGTTTCTAAGCCAACCCCCTCCACTAGAGCCAGGGTCTTCAAAGCCTGCACCTCTCTGTGATGCGGGCTTCGAGCGCCACCTAGTGGCACTTGTGGAGATGCGCAACAGCAGCTTGCGTTCTTCAATTGTCCCTGTCTCCCCACCCCTACCTGGAACCCCAATACCACCCAGACATTAGAAGGCCACTGCAAGGAAGAGCAGCGGAATGGCTGGGGAGCTCCCACTTGGCACCCGTAGATGCCGGGACGCTCTTTCAGGGATTGAGTATGGGGTAGGGATAGGAAAAGGCCATTCCATGTTTCTGTCGGTAAGGGGCGGAAAAAGGATCATCTTTAGGGCATTTCAAGAGTCTATTCCTTTTCTGCGCGAGAGCCTAAAGGGGAAGTTATGAGCCCCCAGTTATCGCTATTCCTACCCCAGCCAGGCCTCAGCAGTCACCCCTACACTAGAAGCAACTAACCAGAACCCTCCCGGCTCCCAAAGTCTTGAGTGCTCGCAACCGCCTCCTTGCGGGAAAGGTTAGGCAAGAGCTCCCTCTGCTGATCATAGTTTGGCACTGCTACAGGCTGCCCCCGGAAGCTGCAAAATTCAGGCGAGGGGCAGGATATGTTTCTGTGATCCTGATCTGAACTGCTGGTCATCTAAGCCATCATTCTGCCTTCAGGAAGGATCCCTTTCCCAAATGTGCAGAGGCTTCTCTGGTCTTCATGGGTTTGCACAGTGCTGCTGAATTCTACCCTCACTGCTAGTTTTGTGTTAATCTTACCTTTCTCTTCTGCTGCGGGCAGCTCCCCACAACTCATATGGTGCCTGGAAAGTTAGAAATTTCTTCCTCTACAGTATGATCATTAAGCCTGACATAAAAGGCTCTGTTCCCATCTGTAGAGGGTAGCTAGCACTCTACAGATGGAAAGGACAGGGGAAGAAGGAGTGCCAACAGGCACAGGGTCAGTCCCTTCAGAGACGATATAAAAAGTGGTGAGAGGTGGTAATGGTGCTGTCTGGCACTTCTACAGAGCCAAGACCCCTTATTTTCCAGTAACAGCCAGTGACTCCCTGACTGAGAACCCCATGAGGTCCTGCACATGCCTGATACACAATGACTTACTCTCTCATGCTAACCCAGAAGGCCACCATCTATTGACACTGAACCTCCTGACCCTAGTACAGCCACATAAACCAGTGACTCACCTCTGATACCTGTCCCACCCAATTGCAGGACATTCTCTAGCTCCGGACAACTAGGGGAAGCAAGGATCAGAGTGTGAAGAACCCTGGGAAGATGTGAGGGGAGGCAGTCTGTGATGTCACTCTGGATCTTTGTGCTCAGTTTTGGCATAGTCCTTAGAGAAGGGAGAGAAAAGGCAGTGTGTGCATGTACATGGCAGAAGGACAACGCTTTGAAGGTCGCCCTGTGATGTGAGATCTGGTGACACCCTCTCTCAGAGCGCAGATCCAGGCCCTTCCTGTCTACTTGCCATATCCAAAGAGTAGGACTCCCACCTACTCTTATAATAAGCCACGAGTATTGGGAATTTGCAGTTACTCTAAGTAGCCCAAGAAAATTAGACTCCTTAAACCTAGGCCTTAAATAGAGAAAGAGGTGAAAAGGGAGGGTGGGCGTCTTCTGTCCATCTTCATCCTTTCTTGGAGTCGTCAGTAGTTTCCCACGAGGGGGCATGGTGCTTCCTGCTTTCTCCAGCATGGACATCTTGGAGTCCTTGGAGTCACTGCATTTACAACCAGGATACCTCGTGTTCCTTTCTCTTCCCTCATGTCTAGAAAAAGAAGGCAGCAGGGGAGAGGTGGCTGATGTGCCTGGCTATCTGCTAATCTGAGCTTGAGAAAATGCAGATTTCAGGCTCCACTCCCAAGCCACTGAAATGGAATATAGGAAGTGGGACCAAAGAATCTTCCCTTTGATGTAGCGGCTTGAGACCAGGATCTGAAGTCAGGGGGATGTCCTGGGAATGGTCCCTACCACTTTAATGCATTCAGATCTTGTTTATTTCCTTCTGCTCCCTCTGGGTTCCAAGTAAAGGTCTGTAGACTTCTATGCTGAGAGTTGTGTGTGGAGCCTGAGAGGAAGAAGACAGAAATAATGCTGGAGGGTGCTCAGGAAGTCCCCGGCAGTGAGAGGGGAATCGGCCACAGGCTAGAAAGAAGTATCCCAGAGTTTCCACACCAAGGGGAACAATGTGTTGAGATTCCCAAGGGGTCCAGGAGAAGCAGCTGTCAGGGATGCCCCAGCTGGGTGAGTCTGCACCCTGACCTGGGGGAAGGTGCAACAGGCAGTTGTAGATGGCAACCTATGGAGCTGGGGACTTGAGGGCACAGGGATAGTGTGGTGATACTGAAAACCTGGTCATATCCACCACCTTAAGCTGTTGTCTGTGGTGTTCTCCTTTTATCCCTAAGCTTTTGGAGCCTCTAGACCTGGCATTCTTAACCCAGTGCCCAGAATCCGCTGCATTTCAGGGCAGAGTTGTATGTGTATACTTATGTGTGTTTTTCTGGGTGGTGATGGCTTTTATCAGATTCCCAAAGGGTCTGTGACCCAACAGAAATCACCGGCATTGATTTCCTTCTCATTTTCTCCTATCTGCTGTGAGGAAACCACCTTGATTTGATTCTGAAACTCCTATGACAATGCATATAAATGGGTTTGTATAAGTTAAGTTTGAAGATGAATAGGCATTCAGTCGCCCCTGTCCCACAAAGAACAGCTGTCAGGATGTGGCCGGAGCCCTACCGCCAGGGGAGCTAAACACTAGGGAGGCAGGGGCTGGGGGTGCCAAGCCTTCCACCAGCAGGAGGCTCCCTGGAGGAAGAGAGGTGGCCCATGGGTGGTTTCCCCTCCCCTGTGGACCCCAGCCAGAGGGAGGTCAGAGTGAGGGAAGATGGCAGACTGAGAAAGTCAAGTGGGACTTTCGCTTCAGTGAGTGGAGGTAAGACCCAGCTGGCCTTTTGCTTCTCTTCACCTCCAACCTTCTGTAAACCTGGATTTCCCAAGATGGAAGATGAGCTAGTTTTCAATTTTATCAGTTGAATGACTGAATGATTGAATAAATAAAGCAAAATGGTTTCATGAGGGTTATTAACAGCCAGGTTAATAAAAAACAACAACAACACAGAAACAGTCTTTGTGAGTCGTCTGAAGCTCTTGCGGCAAGGGCCTGTCCTTGCAACAAGTGGTGGTGCTGTGTGCTGAGGCTCCCACATGGGATTACCTCATTCCATCCCCAGAACCACCTTGAGACACAGGCCCTGGGCGTTACAGTGCCCATTGTACAGATGGGGGCACGAGGCTGGGGGCCAGGGCACTTCCCCGATATGGCAGTTTGCCAACGATCAGAACTGGACCCGCTTCCTGGGGCTGCAGAGCCCTGGCTCTGCCCGTCTCACGGGACTACCTGGGCGAGCCCACCTTTTCCTCAGGCCCTGGGGAGGGTGGGAGTTGTGTCTTCAGGGTTGCAGCTTCCCTTTCAGCATCTCCTCTCCTCCTTCCAGGCGAATGGTGACGTCCACCTCTCCTGCTTCTTACAACTCCAGGTGTGGTCCTGGGACCAAGAGCATCACCCAGGAGGGAGCCAGTTAGAAAATCCCTGCCCAGACCCACTGAGTCAGAATCTGCATTTCAACAAAATGTCACTGAGTCATTCCTGGGCACATTGCAGTTGGAAGCAGTCACCTCTCCATCTCTCTCTGCCATCCACAGGTAAGGATGCTAACCCGATTCATAGGAAGTCACCCCCTCCGGGCTGCTGGGGGCACAGATGCTCATTTCAGCCATGACCCGCAGCTTCTCCCTCCTGCTTCCGGTTTCCCAGGACGTCTCGCTTCCAAACCCTCCCCCCCACTTCCAACAAGAAAGCCAGCTCCCCCTGCCCTCCCCACATCCCTGCATTACCCTTTGTTAGAAAACAAACTTAATCTCAGCATAGTTTCACATTTACAGAAAAGCTGCAGCGGCAGCTCCTTAACCAGTGTTCCCTCCAGCCGGCTGCCCCACCGCAGGGGTGCGCCGCCAGCGCCGGTACGTGGGCACTAGCTAAGCCACTCGATTCACGTTCACAGGGTTTTCCACTCTGGTCCTTTCTCTGTTCCAGGACTCCAGCCCGAGTAAATACTGCGTTACGTTTAGCCGTCACATCTGGTCTGCGAGAGGGTTTCAGACTTGCCTTGTTTTGTTTGTTTGTTTGTTTGTTTGTTTGTTTGTTTGTTAAATGCCCCTAACAGTCTGGAGGACTACTGGTCAGGTATTCTGCAGACTGTCTTTCAGCTTGGGTCTGTCTGGTGGTTTTCTCATGGTTAGACTGGGGTTGCGGGTTTGGGGAAGACCACAGAGGTGAAATGCCCCTCTCATCACGTCATGTCAGGGGCCATTCGATCTACACGACTCATCCTCACCAATGACGGTGAACTTGATCACGTGGCCGAGGTCGTGCCTTACCTAACCTTCCCTTCCCTCTTCCCCCATGTCTCTACAGTTTCCTTCCTGGTAGTTTGTCATTGTTTCTGTAGTTAAGGATAAGCTCACCCGGAAGCATCTCCTCCCCTCACTGCAGCACATCCCTCCCTGCGCCATTCAGGTTGGCGCCCCAGTGCTTTCCTTACTGACGAGGATGTTGTTGGAACACACCCTCTGCCAGAAGCTCCGATGCACTCACGGCTCCCCCGCCCGCAGGAAGCCTAAAAGCTAAATGGAAGTTGCCCACCGGGGCCTGGAGGCCAACAGGAGGTGGGGCCTGGAGGCCAATGGGAGGCATGGCCTCGAACAAGCCAGGATACGCTCCCTCCCGATGAAGCGTTTCCTACTCAAGGTGAAGGAGAAAATTAGAGTTAGATTAGAAAGTTATCTGGAGCAGGGCAGTACCGTGTGAGAGAGGGAGGTATCTAGCCACGCCTGAGTGTTTGCACTTCTTAATACTCGTTATTGCATTCGGAATTCGGAATTATCCCTTCCAGTCATGTTGGGCAGGAGTGATGTGCGTCTGCTTTAACAGCCATGTTTTCATTTTAGAACGGCAGCATTGAACAGAATGTATCCTGCTGTCCTTCCCACTCTGAGACTTCAGTCTGCCTGTGCAGCATGAGATAGTCCTCCTCTCCACCCTGGACCCAGGGCTACCACTTGCCAAGTGATCACTGAAGAAAGAGAAGTCAAAGACATCCTAAAGGGGCTCCACCAGGCAGACTTGGTGCTCAGTAAGGGAAGCTCTGGCCTCTGGGTGGAACTGACATCTTTAGAGTTTTAGTTAGCTCTGTTTAATAGCAGTGATTGGAAACCCACCCAAAGCAGCTTGATATAACATGGCTGCACAGGGCTCCTCTTTGACACTTCCCTGAAGGTAGGCTACAGAAATGGGAGTACAATGTGAGCCCCCACTCCACCAGACATGGCTAATTTGATCAGGAGTGGACAGTGACCCAGACTGGGCCTGCTGGATCCTTTCCCCTGATTTGGACAAAAGCTACAGAGAGATGAGAACATTTCTGTGGCCACTTGAATGTGTACACTATGGGGCTATGAAGCCGTCATGGTCAGCCTCGTGCACATAGAGAACTGGTCTCAAGTAAGGTGCTGGAGACATGGGGCCAAGAGAAAGGGGCTGCCTGGTTCCTGGGTCCTCCTAGGGCCCAGTGGGCCCCCTGTCCTTATAATAACTATATTACATAATATAATAATAATAATAATAATAATAATAATAATAATAATAAAAGAACTACCATTTTCACCTAAGTTAACCTGGGTGAGTTTCTGTCACTTATACCCCAAAAAGCCCAAGTCAGGGTATTATACAGATTCAGAGATATCACAGAATGGAAGGGTGGGAAGTACACTAGGACTCAGTGTTGTAAAAAGCAGGTCTCGCTCTCTCTCAATCTGCCCATTTGGTTCTTCTCTTGCCCTATTTATCTCAACAGACCAGGTTTCTATTTTTTGTTTGTTTGTTTGTTTTCATTAGGAATCCCCAAATGGTTGCCCTAGTCCTGAATCTATATAACCTTTCAGATCTAGCCATTGACTACAATCTCTGCATCTCATTTAAATAGGAGAGATAGGCAGAGAGAGAAAGTAGAGGAGAGGTTTTGACTGATTTTGCTTGGCTTGGGGGACGAGGTGTTTCACACAGTATATTGATCAGGACTCTCCCCCTTAAAGAAGAGACAAAAGTCCAACTCAAAGTAGCCCAAGAGAAAAAGTGGGAATGAAGGAAGTGAGGTAACTGATAAGAACAGAGTGGAAAGGTCTTCAGGAACTGAATCCTGAAATGCCAGCAATGTCACTGGGGCTCTCTACTCCTGTCTGTGTTGGCCTCTTCCCTTATATTGGCCCTTTATGTGGGACTTGGGGGGAGCTGACAACTCTAGGCTCCTATCGCCCCCACTCGTGACCTCAGAGTAAAGAAAGGCTTTCTGTCTTCTGTTACCTGTGTGCAAAATCCCACTTAAGGAGGTGATGACCCAGGTTGAGTCAAGTTCCCTCCACTGGGCTGATGACTGTAGCCAGGAGGAGAGTGTGATGGCAGCCTCTCAATGCACACACGGCAGGGGCTTACTTAAAGAACAGAGCTGGCTGGGCGGGTCCACTGGGCATAGTCTGCAGTGTGACCCCTGTCAGGGGCTAGGGCAGTGGCAGATAAACTAGCAGATAAGCTAGGTGGGAAAGAGGGCAGTACTGACTCCAGGTACTCTTCTTCTGTCTTCCTGAGCTCTCCCTCAGAGCCCTGTCCTTGCAGACCTGAATAATTCCACCAACGGCCCTTTGGCCTCCCATAGTTCTTTTTCACCCTGGAACTTTAGTCTCTTGCTGTGACTCATTCTGCCTGGGCTCAGCCCACTGGCTTCTGAATCCTCACACTCTGGGGAAGGATTCTAGAAGCATGGCTCTGAGCAAGAGCCTGTAACCCTCTCCATGGGTTGATACTGCCCACTGGGGTTGGAGGCCTTGGCTCACAGGGGCCACGGAGCTAGAAACAGTAAGTTCATGGAGGAAATGAACTAACCTAGTGCAGAGTCACTGGTCCAGGCATTAGGCCTGGAGGATCCCAGGTTGAACTGACTTTTGTCCCATGAATGGTCTTAAGAGTAGCCCCCTTCTAGCAGCAATTATAAGCTCTCTGTGTTGACTTCTGTCATCCCCAAGTCTTAATTAAGCAAAGTTTTGTCAAATGCTAACAATAATAGAAAGACATTAGAGGTCAGAGGCCTGCAGGCAAACCCTGCCTTCAAATCTGAGACACTGGGAGACAGGATTACTTCACAACTCCAGTTGTCTCTCAAACAAGTCTGTTCAGACATCTTCAAATATGCGTTTTAGCACTTCTCTCTGCCAGAGTGTTGACACTCGGGCTGACTTTCCCAGGGCTGAGTGATGCCTCAGCGGGTCTGTGTAGCACTTTCCCGGGGCTTGGAGGTACAGGCATCGCCAAGAGGCAGGAGAGTGAGCCAGAAGAGCATTCCTGCTTCTCAGTCAGTACCTTTTCTGTTTGCAAATCCCTCAGCACAAACCACTTAATACATGTGGACAAATCTGTCCAGACTCTCAAAAGATACAATTCTTGGGGGTGAGGAAAGAGGAAGGACTGTCTTCCCCACACTCTTGGCCATCACTTCCTATTCTCTACCTCTCAGTTCTGGCCGGGAAGATTCTGAGAGCAGGATGGAGGCGGAAGCTTGGGGAAGTCAGTGAAGCAAGGTGGTGGGTAAGGACCTTGCCCCTGGGTGTCAGTGGGAGGCTGGGGTTACACCACTTTCGGGACCCATTGTCCTGCAAAGGTGTGAACTAGCATCTATCAAGGTCTATGTTAATGGCAGGCTGTGTTAACTCAGTAACTTGCTTTGACAACCTTTTTATTTTGAAAAATTTAAAACTACAGAAAAGGTAAAAGATAGTATAATAAACTCCCAAATGCCCTTTATCAAGATTTACTGCTAATATTTTACTACATTTGCTTTATTCTCTCTTTCTCTTGCATATACATACACACACACAGATAATTATCTTATTTTTTTCTCAACTATTTGAGGATAAGTTTCAGGGATCATAACACTTCCTCCCTAAATACTTCAGCACAAATCTCTTAACAACAAGAACATTTTCCCACATAGCCTTAGGACAACTACCACATTAAGGAAATGTCATTGACACACACTGTTATATGGTCCATATTCAAATGTGGCTCTTGTCCCAATATTGTCTTTTATAATAATTTTTTTTTCCTGATCCAGGATCTGATCCAGAATTACGTGTTGTGGTTAGTTGTCATATCTCTTTAGTCTTCTTTAATCTGGAAAAGTTCTTCTCAATCTCTGCTGCCTTTCATAATTTGACTTTGGAAAGAGTTTGGATGTCTGACAGTTTTCTCCCGATCAGATTTAGCTTATGTATTCGGACAAGGATGTGACATGAGTAATGCTGTGTCCTCAGCGCCTCAGTCAGGAGGCACTCGATGTCAGCTGGCCCCATTATTGGTGATGGTAACTTGGATCACTTGGTTAATGTGGTTGTTTTCCCTTTGAAATTAATAAATGCTCTGTGGGAAGATACTTTGAGAGTGTCCTTTTCCCCAGTAAACTCTTATCCAATAGTTTTAGCCTCCATTGATGATTCTTTCCTGAATCAATAATTACTATGACAATTGCAAAATGGACTTGTCTCCTTTCAACATCTAGAATTAGCTGCTATTTATTATCCTATTTTACAGATTGAACCACTGAGGCTCTGAAAGTCAACTAACTACCGGGTGCCACAATGCAGTGAGATTCAGAGTCAGACCTGTCTGATTCCAGAGCCTGTGTGTTTGCCCTTCTTCTGTCTTGTCGCCCTCCAGCCATGAGACATGGGAGGTGATGAGATGTTCTCTCACCCCGTCTCCCCAACAGACACTTTACTACATCCTTGCTCCCAGTCCTAAATGTGAGGCTGAGGCTCTGGCCACAGCTGGATGGAGAGAAATGGGCTGTGGGGTTAGCTTTGCAACCCCCACCCCCAGCCTTTTCCTTGTAATGCCTTCATGAACCTTCCAAAAGTGATATCCAGAGCAGAAATCTCACAAAGAAGTCACCTCAATTATCCTGCCCTTTCCCCAACACACCCAGACACACACACACCAGAGCTAAGAGGCTCTCTCTTCTGATCCTGGAGAATAAGGAGAGGCTTTGCAACGTGAAGAAGTACCTATGAGAGACAGACTGAGCTGTGGTGTCACACGTATCTGTGGGTGAGTTTCTATGTACAGTTGGGAGTTCTATAAGGGAAAAAGAGAAGGAAGGGAGGGACTATGGGTAGTGCTTAAAAGTACTGACTCTGGAGCTGGACTGCTGGAATTTGAACCTCGGTCCACCATTAACCTGTGAAACTCTGGATAAGTTACTTGACCTCCCTAGGCATTGCTTTTATCACCTGCAAACACATCTATAGGACATAACAGTACCTACCTCACGAGGTTGTTGTGGGGGTTAAATGAACTAATATGTGGAAAGTGCTTCCCAAGTGAGCTACTGCTCCATCGATGGTGGGGGTGTGCTGAAGATGTGGGTAATGGTGGGCGGAGGGGAGCCTGGAAGGGCCCCAGCTCCAGGACAGTGTTGCATGGGGAGAGAGCCCGTGCTCTGTGATTCCAGAGGATGAGGGGTGGGGGCGGGGTGAGACTGAGGCAGGAAGGATACTCCTGTCATGCGGGGCTGGGAGGGCTGGGATGAGTCACTCACTCACTTGTATATGCTTTATCTCTCACCTGCTTCCAGAAAGGCTTTGAGTAGCTCATAATTAAAGCCTCAGGTGCCTCAGCCTGCTGAGACAGAAAAGACTGTGTTCTCAGCTGAAGTGTGGTTTGGGCGAGGGTGGCACAGCTTGGCAGGTCCTGGGCCTACCCGGAGGGATGGAAGAGGGCCGACTTCCGAGGTGTGAGGGGTGGAGGATGGCAGGAATGAGAGGCTGAGGAAGGAGAGCCAGGCTGAGAGCCCTGACTGGCCACTGGCCCACATGGAAGCTACGCCTGTCCATTTTGGACAAAGGAGTGTGGGGAGAGGAGTTGGGGGGCACTGAGAAGGAGCTCCAAAAGCTCTCGGAGTCTGTCTGGGCCCATTTTCAGTATTCACCCACTTGCTGTGTTTGGGCCTAGACCATCTTGTTGGGATGTTCTTGTTGGCCAGTCCTGGGCCCTCCAGCTGCCCCAAGGCTCGGGCTCTTCCCACAGGGAGCCACCAACTTCCCATCTCTGGAGGGAGGGATTTCCCCCTCCAGCTCCAGGTCCACATGCCTCTGGCCTCAGGGTGAAACACTTGTGGAAGGAAATCCTGTCTTCCCGCACCTTCCTACCCCGCTGCCACCCCCAGCGTGAGATGGGCCCCACCCGCCCCTCTGTCTTGCAGTAGGATGTCCTGAGGATTCTGGTGCCTTCGTCTGGCAGCAATGACGGCAGTTCCTGCCCCCACCCCTGGGAGCCCGTCTCTCTCAGTCCACCCAGGACTGCCCCTCCCCCACACCATTTCCTGCCTCTTCCCTTGAACCTCTCCACGTGCCCCAGCTTCAGCTCAGCTCAGGTTTCCTTAGGGGTATTGACAGCATCCCCACATTACACCAAGTTTTGGCAAGTCCAGCTCAACTCTGACAGTCTTTCTGTCACACTTCCCTCCAGCTACTTAGACAAAACTTTACCTGGGTAATGGAATACCTTCCGGTTAGGGAGGTGGGGGGTATCCTCCAGGCAGGATTAAACATGATGACAGTTACTTAAGGTACAGGCTGGAATTCGAGCTAAAAAGGTAAGGCAGCAAGACTGGTGGGGTGGGGACCGTCAGAAGTTCCAGAGCCAGTCTCGGTTGTAGGGCTGCCCAAGCAGCAGAGGTGGACAGGAGGACCATGCAGCCTCTGCTCAGGGTGCCTGCCTCCACCCCTGCTCTGCAAAGGAAACCCCACCCCTGAGGTCAAACTAGGGGGCAAGGAAAATAGGTGAAACGGAGCTAAATGAGAAGAGGAGGGAGTGCCAGTGCTAGAAACGCACTGGTCCCAAATCTTGAAACCAAAGGACAGGCTTCCTTGCAGGAGGGGGTTGTGCGAGGAGGGGGGCGTGGGGGGTGATCAAGGCTGGAAGTACCTTGATGCACAACCATTGGCCACAATCTGGGGGAAAAAACCCTTATAAGTTGAGATGCATCCATGTGGGAACAAAGTTCCCTGTTAGAAAGAGGAATCTGGCTGAAAGGAGCAGAAACTTACTCAACTTGCTCAACCAAAACGAGGTGTTTACTAGAAGGAAATAGCAGCATGTCATGGACGACAAGTTGCAGAGGTGGAGTGGAGCCCTCTAAGGGTCTCAAACAGGAATGTGAAAGAATAATTGGGGTTACTGTCCCTGAATCTTTCCCAAGCTTTCCCGGTTGTGCGTTCATTCTCTCTCTCTCTCTCTCTCTCTCTCTCTCTCTCTCTGTCTCTCTCACTCTAGCTCTCTTGGTTTTATCTGCTTCTCTCTCCACTCATGTAGTACGCATTTGTCATTTTGGGGCCACTCAGCATCTATATCCCCTTTCTAATAGTACCCCTATTTCCTATGGAGTACTATTTAAAATGTACCCTGGATTTTGTCTTTATTCAGGTATAATAAAGCCAACTGATCAGGAGATGACTGTCACTGAAAAGATAATTTGTTACTCATAGTTCTCAAGAGGAGTTGGTATGCCTACCACACAGAGCCACATGGGGAAGCCCCAGGGTCAGTCAGGAGGCAGAGAATTAAGAAGCAAGCATGGGCACAGCCTTTTGTTGTGGTTTCGCAGGAAAGGCAAGGCAAGGAAGGATAAGTAGATTTAGGATTAGATCATTTGTATAATTTTGGTGGGCTCTGGACTACAGGGCTGTCCCTAGTTGCCTGGTACCTGGCCCTAGGGTGCTTAGGGCACAGGAATATTGTCTAGTGGAGTGTAAGAGCCAGAGAGAGGAGGTGGTTTGAAGTATGGGCTCTAGATTGGTTAGTTTACATACGAGAGACACACATCCTGTTGGCTATCTGTAAGAATTTGTAAACCCCAGGATGAGCAGTCTCTCCCCAGTCAGAGAGTGAGGCACCAGCTGCCAGAGCATCAGGAATACAGAAAATAAGATGTAATAGTTAATACAGGGACTTAGCCCTCTCACATTGAATGTGACCTTGGTGGGATAGTAAATTACAGACATTCCTCCTCCCTCTGCAAAACCAGAGGGATGGGAGTGCAGCTTTAGACACTTTCTGTGTCTCAGATTCATATGCTTCTTTTCTTATTTATTTATTTTTCAGATTCATTCTTAAGGAACTGAGAACTTAATCTTTAACAATGTCAACAAGACCACATTGTGTCCTGCCTCCCACCCTAGCTCCTGCAACACAAATGCCCAGCACACCACGGTTTGCAGGATACAATCTATTCATCTTAACTTACAACTACAGGCAGGGTACTAACAGCCAGGTCATGGTGTCTCCTGGTGTTATGATTCCAAAGCCACCAAAGGTAAGACCCTGGTGCCCTACATGAGGTACAGCAGAAAGGTCTGGGACCAAGTAAAGGCTTCCAACCCTGACCAAAAGTTGTGCGAGATAGGCAAGATTATTAGTGGTATAGGGTCAGATCTCACTAATGAAGGAAACAAGGACAGTTAAACAAATATGAAGTGGAAAAGAGAGGGTAGAATGGATCTCTGAAGGCCTACCACAATTCCTCCATACACCTTCCTTACACAAGTACCCAAAGTCGTACATGAACTGCTTTAGAGGAAGACAAGAGACAGTCTCACATGGAGAAGGGAGACACTTACATGAGCCTTTGGCCTGCCGAAGCTTCAGATGATGATGATGAGGAGGAGGAGGAGGAGGATGTCTTTTAAATTAATTAATTAAATACACTTTTAAAAGAGCAGTTTTAGGTTCACAGTAAAACTAAACAGAAACTACATAGAGTTGTCATAGACCCCCTACCACCTGACTCTGGTGGGACATCTGTTACAATGACACATCACCCTCCCCTAAAGATTACAGCTTACATTAGGGTTCACTCTTGGTGGGAACTCCATTCCAGAGGTTTTGGTAAGTGTATAATGTCATGTAGCTTCTATTATAGTATCACAGAATACGTTCACTACCCTAAAACCCCCATGATGGCGCTGCCTATTCATCTCTGCCTCCCCACAACCCCCTGGCAACCACCGACCTTTTCATGGTCTCCACGGGTTTGCCCTGTCCAGAATGGCATGTATAATTGGATTCATATTGTATGTAGCCTTTTCAGGTTGGTATCTTTCACGTAGTAATATGCATTTAAGTTTCCTTCTTGTCTTCCTGTGGCTCATTTTGTTTTGGTGCTAAGGGTATTCCATGGTCTGAAGCAATGGATACATTTATCCATTAACTTACTGAAGGATGTCTCGGTTGCTTCCAAGTTTTGGCATTATGATAAAGCTGCTACAGACATCCATGTGCAGGTATTTATATGAACATAAATGTTCAACTCATTTGGGAACCAAGACTGAAACACAATGGGCTCATCCAAAGGCACACCCTCTCCTGCTGAAGCAAATGGTTTGGAGGTGGTGGCAAAATTAAGGACCTAGATGTAGTAGTTTCCTCTCTAGGTGCACACCACCAACCAAAGGAAAGATACCTCAGGGGAACATGACATTTCTGAAGTGCAATCTCTATAAAATAAAACCCAAAGGTGAACAACATATATGAGATGAAACCTAACTAATGGACCACTGAGAACAGACCTTAACAATCATAATGAAAATTCTCTAAGAGATCATGGAAAATATCAATTTGAAAAAGGGACTGAGAATCTATAAAGAAGGTATCAAATATGAAAAACATAATAGCTGATCCTTACCTCATACCATACATGAAACAAAAGTTAGATGTATTAAAATGTGAAAGGCAAAACTAAAATTTGTTTTAAATATATGAGACTATTTTTCAATATCTTGGTGGTAGGGCAAGATTTCTTAAACAAGGAATAAAAGCTCAAATTATTAATAGAAATACTGACATATTTGCCTACATTCAAATTTTAAAATTGCACATAAAAATGACATAGATAATATCAAAAGACAAGCCATGGGAAACAAAATTTGCTGCACACATAACTGACAAAGGATCAGAACATAGACTATATAAATCAATAAGGACCTCCTACAAGTCAATAAGAAACAAACAGCCCAGCAGACAAGGACAAACTCAATGACCAATATGCATGTGAAAGGATGTCCAACCTTATTAGGAGCCAGGGAAAATGCAAATTTTTAAAAATGAGTTACAGGGGGATCCAAGATGGCAGAGTAGATAAACATGGTGCCTGTCTTAATTCCATGAACATATTAAAATTACAACTATGGAGTTCCCTGGTGGTGTAGTGGCTTAAGGCTTCAGCGCTGGCGCTATCAACGCTGTGGCCTGGGTTCGATTCCCAGCCAGGGAACTACCCACATACTACCAATAAATAAATAAATAAATAAAATTACAACTAAATTATTGGAGAACCACCTGAAGTCTAGCTGAACATAAGTTTTTAAACTAAGGATATAAATAAGAAGCCACCGTGAGACTGGTAGGAGAGGCAGAAATACAAAATGGGCTAGCCCCAAACCTCCATGTGGTGGTTAAAAATCAGGAGGACTATCTCGGCGCAAAGGTACCCCCTGAAGGAGCAAGGCTCCTCAGCCCAGAGTACTGGTGCCAGGAAGAGGAGCCCCCCACAACATCTGGTTATGAAAAACAGTGGGGATTCCGACCATCTGACTGGGACAGAAGGCTGTGGGAAACCCACATATCCTCTGAAAGTGGTTGCACACAGATTCAGTCACTCATAAGCACTCACCCTTGGCTCCGGCAGAGGGACAGCGACTCAGGGGGCATTGGAGGCATACTGGAGGCAGACTGAGGTGAGTGGCTTTAGGGTGAGGGCTAGAGAACAATTGCCACTTCTTCGGAGTGGGGGTTTCCTCCTGAGAGGCCAGCAGGTGGGCGCCATCTTTCCTGTGTTGCGCCCTCCCCTCATGCAGCCAAACCTGAATCTGATTGGGCTGGTGAGCTCCACTTGCCACACGTGCTGACTCACCGGGGACCCTGCCCTACCCAACTCCCCCAACTCCAGAGGCAGTATAGTCAGCCTACTGACACCTTGAATTTAGCCCAGTGAGACTAGGCTGACCATACCTATCATTTGAAAGAGGACAGTACCATTGTTTTCTGTCCCATTTAAAATAAGACATCAGATCAGCCTATTTATAAGGAAGCTTCCATACTGTCAGCTGATTTCTCAACAGAAACTTTGCAGGCCAGAAGGGATTGGCAGAAAATATTCACCATGATGAAAAGCAAGGAAGTACATCCAAAATTATTCTATCCAGCAAGGCTATCTTCAAAATCCAAGGGCAGATAAAAAACTTCCCAGACAAGAAAAAGCTAAAGGAGTTTATCATCACCAAACCAGTATTACAAGGAATGTTAGAAGGACTTCTTTAAGATGGGGGGGGGGGCAAAATTATGAATAATAAAATGGCTATAGCTACATATCTATCAACAATTACTTTCAATTTATTTTATTTATTTATTTTTGGGTGTTTCCCTGGCTGAAAATAGAACCCAGGTCATGGTGTCGTGAGCACCGAAGCCTAGCCTCTACACCACCAGGGAACCCCCTACTTTCAATTTAAATGGATTAAAAGCTCCAATCAAAAGACATGGAGGATATTGTGCTGAGTGGAGTGTCAGACAGAGAAAGACAGATGCAATTTGATTTCACTTACATGTGTAATCTAAAGAAGAAAAACAAAACAGAAACAAACTCAAAGATACATAAAACATTTGGATGGTTGCCAGATGGGAGGCAGATTCGGGGTGTGGTTGAAAAAGGGGCAAGGAATTAAGAAGTGCAAATTGGTTGTTACAAATTAGTTATGGGGATGTAAGGTATAGCATAAGGAATAGAGTCAATAATATTGTAATAACTATGTATGGTGTCAGATGGGTACCAGATTTACTGGGGAGATGACTTCATAAGTTATATAAATGTCTCATTACTATGTTGTACATCTGAAACTAATATAATATTGTATGTCAAATGTAATTGAAAAATTAAAAAAATATTGTGAAAAAAATAAATAAATAGCAAGTGAGATTCCAATTCAGATGGATTAGACTGGAGAATTGTTTACAATCTGACCAGACCAAGTGTTGTCAAGGCAGTAGGGAAAGAGGAGGTCACATACTGGTGGGAATATAAATTCATACATTAGTTTAAATGGAAGATGTGCATGCTCACACCTGCATTTCACTTCCAGATGTACAACTCAGAGAAACTCACATGTATGGCCACAAGAAGATATGAACCAGAATCCTCACCATTGATTGCAACAAGTTTAAAACAATCTAAATGTCCATCAACAGCAGACTGGAAGGACTACAGTACAGCCATAGGATGGACTACTACACAGCAGTTAAAATGAACTGGTGCTACATCTATTAACATGGATAATTTCTATAACATAATTTGGAAAGCCAGAGAAAAGTTACCAAATATATATGCATTATATATTATTTATGTTGAGTTTAAACCCCCTAAGACCAAAATCATATTATAGTTAAGAAAACATAAAAATGAAATGAAAGTATAAAAATATACATGGGAATGATACACTCTACATTAATGATTGTGGTTTCTTCCACTAAAGAAGGGAGTAGGGGATAGAGGTAAGGTACACAATGGCCACAGCTGTATCTTTTATTTATTTTTTCAATTAAAAGTCCTGAAGTCAATATTTTACAATATTAAAAATTTGACAAAGTTGATTAGTGGGTGTACTTACATAGATAGTGGGTGTTCTTATATTATGCTCTTTTCTTATTTGTGTGTTTGAAATATTTCATAATGAATCAAAGAAGGTAACGGTTTAAAAATATTAGGGATAGCTTTATACCAATAAAATTGAAAATCTATAAGAAATGAATGTCTATTGAAATATGTACAATGCGAAACTTTAAACAAGAAAAAATAGCAAATAAGGTAACAACCAGTAAAATAATTGAAATAAACATCAAAGTCATCTACCACTAAGTTCCACCAAATCCATTGTATTAAGCATGTCTTTTCATTCTTTTGGCTTTTTTTTTTTTTTTTTTTTTTTTTTTTTTTTTTTTTTTTTTTTTTAATGTGGGTAGCTCCCTGGATGGGAATACGAACCCAGGCCGCAGCGCTGACAGCACTGGAGCCTTAAGCCACTACACCACCAGAGTACACCCCATCTTTTTGTTCTGATGCTTTGATATCTGGGGCCTTGCTAACCTTGCAGAGACTGACCTCAGAGGGCTTAGTCAATGCTTTGAATGGTAAAAGACTTGTTTGTGAACACGCCCTTCATTTGCAAACTAACCAGTCCAGAGCCACACATCCACAACCTCTTATACTAGACTCTTTTTCTCCAGCCTACTGGTGATTTCCTTGCCCTAATCACCTCAGGGCCAAGTACCTGGCAACTAGGGACAGTCCCCACACCCAAGAGCCCCTTGAAATTATTTAAACTAGCCAATTCTGTATTCAGTAATTTCAGGATGATGCAGTAAAATGTTAATTCAAATAAACCACTAAATATTTGCTTCAAAAAAATAAAAAATGAACTAGCCAATCCTAAACTTACTCACCTCGTCTTGCCTTATCTCCTCCTGGACACATGCCACAGAGCAATTCAAACTCAGGTGCCCGAGGAGACACATATGAGTGTCGTTTGCTTCAGCAGGGAATGAAGGCCATCTTAAGTATCCATTGTGAGGAGAGTGGATCAGTAAAATGTGATAGATAACCTCATCCTGAGCAGTAGCAGTTACAAGCAATGGATTTGAGGTATAGCCACATGGATAAATCTCTAAAGCCATGCAAAAAAAAAGTAAGGAATAGAAAGCGATCTAAAATGCAGACCTATATAAAACACAATACATTTTTTCAGATACAGCTATACCCAAGGACATAGGCCAAATACAATCTAATAAGTATCTATGGGGGAATATGAGCAGTGATGAAGACAAAGGGAAGAAAATAAGCATGTAAAACAAGAGAAAGCCTTATATGAGAGCATGATTGTGTTGCATGATCTGGGAAGTACGGTTAACTGAGTGCCGTATTTGAGGTTACCCGAGCTAAAACAGACACACACACATGTGAGTTCCCTGGTGGTGTAGTGGCTTAAGGCTTCAGCGCTGTCAATGCTGTGGCCTGGGTTTGATTCCCAGCCAGAGAACTACCCACATATAAAACAAAACAAAACAAAAACAGACACACACACAAGCTACATCTTATTCCATACCTGCTGACTCCCTTAACATCAGGCCTGGTTCCTCTAGGGGGCAAGCAGAAGGATATTCGGGGAGCCCTCGGGTGCAGGTAATACTTTTTTTCTTGATCTGCATGATGGAGCATTCATTTCATAACTAATTGTTACACTGCACGAATAAGTTGTATGGATTTTTCTTTATTTCTCATTTTTAAACACAAGCTCTTTTGGAGCTTCTCTAGTGAAGTGGGGACAGGGGACTTTGAGCATTTGTTGCCCATGCTGTCACATCCCTCTCCCTGCTTCCTGGTCTCTGAGGGGTTCCAAGGAATACTGGTTCAAAATCTTCAATCTGGTCCAAGCACAGTTTCACTGAGCATATTGTAGTTCATATGAGGCACCTTTAGGATGACCTCCGTCATCTTCCCAAGGTGGCTAAATTAACCATTGACTGTAATGGATCTTGATGGGACCCATCAATGCCCAGAGCACAAGGCCCTGGTCACTCTTGACCCCAGGAGGCTGCCCTCCATGTTCCAGGCACTGAGCTGGGCCCAGGTGACTGAGGTCTTGTTCTTGCCACTGGAGGAGACAGACAGTAACCTAGAAAATGATCCATGAAGTCCATCCATGTCATCTTTTCGTTGTCCCTCTCCTGACCTCATCAGGTCCTGTACGTGTCAGTCCTCAACCTCAGCCAGACTCTTCTTGGGAGAGAGTTAAAAAGGGAGTACACCGACATCCTGCCAGCCCCCCCCCCCCGAACCCACGTTTATCTCTTTGGCTTGAAGCCATCTGTCAGGAATGCCCCCCACCCCCCATTTTTAGGAGTTACCTGTAGGTCTGTCTCAGTTCTCAAGTCTCTGCCGTATGTTCTGCCATGGAAGGAAAAACAATGGAGCTGTGCAATGACTGAGTATCTCATCAAACACCTGACCCTGGAAGACTCTTGCTTTTTCCTCCTACCAGTGGCTTCTTCATTTGTCTCTTAATCTAATTATAGAAAGATAAACTGTCCATGACTTTCAAACTGAAAAAAAAACGTGTGTTTAAAGCTCTTCCATGGGTGAAGGGGGAAAAGGAATAAGGTGGCTTGTGAATGTGCCCTTTTCCTGGGAGACTGGTTCTTTCAACCAGCCCATAAAGTAAGATGTTAGAGCTTCTTTTAATCTCTATTTGGTAGATGATGACCACTGAGGTGATAGGACTTGTCACCAGCAGAGTGAGGACGAGACAGCAGATCTGTCGCAATGCAGAGAGTGTAGCCATCAAATCCTGTCCAGGGCAGAGACCACAGGGCTCGAAACCAAGAGAACATTCCTCACTCTGAAAGTTCTATGGGACAATACCTTTCTGTCCCCTCTGGAGAGGGACTAGAAGCCTGGCTCCAGGTTGAGAGGCACAGAAAAATCAATACCTAGTGTCCGGCTCTCACCAGTGCTGTTCTACAGGAAGGGCCAATGGATGCTGTATGGGTAAGAAGAACCAGGAAGGGTGAAAAGAACATAATTGGTGGCAATTTGGGGGGAATTAGAACTATTTTGAGGTGGTGAGAGTTCAAAGGAACAAATCCTGGGCTTTGAGAGAAAACAGTAGGACAAAGCTGCCAGGAGCCACTTGGGCTCTGGCACACAATAGACTTAGAAAGGCCCTGGGTGTCTGGGGGCACTTCATAACAGCTTTATAAGGTGTAAAATGTCAGCCATGGTGGGGGAGAATCGCTACTTTGGAGGTGGAAGGATAGGCGCCAGAACACAGAATAGCAGGGGATGAGCTCCCCCTTGTGGCACTTCAGGGTGGTGACAGCCCTGAAGTGGGTGTGGGCATCTGGGGAAATTCCTTCCTGTATTGTCCAGAACTCATGGAGCCCTTACAGTGTGTTGGGCCTTGCACTAGCCATTTACATTCACCATCTCACAACAGCTGCCAGAACACTGGTTCTCTTTTCCAGGGCTTGTCCTCTGTCCTCTATCCTCAGGTGTGAGCCGAAGCTTCCTTTTCTCTCAGAGGAGTCTGCTGACCCCCACCCCTGGGTCCTATACCTCTGCTTGGTAATTTCCTGGCCATCTCTCTGATGCTTGTCATAGTTTACTATGATTAGTTTACCTAATTGTTTTCCTTCACCAATGGACCGTAACTTCCTCAGGCAGCTTACTCTCCATTACATCCCTGGCAGAGAGAAGGGACTGAATTAATTTTTGTCAAATGAATAAATGATGAATGAGAGAGTATTCCTGGCATGCATTGTTTGGACACAGGGTCAACATCACAGCCTGGAGTTATGCAGTGCCCTAAACTGCCACTCACTTTAGGAAGAATGTCTCTAAAGACCATTAACCTTGAAATTTCAAGCGATTCCCCTTGCAAACCCCCAGATGACCACATGTTATTATATTCCTTTGTATTTTCATCATCCCCTCATTAGTAAGACATAGGGAGAGAACAATCAAGGGAGGGGTTTTTTTTGGTGGTTTCCTGGCTGGGAATCGAACCCAGGCTGCGGCCGCCAACACCTAGCCACTACACCACCAGGGAACCCACAAGGGAGGAATTTTATGACATAACCATCTGGTATTGGGACAGAGTCCCTGAGTGTTGTTCCTGGGCATGGTCACTGAATTGGGGGCAAAGGGTCCACCAGAGAACATTACCCAGCAGGTGAGCCCCAAGAGGACATTCAAGTTGGCTCTCGGAACGTGGAGCAAAGATCAGTGGCATCAGGGATCACACCATCACTGTCTCACTGCTGTATCTTTTGTGAGATTTTAATAAGTGACCTTGGCCTCTCTTAGGCAGAGGTTTCTCCTCATTTATCATCTGTATGCAGTGGTGAAAATGGCAGCAGTGCCAGCAAAACCCTGGGCTCCCCAAATGTATCATGGAAACACCTCTGGAGCACTCTCAGAGCCCTGGGAATACTCCTAACAGTCTATTTTTACAGATGACTAAATTGAGACTCCAAGAATACTATAACTTGCTCATGATCACACAGCTAGGAAGTGGCAGAGCTGGGATGGCAAACGTAGTCTGTGGTCCCAAATGTGTGCTCTTAAATTTTTTTCTAAATAAATAATATGCTCATACAATACAAAATACAAACAGTTCAAAGCAGTGGCAAGTCCACATTCCTTCCACTCCCTGTCTCAGGCACTCTGTTGTTCTCCTCAGAGAACCAGAGCTGTAACTTTCTTCTGTGTCCTTCCTGAGCTTTTCTGTGCATATCCTGACCTATGTATTCTCCTCTGTCACATGCACATGTGGCAGGCAGCCTCGCATGCACCCTGTTCTGTAGCTTGTTCTTTACTCCTAACAGTATGTACTCAGAGTTTGCTCCACATCAGTGTACTCTGCTGTCTCATTCTTCTCACGGCTACACACTGTCACACTGATGGATATACAATAATCCACTTTCCTGTCCTCTACTGATGGACATTTCAATTGTTTCCAATCTTTCCAGATTACAATTAATGTTCCAATGAATATGTTTGTATACATATCATTTCACACATGTGTATGTATATCTGGATCAAAGCCTCTTAGATGCTATACCTTGTTTGCTCATTTGCTTGTTTAGTCATTCATTCATCCAGGCCCACAGGACACAGAGATGAATAATAGTACTTGGCCCCTTTCCTGGAGGCATGTGCGCCTTGGTGGGGCTGTTCAACAGGGCATGGAAGGAGTACTGGCCATTCTGTCTCTGGAAACCTGAGGCTGACAACTGGTCTGAGGGCCAACCTCCTCCAAGCTCCTGGACAGATGTGGGGAATCGTGAAGACCACACCCTTCTTCATTCCTCACTGTACTCTTCCTAAGCCTTTCTCTATGTGGCAGTTTTCTGCCCTATTTGTCAGTATTTGTGTGAGTACCCGTCTGGAAGGCGCCATGGCGACTAGGAACGGGTGTAGCACAGAGAGCGCCCTCGTGTGGACGCAGTGTGGGAAGACCCAGGATTGCTGGCTTCTCAGTCCTGCAGTATGGAGGAGCAGTCTCATCCTTTGCCTTGGGTGCTAAAGGCAAGGGGAAGAGCCCTTCCAAATCTGCCACCCCCATTTAGAGAGTGGAGGCTCAATTTTAGGGGTGTCCTGTGTCCTTGTATTCAAGTGTGTGAAGTCAAGAGAAGAGATTGGAATCCGAGAAATGGGAATATGGAAACCAAAACCCCAAAATGACAGTAAGATCAGAAATGGAAAAATGAGTTCAAAATGGACTGAAATTATCCCTAGAGGGAAATAACAAAGACTGTATTTTCTTCATTCTCCAGGATTACAGACCTCTGTGAGTTCCTGGCTAAACCCCTCTCTGCAACTGGGACAGCAATGCTCAAACCAGCACCCAGGCAAGCATGGCTTAAACACAGCCAAACTGGGCATGGCCGGCCTTTGAAGGGAGCCAACCCTGCAGCCCCTCTGCATTTGGGAAAGACTCTGAGTTGGACTTATGGCCTAGTGTGGCCTGGTGAAGAGAGAAGGTATGAGGTGATATGGCTCCAGGCCTGGGGTTTGCCAGTGGCTTGGCTTAGGTAAAAGGACAGGCTGAGAGAGGTTCTTGGCTGGGTGGGAAAGGAAGGGAAAGCCAGGAGGCTCCCAGCTACAGTGAGCAGGTGTGTGTGTGTGTGTGTGTGTGTGTGTGTGTGTGTGTGTTTGGCTACACCACACCTGAACATTTTTTAATTTGGGAGGAAACCCACTTCGTGTGTGTTTGAGGGAGGGAGAATCTCATCTGCCACTAGAGAAGCAAAGAGGCCAGAGCGCTCTCTCCCCATCCCACTGCCAGCTCATTTTGGGGGTGGCAATGGTTCTGTTCAAAGGAGCAGACAGTTGACAGAAACCTGGACTCCCAGATGCTCAAACTAGGACAACAACTTCAGAATCTTTGTTAAGTGCTCCTACATCATTAAATTCAGCCTAATCTAAAGTTACAATGTCAGAAATGGTGTGACCTCAAAGGAATCTGAAGACTTATGAAGACAGGAACAGTAGAGAGGATTAATCAATCTGTAACTTGACCACCCATCCATTATGTCCCTAGAAAGGGCCCCTGATGTTTTATTCTCAAAGAACTTGAAAAATACTTCAGTGAAGGAAATAACAGATGCACCAAGCAGAGCTTTAAGAAGTTGTTCCCTGTAGGTTAAGGATACTATTGGAAGATGGTGTTTGACTCTTCATCTAAAAGAAAATGAATGGGAGGTAGAAAAGGGCAAAGGGGGTCAAATAGATGGTGACAGAAGGATATTTGACTCTGGGTGGTGAACACACAATGCAATATATGAATTATGTATTATAGAATTGTACATTTGAAACCTATATAATTTTATTAACCAATGTCACTCCAATAAATTTAATTTAAAAAAAGAAAGAAAAATGAAGAACTCTGTGTGCTTTAGACCAAACAGCAACACTTAAGTAGCAGAGGCAAATGAACAGTGGAGCTGACAGAAACTCCATGGACAAAGGTCCCTGATCATTATAGTTATTTTTGCTTCTTTCAATTAAGTGCCTGGAATAAAAAACATCCCACTTAAGGTACCATTTGATCAGTACTTTCTAAAAAATGGCTAAAACTGATGAGCAGAGGCTTAAGTTACTGTGGCAAAGACTACTAATTGTTTTCCAATACCTATTTTCCCATGTTGGCTCAGAAAAACAGAATCTCTGTATTTTAGCCGAACACATAGTACCCAGAATAAAGACTACATTTCCCAGCATCTCTTACAGATAGGTACGGCCATGTGACTAAGGTCTAACCAATAGGATGTGAGTAGAAATAGGATGTATAATTTCCAGGTGTGTCCTTAAAAGTAAGGGCTCTTCTTCCTCCCCTTTCTCCATCTGGCTGCTCAGAATATAGAAGCAGTCATGAGGCATTTTGGAGTGTGGACAAGGGCAATACACTAGTGATGGTGAGAGAGAATATAAAAAAGGAGCATAGGTCCCTGTCAATCTAGTAAACGGAGGGCAAAATGGAAGCCCTCGGAGGTCTCACTTTCTGTCAAAATAGTAGATCAAAAGCTACATCTTAGATGAAATGCTGCCATGTGCAACAAAATGGATGGAACTTGAGCTCATCCTGCTAAGCGAAATAGGCCAGACAGAAAAAAACCAAGAGCCATGTGATTTCTCTCATTTGTGAAATATAAAACTGAAAGCAGCAAAGAAACAAAAACTCCTGGACTCAGTCAGTCGTTCAGTGGTTGCCTGAGGGTAAGGGCGGGGAGGGGCTGGGAGAGGAGGGAGGAGGTGGCGAGGAAGGAGGGGGAGTCAAATTATATGGTTGATGGAAAGAGAACTGACTCTGGCTGATGAACACACAATACAACACACAGACGATGCACTGTAGAACTGTACACCTGGAACCTATGTAATTTTTGCTGACCTATGTCACCCCAATAAATTTAACAATTAAAAAAAACTTACCTCCTGGGGAAATTGCAAAGATTATACCATAAAAGACTATAAAAGTAAGAGGTGATGATTCCTATCACATCTCCATTTAATTATCTAGAGGTGATAGAACATGGATGAGGCTTGGAGAAAGTTTAACGTTTCTATGGCACATCAAGGTACTATATGGAGCCTGTGGCATGTGACAGTAGAAGAATCACAGTGGAGGCACCTCTCATGGTCCAATAAAGAATGAAAAAAAAAATACAACGAAGAGCTTTTTGTTTTCCTGAGGGAAAATAGATACTTATGGAAAAGGGCTAGGTTTACTGTAAAAACACTAGGTGTACATGAGACATTATAATGAACTGAGCTGGCTGCTATCTGATCTGCTTAGCCATGTGTTGGCTATACCCTTAGGGTCCATCATCAAGTAGAATCTATGGAATCAGGTCCATGTAGGCACTGAAGGCATAAGTAAGTGTCCTATGCAGGCCACTCACAAGGGCCTGGACTAGAGTGAGGTAGGCAAGATGCCTAAGGTGTAAAATTGAAGGAGACACTCACTCAGGTGCTGACCATGTATTAATACTTGCATGACCCTGAGTGTGAGTGTCTCCTTATATTTTTCACCATAGGCAGCCAACTTGCCTCATGATCACGCATACCACAACGTGCCACCCCTCACTCCACATCTATGATCTCATGGGAAATACCTTAACACCAGATGATGGAGGAAGACAAATGTTAAGTCTAGTTTACAGTGCAATATACAGACCCAGGCCCAAAACAGACCACTGACGTGCAGTCCCATTCAGGGCGGCTCTGAAAACAACAGAGGAGAAAAACCTTCTCAGTGGGCAGAACGTCCGACAGTGTGTTTTGTGGCTCACTGTCTGAAAGGCAAGATGACCTGAGAAGCATCTGCAACAAATGTATGGGCAGTGGCTGATGGTTTAGACAGATAGCAAAAGGCTTCAAAGAAATGAGATTAAATTTGGGGGGCAAAGAAATAGAAGATAAAAGTATAAAAAGGGAATCCTTTGGAATGGCTATAGAGTGTGAATATACTTGTGTTTTATCAAATTGATCTCTAAAACACATCCACTATCAAAAGGGTTCTCAATATCAGGTGGACACGATAACCCACTCTAGATCTCAGTCAGCCTTCTTCCCCAGGACTTGCTCAGTGTTCTCCTGAACAAAGGGCCACAAGAGTGAGATGAAAACTGTGCATGAACTCACCATCTCACCAAAGCTAACCTGGTTACCATCACTGCAAAGTGCCCAATTGCTACCAGCAGCAATCAACCCCAAGTCCTCTATACTATTGTATAATCCCAGAAAGACCAGTGAGGTATCTAGTGGAAGGTTTGGATCTCTGAGCATCAAGCTTTTTCCAATACGATCATCCACTGACTAACTCTATGACTTATAATTGTCTGATTTCCTGCACAACATTGCTTCTTAACAAGAACTCATTTTGCAGTTTAAAAAACAGGCTAATAGCCATAAGATTCATTAATCTTACTTATGTATCCTGTCATCCAGAAGCAGCTAACTTTATAGATCAATGGAATGGTATAGTGGAGACGATGGCTTGTCCCCTCAAAACCCTTTCTCTCTCCCTTTCTCCTGAGCATATGGTTGTCTACCTAAGGACTACATTTTCCAACCTCCCCTGTAGCTAGTTCTCCTCAATGGAATATGAGTGGAATAGGTACAGTTTTCAAGTCATATTTTTAAAAAAGCTTGCCTTAGAGTTACTGCATCCCTTCTTCCTGCTGGCCAGGACTGGTAACTTTGGAAGGTACCTGTTGATGGTGGCAGAGTTCCTCATTAGTTTGGGTTTCCCGATGTGCCCACAGAGCAGAGTTATCTCTCTTCCTTGGATGTGAGAGAAAAGTAAACTTTTATCATGTTTGAGAAATTCTGTTATGAACTCTGTTAGAACAATTTGGTATTATGGTGGTATGGTGCAACACTTCAAGGATGAGGTCCATGCTGTGAGCTAGTGATTAATACAGGATATTATTTCTCTATGTCTTATGGGTCCAGAAGGAGGGGTGACACTTCCTATGAGACAAATACCCAATGACCCCCTCACTTCCAGTTTCTGATGGATTAGGGTTACAGAGTCCTCCAGGGAAGAAAGTTCTCACCAGAACAATCAACAATATTTTCACTGAATTGAAAGCAGAAATTGCTACCTGGACTTCTGGTTACTCATGTCAATGGATGAACAAGTTGAAGGGGGATTATGGGATTGGCCAGGGTGATTGATGCTGAATATTAAGGTCAAGTAGGATTTTCCCCCCTCTGTGTAATAGGCAAAAACAAGTATTTTTGAAACCCTTGGGAAGCCTCCTAGAATTGTCATGTCCAGTGGTAAACGTTAGTAAAAGGCTACTACAGCCTTTCATAGACAGGACGATCCAGGGCTCAGATCCTTCAGGAATAAAGCTTTGCTTCTCCCTCAGGTAAAGAATACAAAGCAGCTCTTGACCTTCTGTCATGTTAGACATGTATATGTTTTAACTTATTTGCATTTCATTCCAGTTCTTATCCCCTTGCTATTGTATTTTTTTTTTGGGGGGGGGGGTAGTTCCCTGGCTGGAAATCAAACCCAGGCCACAGCACCAAAGCCTGGCCACTGCACCACCAGGGAACTCCCCGCTATTGTATTACTATGTGTGATGATGATTAACTTTACACTTTTGTCCTCAGTTTCCAGAATACTGAGACTGGATTCCAATAGAACTAGAACAAGAATAAAGTGAAGATCCTAAACTTAGAACTATGAGGATTTGTGTTGTCTCCTTTAGGGACAAGCTGAATACATTCTGATTATGAGACTGATACAATCCCCACTGCGCCAAGAAGGCCCCTGAAAACATTCTGTATGAGTGATGTTGGATGGGAGCATTTTGTAAAGGAAAGGACCATGACTTTAGTAAAAACATGTATGTGGATGCTGGGCAGCCAAAAGGTGGACTGTAGTGGCATTTATTATTTTCCCTTTTTTTTTTTTAACTTGTTGAATTTATTTGGGTGACCCTGGTTAGTCTTTTTCCCCCCTAGCATCTAAATAACTCTTTCTGATTGGGGATGTCTAAGGACCATAAAGGCAGAGATGTAGGGCAATTTCAGCTCTCTGGTGAAGAGCAGTTAGAGCTGGGTGAGCTCTCCTTTTTCTTGGGATTCCTGGCCCTTCCAGGAATGTGAAGAGGAGGCAGCCCTGCTCACTGCTCACCATGATGAACCCCATAGCACAGTGATAGGAGAGCTGCCCAGTGGCACAGGAGCCTCAGTGTTTTCTCAACAAGAAGTAGCAGCACCTGAACTCTTCTCTCAGCACTGCGCTTGCCATGATCTGTCATGGATGCCACAAGCTGGATCATGGGATGGGAGAACTCACTGTGGGGTGGGAGGAGTGAAGTAAAGCTGATTCCATAGATGCCCCCTTGGGGCTGTCATCTCTCTATAATGGAGTAATGCTCTCCCTAGGTCCTCCTGGAGCCCCACAGGGCCCAGGACGAAGGTAGTAGAGAGGAGGCTCAGAGTTGTGCTTATTTGCACTGCAAAGTCACAGAACGTATGTGTTTCTCCTTCCAGGCTCTCACTTTAGGACCCTGTGCTTTCCTCCTCCTGGTCACAGGAAGAACATTGACCTGAAAGACCCGGCCCCTCCCATGGGTTTCCTAGCGATTACCTTTCTGCTGCTTTTCAGCGGTTGCAGGCCCGGCTGTCCTAGCGCCCTCTGCACAGTCGCCGGCTTCCCACAATTTCTGGAGGTGGTGAGTCCAGAAGCTGGCCGGAAAGCCGGGGCGGGGGGCGGGCGTCACGCACTTTCCTGCCGGCCCCGGTCCTGGGTCCCAAGAAGGGGTGAAGCCCATCGGAGAACCCGACAGCAGATCTCGCCGAAGTCGGAGCCGCCTTGGACGTGTGTCCCTGGAGCACAGGAATGATAAAGCAGCCCTTCTGTCAGGGTCAAGGGCGCGACCTCTCAGGCTTCTCTGCAACCCAGGACAGTGCGGGATGGCCTAATTCTCTTGCAGCTCGAGGCGCTCAGGTCCACGCTGCGGGGCGGAGCGTCTCACTTCTGAAGAAAGGGCCATGTTTGTCGAATTCTACAGCCTTTGTGGCGACCTTGCAGTCAGGACCGCACCACCCCGGGCCTTGAGTCCCAGCTGGGTGGAGGCTGGAGTTTGCAGACTGGTGGAATCCAAGCAGGCGGACGCAGGCTGCGTCTGCTTCCCGGCTGCCCCGCCCTTCGATACCCCCGGATTTGGGGAGGCAACTGTACAAGACGTCCTTCTCTCCAGAAACCTGTTTATATTGCAAATCCCGGATCCAGGCGGGACCTGCCTTCAAAATGAAAGCCCATTTCTCAGCCTTTCCGCATTTCTGCAAATGCCAACGCCTGCTTCCAAGTATCCCTGGCTGTCCATTCCCTACAATCCCAGTGGCTGCAGGGGAAGGGCGGGGAGGGGACACTCCTGAGTTGTTCACTAACCGTCCCTGCAGAGCTTTCCGCCGAACTCTCCACCTAGACAGTTAGGCTGGAGCCTGCCCCACGCTCTGGTCTGTCTCCAGGGCACCGCGGAGGCAGCTCCAGCTAGTTTTTACATGTCGCAGTGTCCTGTGAACTCCTGTGAACTGGCAAGTGACACCCCATGACCAGTGAGGAAGCTGGACTACAGTGCAGTGGGGACGGTGGAACCTATCCCAGGGCAATAGGCTCAGAGATTGCTGGAGGGGCCTCCCTTAAAAGGAGGGTTCTGCTCAGTTTGTATAACCAAAGGCCCCAGGCTTTCCAGAGATCTGCTGATTCAGTTGACTTCCCATCAAGAAACATCCTAGCTCTCACGCACCACAGCCCCCACACTTTCTCTGCTCTCGAAGCCTCTCCTTCTGGGTCTAGACTGGCTGGTATCGCACTGTGAGGCGCCTTTGCATCCCAGAGCCCATGCACACAGAGGAGGGCCAGCACCTCACTCTCCCCTAGGACAGTAGATGAGGATGTAGATCAGACTTGGGGCTGCTATAGGGTCCATAACTGTCCCCTCCCTCTCCTCTGCCTGCCCTCATGCAGAATCCACCCCAGGGCAGTATCCATGCCGCCTTTGTGCTGACCAGAAAGCATCTAATTTCTGGCCTGAAATGGGAAGGGGAGAGAAGCCTGTGGATAGGAAATGGGTTTAAGGGTACAACCACGTGTCTGTGAGCTCAAGGCCGGGCTCCTGAACAAGTGTGCCTATGTGCAGAAGCTAATTCTCCTTTGAGAGCAAGTGAACTGGTGCAAGGGTACCCAGAAAGGCGCCTAAGTGTTTTCCCATGAACCTGTGAGAACACCTCAGCATCTGTGTGCAGTCAGGCGTGGCCATGGGCCATCCGATGAGTGTGTGAATGCCTGCGAGCTTGCATTTCCCTGGACTGGAGGCAAACACGGGAGTGAAATCTAGGGAAAGCAGCTGCTGTGTAATCTACTTATGTCACAGGGGGACATGCAGCAGGACTATGCCCTGGTGTGAACAGAGAAGCAGGGGTCAGCCTGAGACCCAGCAGGAGAGTCTGATAAAGGACAGAGTGAAAGAGTGTGCCTGTGAGCATGTGAGGAGATGTGAGGGGTGTGTGGGTATGTGTGGGTGTTGATGATAGGGGATACACACTGCTCTGCAGTGGCTGTACCCCGACCCCAGCCCACCCCACCAGGCACCCCTGAGTTCCTTAGAGCTGGGCAGGTCCTCTCAAAGTTTGCCTTCCTTGGGTCTCTACCCATCCACCTACAGTTGGGAGTCTGCCCCCTGCTCCAAGGAAGGGCGGGAAACAGGACACCTAAATACACAATAAGCCTCCCTTTGAAGTGCTGTGGAGGGAAAGCTCCCAGCCAGGAGAGCAGCCAGTCCACTTCCCCAGGGTAAACACGAGTCTAGGAAAGAGGTGGGCGGGCGCCCCCCCGTAGGAACCGCCCCCTACAGCCCCACCCAACCTGGTGCGTGGAAAAACCGGGTCAAGCCACCCTGGGGCACCATGTGCCTTTCCTGGAGCATCTGCTTAGAGCTAAGCACTTTCATCTGCATTATCTCATTAATCTCTTTGGTAATCTGGGGAAGGGCTGACCCTATAATTTGGGCAATGAAAATTTAATAAAATAATTATAATAAAAATAACTCTAAATAAAATGTAATTAACTTGCTCAAGGTTAGAAAGCACAAAAGCAAAGTTCAAAATTTAGTCTGTTGCCCAAAGCCACCCCAGCAGCCTCCTGGGAGAGAAAGAGGATTTTGGAAAGAGGGACAGGTGCAGAGGAGAGGAAATGGGGGTTTGGAGAGGCCTGAAGGTAACAGGGAAGGAACAGGACATAAGAGCCCAGGGAGTAGTGAGGCCTGTGGCACGCTGGAGAGTGAATTATCAGAACCACATCAGAAGGGGTATTGATTGTGTCTGTATTTTTTTCACTTCTGCAAATAAAAATGGCAAATAAAATAAGACTGCAGGGCCTATGTGGCAAGTCTGAGAACCCAGGATTAGGTCTCAGACATAGAGTGGTAGTTTAAGACCTTGATTCGCAAACTAGCATTAGCACCCCAGGAAGTTTGTTCTAAATCTGGAATCTCAGGCCCCATCCCAGACAAAAGGAATGATAATCTACATTTTAACGAGATCCCCAAGTGCTTCTTTCACACCTTAAAGCTTAAGACCTTGTCAGGAAGATATGTACAAATAAATGAGTATACTTTACATTGTATATAAAAGAGCCTCCCCAGGGCCACCTCCTTACCCCCACCTCTTCTACCACTCTGGAGGAGTCAGGGAAGACCTGAAGGCTGTGGGGTGCCCCCTCCCTCTCTCTCTCTCTCACTCTCTTTCATATTCTGACTGATTCTTACTGCCTAAAAGGTCATAGAAATCCCCTGTTAACTCTCCAACCTTCAGGCTGCACCCTCCTACCCACCTTAACACACCTCTCATTCTCCAGCCCAGAGCAGCCTCCCCAGCTACAGTCTTTGCAGGGAGCAGATGGGAAAGGAAAAGAAGGATTTTCCTTCCTGGTTCTCCATCCCTTTGTCTAATAAAGTGTGATTCATTGCTTCTATTTTTAACTTTCTGCTTGTTTGAGTCCTCCCATCTTGCTAACCCAGAAGAGGGAGGAGGAGGGGTGGAAGTACACTGAACCCACTTCCATCCCAGAAGGAGACAAGCCCAGACTGAAAAGACCCAGCTAGATAGGTGTGGAGGAGGAGGAGGTCTCATAGGCCTGGCAGTGCTTCAGGGAGTCTTGGCAAAGGGGCTGGGGACAGTCAAAGCTGGAAGGGGCCCAGGGGACTGGAGTGGCTTGGAAGCCTGTTTGAGTCCTATGGGGGCAAACTCCCAGCAGACCTCTGAGCTAAGAACTCCCTCCTCAAAAAGAAACATCCCTTGAGGAGGCTGGGAGGATCTCACCTCCAGGCCTTCCCAAATCCACCACATCCCTGGACTCAGCGATCCCTCCCAAAGGCCCTGGTTCTAGGGTTAGGCTGTGAATTGGACTGCTGGTACCCACCTTTTATCAGCTGTGTGCTCTTTGGCAAATAGCTTAACTTCTCTGGACTTCAATTTTCCTATAAAGTGGGATGGAAATACCACCAACCTCATTGGGTGGTTGTTAAAAACGTATTAATACTTTTAAAACTTAGTGTAGTGCCTGGAACACAGAAAGCACTCAATAATGCCGCTTATTAATATTATTATCGTTATTATTCTCTATCTGAGTTGGAGGCAGCCATCCCTTCTGGCCCAAGGGTCCCTCAGACCTTAAGCTCCCAGGGCCTTGGCTAGAGGCGCTTTTCCCCACGCGGCCCCTGGAGGGCGCCCGGAACTCACTTGTCTTGCATTTCTGCGTTGAAACTCCAGGTCCGACTCCCGGCTCTGCGCTGTGGGTGAGTCCCCGCTGCTGCCTCCAGCTTTTGGGTCTTGCGACTCTTCCCGCAAGAACCGAAGATACGTGGGGTCTGGGACCACAGGGCAGAAAACGTGAGGGGGCAGGAGCAGCTCCTACTAAAACTTCCCCCTTAGGGCGGTACACATCACTGGGGGCCTCGCATCCCCAAGCCCTCCACCACCCTCTCGCACACATAGGGATGCCGGATTTCCGTAGGCTTCGGGGAGGCAGCGACGGCCGCTGGACTTTGTGGGCCTTGTTAGGGTCCTTGACCAGAATCTAGGGAGGCACATGGCCCCTAAGCCCAGTCTCAGGCTCATCGGGTGTCTGGCCACCCGAGCTGCAGGGCTTGACACTAACGCGCAGGCCTAGAAAATTCCCACCCCCAGGCCTACTGGCACTCGAGTTAGACCCTCCTCCCTTGAGGCTGGTGGGATGGAGGGGCTCAGGGGTAACCGCCCCTAGGCGCTTGTGAGAGTGACTGCGCTAGCTAGCAGCGGAGACTGTGCGTGTGCGTGTGCGTGTGTGTGCCTAGCACCGCACACCTGTAGCTCCCCGTGATGGCACACCCCGTGCACAGATGGAGGAGGTATGTGAGACTGTACACAGTGCTGGCTGTGAATGAGGAGAAATTAGTTTGTCCCCACCCCTCAACACAACAGGGATACCCATGACTCCCTCCACTCATCCCCATCCCGCCCCCATCCAACGAACACACCATTTTACCAGTCTGCTCCGAGCTCCTTGAAAAATCCGAACTGGATGCAGCCCCGCCCCTTGCTTAGTCTGTTCCTATTGGACTCCTTGGGATAAGGAATCCAGGCGTGGGTGCAGGTGAGTGGCGCCAGGGGCCTCCGTGGACGACACTGGGCAGCGGATTCTTGCCGTGAGGGAGAAGCCCAGGCAGCTCCAGTTAGCTGCCTAGGCGGCGGCTTGGCTCCGGGGCTCCAAACCCTGAGCTGAGGAGGGAGCGCCTAGGAGAGGGAGTTGCCGCTTCCAAGCAGGACTCTGGAGGCTGCGTGGGAGTGAGAAGTGTGCAGGTGGGCGGGGAGCGGGCGGAGCCGCGCATGAGGGAGGGGTTTCCTCCCACATCTGGCCTAAGGGGCCCTCAGGGCAACCTCGGGGCCACAGCTCCCCTTCACCCTCACAGCTGATTCCCAGCTACTCCAGCTCTGCACAGCCGAGAGGGAGGTACCCGCTTAGTTGTCTCTTACACCTGGAACACTCTGCCCACCTGCAAGTCACTCACACCGCAAACAGGATGCCCATCTGAGTCCTGAACCCAGAGCAAACCCCACACCTGCCGTGGTGGCGGGTGCCCACACAGCCGCCAAGCACAGATCCGGCAGACAAAGCCGCTATTATCATTAACAGGTTGAGCCAGATTCTCTGTGTGCCACCCCGACGCACAGCCGGCTTCTAGGACCCCAGTTCATGCAGGCCATCACCCACCGAGCACCCGGGTGCTCAGGGCTCGCGCATCGGGGAATTTGGTGAGTGCGATGGGCTCACTCAAGCCAAGGAAGGCAGCAGGCCTTTCTGACCAGGCAGGTTCGTTCATTCCTCTTCTCCTTTCCCCTCACCTCTACGCACACTTATTCGGATAATTAGTTCCTTTTCCACTTTTGAACGGAGACCGACCATTTCCGGCAGGCTCGGTGGCAGGCGGGGAGGTGTGTTGCTGTAACCCTCGCAACCCCCTCCCCCTGGCCTGTGCGCGACTCCGGACTGGGTGTGCGGCCCCCCGCCAGCCGGGCCTTTCCCGGCCGCAGCGGCCCTCGGCCAACGCGGGATTCGCTGAGATTCGGTCCCAACGAATTCCAGGCAGAGAGAGGGAAGTCTTGCGTGGTCACTTAGCGCTTGGAGCCTCAGTGACCCGGGGAGTCTGGCACCCGTGAGACGCCTCGAACGAGGGCCTGGGCGCGTGGGAAGGGTGCCGGAGAGCACGCGACCCCGGCCACCAGCGAGCACAGGGCGCGGGCGCGCGGGATCCGGGTAACTTGTCGGGGCAGCCGGGTGGCCGCCCGCAGGTGGAGCCAGAGTAGGGGAAAGCGCTCGCGATCCGGGCATGTGGGGTGCCCACTCCCCCCACCCCCACCCCGAGTCTCTTGCAAGCTGGACAGGAACGGAAAGCTATGGGGCTGAGCAGTCATTTGCCTGTACGGGCATGAGTCTGAGCCCTAGCTGTTTGTGAAGATGGGGAGGTGGGAAGTATTTTGGGGAGGGATGCATTATGCCTAATTTTGCTTGTGTTTGTCTTGCAAGAGGGGTCGAGGGGGTGGCGGTGAAGAGCCCAGACTTCAGAGCTGGTTTAGGGATTTGTGTTTGGGCTCGTCCGCCGCTCCCATTCCTACCTCAGCTCCTCAGCTGGACAATCTGCAGCCAGAAAATATCCGAGAACCTTCCTGCTCAGCAGCTACTCCAGGGTGTTCCAGGGACTGGGAGGTAGAAGGAAGGCCCGGTCTCCCCTGAAGTCCCGAGATTATCCAGTCGTGGAGCCCGGAGGCACTGAAGGTGAGCCTTAAAGACCAAAAATGGAGGAGAGAGGCCTCACCAAACGAAGAGTGTGGGCTGGGAGGCTCCAGTCTTGGCGGCAGGAGGGGAGGGGACAGCCAGATCTGCCCAGGCAGAAGGAGACGAATTCTACTGGTTCCAGGAAGCCATTCCCCGATTTCACTCAGTCCCATACTGGGTGCTGTCGCCACTGCAGACTTAGGTCAGAGACCCACTGCAGACTTAGCACTGTGGCCAGAATCTTCTCCCCATGACCAACAACACACAGGACCTGGCCTTAGTCACACCTTGGGCTTGGGGGATGGGGACAGAGGGCTGCCCTATGACCTTTGGACACAGAATTTTACTCTCTTTCAGAGGTTGGGCTGATGAGGGATGGAGGAGCACTGCCCATTCTGCATAGCCACATTTCCCTTCGGGCCTCCTTGAGTGGGAGGTTGCAGTGCTTTGTTCCCATTTCATAGGGCAAGTCCAGGAAGGCAGCCTCCGCAGGGATGGAGGACAGTGGCTCTTCTGAGTTCTATGGCTCCCCTTACCCCAGTTCCATTGCACACACAAGCCCCCCACACCACTCACTTCTAGTTTCTAGCCACAAAGTTCTCTCACTCTCTTAACCCAAAGAAAGAGCCACCTGTCTCCCCACTCTACTTCTGCAGGATGGCATGTTCCCCAGCCCTTCCACCACCTCGCTTCTTCCACAGAAGCAGGCCCAAGTCAGTTCTGTGCACCTGAGATTGGTCTAGTGTAGTGGGGGGCAGGGGGACTGGGACTAGATGTTATAGGGAGTGTTGTGTCCTGTGGCTGCTGTCCTGGCAAGAGTGGTCTGGGCCTCCCTAAAGATCCCTACGACGACGTTAAGTTGTTCAGATTCCGCCCAGGGAAAGCTAGTGCTGGGAACCATGAAGTCCCACTCAGAGCACCACAGAGGATCCTGGCCCCCTTACTGATTCAGTGTACCCCAATCTCTGCTGGGTAGGGGCCTAGAACCCCAGAACTCCATTTTATAATAGATGTTGGTATCTCCACAATATATCTGCACACCTCACCTTAGACGTCCACCACCATGCACACCACCAGTGCACAATTACACACACTCAGCCACAGAAAGTCACCCACAATGATCCATACTCCCCACTAATTCACTTCCCCAATTACATACTGTCCCACACCAGTATATACAGTAAAACACACATCTCATGCATGATTACATCTCACACACAATTACATTCACACATTTACAGATGACATACAATAACAAACATACATTTAACACAAAATCAGAATCACAAGGAGAAATGAGTATGTACTCTCACAAACATTAGCACATGATTCAAATACAATTACAAATACTGGTGGGTGATCACACAATTATTTAAAAAAACGCAGCCCCATTTACACATGGTTACACACACATCACTACAAGTTTGAGTGTATAATCATTTCAATTTCCAACTTAAGCAGAAGCAAGCACTTACACACACTAACTGCAAACATAATTACACACTTAAAAACTATTACAACCCATTCACTATCAGTAATATCCTGATTGCCCACACCATCACACACACACAATGCACACACAACTCTCACACCCCAAAGACATTATATCCTCTCAAGCTCTAGCTGTCCTAGGAGAGCCTACTCTCCCTTCTTTCATCAGCTCTGCCTTCTCTCTGTTTGTCCTTCCTTCCTCTCTCCAGAGCCCACAGGTCCTGGCCCCCAGATGTCCCTCAAGCTCAGGCACCGGCAGCAGCCCCAGCAGCACCAGCTCACACCAAACCCAACTAGCTGCAAGACACTGGGCTCAGCAAGGAGCAGGAAGCCCTAACTCTGGATCTGGAGGGTTTTATTATTTTTTTCACATAAATTACACAAGCACTTTATAAAATGATTACACAGAAAACACCTTATAAGTGCATAACTTAAACTCCCCTGTGAACAGGATCTGGAGAAATAGGCTGAGTTTGTGTGAAAACCTGCCTGTGTGTACCTGGGTGCAGCTAGGATGTGTGATTGGGGGTCTGGCAGGCCAAGTGATGCTGTTGTGGCTGTTGTGTATAGGTTGGTATATCACAGTGTGGCCACAGCCTTGTGTTAGTGAGAAGTGCCATGCTGTTTGTAATGAGTCTGGGTCACCCCTGGCCTATGCCTGATAGTGAGGTTCAAGGGTGAGAAGGCTATAGCCCTGTGTGTGCATGACACCCTGCCATAGGTCCCCTATGTAACTCTGGGGTGACAGTCACCAAGAGGCTCAGTGAGATCGCCTCTGTTTGGGCCTATGGGTGTCCGTGTGTGATTAGGAGTGGGATATAGAAAGACGGTTCAAATGACAGCCCATGCTGTCCTCTGGGGACCCCAGAAGCTCTTCTTCCCCCACCTCCCCTGTCTCTCTTGATTTCACGTTAAAAATCAGAATAAAATAAAATAGACGCAAACTGAGAGGACTCTGAATAGTTCCAGCGGGCTCAGGGCCGCATGGGCTTCTGGGAGGAAGTTGTGGGTCCTTGTCCTCCAGCTCTCTTTTCTTTTCCACAGAAGAGAGAACAATTTTGGGGAGCACGTGGGCTCCTGCGGAGGGCTTTGGCGTTTCTCTCCTTCGTGCAGTCTGAGGCAGGAGGGGTGGGAGAGAGTCCTGGCTGTCAGGCCTCGATGACCTTTAGGCTGGGCCTGGGGTCTCTTGGGGTGGAGTGGGCAGGCTCATTCGCAGGCCGACGCCACCGACGTGACGCTGGTGATCTTGGTCGAGTCGTCCGACCACGGCTGCAGGTTCTGCAGTGCGAAGAGCGACGAGTTGTGCACGCAGAGCGGGTCGGCGGGCAGCGGCTGTGCCAGGCTCTTCTGGAAGGCCTCTTGCTGCAGCTGCAGGAGGATGCGGTTCGCCTGCTGCCTCTCGGCCTCACGCTCCTCCGCGGTCTGCCGCCTGCACAGAGGACAAGCCGTCACCCATGCTTCGGGTGCGCGCCCGCTCCCGGGAGAGAGCCTGAGCAAACACTGCTCCGCTTCGCAGCGCCCAGCTCCAGCTTGGGCCCCTCTAACGCATTCCCTTATCGTGAAGGTCCTGATGCCTACGAAGACTGGAAACCCCAAAAATAGCTCCAGCAGAGCTATCCCGGGGAAGCTGTGGGAAACTCCACTGGGCCCAAGCAGCTGGGGCACCCCGTCTGCGCGCGGCGCCCACACCCCCACCAGCCTCGGAGGGCGCGGCCCAGGGTCGCCTCTCCTCACTCCAAGCCTGAGGGGCCTCACCCTCCCCATCGATCCAGAGCAGAGCCTGGGGCCGGTGGGTAAGCGTTGCCCCACCTGACCCCTTTCCTCCTCCTCCTCCTCTCCGAGAACCTCTCCCAGTCCTCCCACCTACAGCGCCGAGGGCTGTGTCCTGCCGGGACTCCCGCCGGCTTCCTCCGAGGCAGTCCAGGGAGGCGATGACTCACTTACTCCATTTAATGCCTCCCCTCCACCCCGTCAACTGAGATCAAACGTCTGTCTCTAAGGTGGACAGACCTAATGGGAGTCCCCGGGGCCTCCAGAAGCAATTTGTAGGCGATCGATGAAGCCGCGCGAAGCCGGCGAGGGCCTCTCCCCGCGGCGGCCGCCGGGCTGCTTCCCGCCGCCCCTTCTGGGTTTGCGCTCCGGGTCTCTCCGGCTCGCTCCCCTGTCTTTCCTACACTTCAAACCGCCCGCTCCTCTTTCTCTGGGCTTTGTGTCTTTATCGCTTGTTTTCTTTCTCACACACCCCCCTTTTCAGTTGTCTCAGAATTAAGGAAATTGGTTTGAAATGAAAATGAAGGGTTTTGTCGTTCATTGCTTTCCTCTATCCCGGATCGGACTTGGAAGCCGCAGCTGCGGGCTTTCCTTTCGCCCCGGAGTGGAGTACTTATCTTTGCCCCTTCTCCTTTGTGTTTCCATTTCTCTCTGTGCCTGACACTCTTTCTCTGTCCCCCACCTCGGGGGTGGGGGCTTTGGGGACTCGCCTGGCTCCCTCCCCTCCTCTAGGCTGCAGCTCTGGTTGGGCCTTGGGAACGCCAGTGTCCCCGCTACCCAGCTGGCCCCTGCTCCCTCTTCCACTAGCTTTCCAGAGGTCCGAGGCCGGTCCCCCGCCCCCATCCCAGCGGCAGGAATGTGGGGAGGAGAGAACAGCAAACTCGCGGGGCAGTGGCTTCCTTTGTGGCCACCACGGCGGAATCCCGGGCAGATTCCTCGCCTTCATTCAGAAAAAGAGGAAACTCCAATTCCTTCCTCCGGCCCCAGGCCCGCCCGGCCCGGCGCCGCCACCTTCGCCCAGACTTTCTTGTGCTCCCCCCGGAGGCCTGAGCTAGCGAGAGCTCCCGGCGGACGTGGAACGGAGTATGCGGGCCAGATGTGCGGGAGGGTGCAGGGGTGCAGGAGGGCGCCGCGGGAAAAGCGCCGGTGCGTGCGCGGAATGGGCTGCCCCGCAGTGAGGGGGACCCATTATGCACTGAGAGGGAGGGGACAAAGGCAAAGAGCGAACGACAGAGGTAGAGGTACATGTATGTGGGGGAAATTTAGTGTAGTTGTGGGTGTGTGATGGATGGGAGAAAGGGAAATCACACACACACACACACCTGCTCCTAACTGATCCCGGGTTCTGTGGGGCCCTCGAAAACCCCGCCGCACCAGCCGCGGATTGATTTTCCCCGTCCAGCGTGTGGGACACCCTGCGTGAAGGCCGGGCGTCGCGGGTGGGGGGAGTCAGCAGAGCTCAGGTCACGGTCTGGGGTCCCAGACGCTGTGCGAGGAGCCCGGTTGGGGCGCAGAAACGGGGCGCGGGCCATCCTGTCTCCAGTCTCCGGGACAAAGGAAGCATCTATGCAAGCGCAAGTTTGCGCAAACAAAAAGCCTGCAGGACTCAGGCTTCCCGGAAGCCCGGACTGCATAGACTGCTCTAACCGACTGTTTCTCCAAGCAGCGGGGACGACCTGCGGCGTCTGCACCGTCAGCATGTTCCCGGCCAGAACACCAGGAAGCTTCAGGTAAAACAGAGCCGGGGCTCCCCAGCCCCAGCCGGTCACCGCCTTGCTTGCTTGCCTCTCACTCCCCACGAGCCTAGCAGGACTCCTCCAAACCGATCGGAAACGGAGCGAAGGGAGTGTGAGCGCCCCGAGAGGCCCGGAACCCACAGCGGCCTGAAACTGCGCCGCCCGCGCCGCGCCCGCCCCGCGCTCTCACCTCCACTTCGTCCGCCGGTTCTGGAACCAGGTTTTGACCTGCGCGTCAGTCATTTTGAGCGCCTTGGCCAGGGCGGCGCGCTCGGCTGAGGCCAGGTACTTCTGGCGGTGGAAGCGCTTCTCCAGCTCGCAGATCTGCAGGCGTGTGAAGGACGTTCGCGGCTTCTTCTTCTTGGGGGGCGTCCGGTTCTGATAGGGGTGACCTATACGGCGTGTTACAGTGAAGGGTGAGAGGGCCACTGGAGCGGGAGACAGACAGACGGCAGAGGCAAGCAGCAGAGCGTCAGGAGGCGTCCCAGGCCCGACACCCCGCGAATCAGCGAGCGCAGCGGCGAGACCCCCTGAGCAGGGCCTTAATCCTCCCGTCACCCCTCAGGTCCAAGCCTTGGCAGAAAATGACCCGTTCCCACTGCCAGGCCGCTGTCACCATGGAGGCCTCCACAGCCACGGTGGCCTCCCCAGTCTCCTTGAGGGATATGTCTGGAGCGAGCTAAAGATTGCTACCCGCCACAGCCCCAGGCCTCCATCTTCATAGATGCTGCCCAACAAACAGTCAGAGGCCAGGCTTGGTCAAGTCCCTGGACCCTGGGCCCTGACTGGAGCCTCCATCACACAGCAACATACAGACGCATTACATACGACAGGGGCAAATTACAGATCTATACACACAAACAGGCCGGCAAACAGGCAGAGGCACACAGGCAGACATACGCAGGACACAGGGCAACACAAGGCAACACAAGGCAGCAGCCATACACTCACTGCCTCAGAACCTTCAGGAGTGAAGCAAGATGAGACTGGGCTGTGGTTCCCCTAGGTAGGCCCTATGTGGAGTACCTTTCAGCAGAGATCCTTGACCAGTGGGCTCCAGGCTGGGGTTTCCATTAGAGCCCTTCAAGGGTGGCCTGGCCTTGGTGCAGGGAGGCAGTAGGATGGGCACCAGGCCCTAGAGGACTTGTGTTGGGCAGTGGGGCCCCTTGAGTACAGGGCCCTTCCTGGAGGCCCAAAGTGGAATGGCTGTTCTGCCTCTGTGCACCCCACCCCAAACTTTTGCCACAGACCCAGAGTCGGAGCCAAGATTCCAAGGCTGGAACAGGAGCAGGGACCCTGGCGTGCCTTGGGGTCGCCTAGCCTAGGGTCTAGCTCTAAGCTGCCTTTCTTTCCTCTTTTAGCAGTCGGGGCCTGGAGTCTGAGCCCCATGGGAGTCCCGTGTCTAGGTCTGCAGCAGCCTGGGCCTGCTGCCTCCTCCACGGCCCGGGAGGGAACCCAGACTCCAAGCGGCTACTTCCCAGCGAGCGTGCGGGCCCGGCCCCGCGGGAGTCTCGTGCTTTTGGATCCAGGGAACGCTAAGGGCAGCGGGAAGTGAGGCGGCGGAAAGGGGCCCGCGCAGGAGCGAAAGCTGAGTGCCGAGAGCGGAAGCGGGAGCGGAGGGAGCCGGGGCAAGCGGAGGAAGGCGCAGAGTAGGCAGCGGAGAGGGCGGCGGCCGGCGCCGCCAAGTGAGTAATCGTCCCAGGAGTTGTCCTTAGGTGGCTAATCGATCGTGGGGCTGGCCGGTGCATTATTCAGGCCGGAGGGCCGGGGGTTGTGGGGAGGACGCCGAGCCCGGACAGAACGAAAAGGTGGATGTAGCGGGCGGCTCCACGTCACGCTTCCACCGACCTGGACGAAGCGCGCAGTCGGGGAAGAAGGGCCTAGCAGCTCCGTGGTCGTGGCCTTTGCCGGCCCGCCAGCGCGAAGGACACTGGAGCGTGGACTGTGCGTGCGTGTGTGTGTGTGTGCGTGTGCGTGTGTGTGCGTGCGTGTGTGTGTGTGTGTGTGAGCGGGAGGTGGGAAACCTGTTCTTTCTGATTCTGGGGTTTGCCGCTTGGGCCAGAGAACGTCGGCTGGGACGCAAGAAAGAGTTTGTTCGCACCCCTTTCTCCGGGATTCCCGAGTCCCAAATGCCAGCAAAGGTAGCCCCGAAGCTACAGTCCCCTTCCCTCCGCCTCATCGGGCCCAGGGACTCCGAGCGGGGATCAGGTAGGGCTCCTCAGAACAGGGGTCCTGCAGGAGAGACGCAGAGGGGCCCAGGCCGGGAGAACTCTTCCCGCATGGCAACTCCGCGAGCATAGAAAGGTGGAGGGCGGCTGAACTTGGGGGAAGGGCCAAGAGGAGCTGGGCGACCTGGCGCGCAGATTGGGCTTCAAGGACCCACTGGGCCGGGCTGGGTAGCGCAGAGCCGGGGCCACAGCCCGGCGGGGCGCGCGTAGGCCGGACTCACCTGTGAACCTGTCCTTTGTGTATCTGCGGTTACTCTCCATCCAGGGGAAGGTGAGGCCGGTGAGATTGTTGACGCCCGGCACGGTAGGCACGGAGGGCACGGTGGGCAAGCCGGTGGCCAGAGGCTGGGAATGGGCCACCGCTCCAGCTAAGGGCCTGTGCGCGGGTACCCGGATGACCCCGGCAGCGCTCAGCGCCCCTCCGCCGCCGCCGCCCCCGCCGCCGCCGCCGCCGCCGCCCGGACCGGGGCCGCCCGCCAAGGCCATGTTCACGTTGTAGGAGCCAGCCAGGGGGCCCATACTGCAGGCGCCACCGCCGCCGCCTGCCGGGCCACCAGGACCGCTCGGGCCGCCAGCGCCATAGGCCCCCGCGCCCCCGGCCCCCGCCCCGGCCACTGGTCCCCCGCCGCCGTAAGTGTAGGCGCCTCCGACCAAACAGCCAAGGCCGTAGTCTCCGTCCTGGAGGCGTGAGTTGGGCCCCATGCAGCCGCCCTGGTCCGGGCTGTTGAGGATCTGGTCAATACCAAAGCTGATGGGCTCCGCGTGGCCGGGGTGGAGATGGTGTGGACCCAGGTGCTCCATGCTGGCCCCCCGGCCCCGGCCCCGGCCCCGCGGGGGGGGCCTGGGCGGCGACGCTCGCTGTTCCTGGCTCTGGGGGCAGCGCAGAGGGGCGCGAAGGCGGCAGCGGCTTCTGGCTGCGCGGAGACTTGGAGGCGAAGTGCACAGAAGAGCTAAAGTCGGGGGGAGGGGAAGGAGAGAGGGGGCGCCGTATTCTACCCTTCTTTGGCTGCTCCTTCACCACTCCGGCTGCTCGCTAGCTGTTGACTCTGGGACATCAATCACCGGGCGAAAAAGCCCGGTGCGAGCTAGCCTCGCCGTTTCGGCCGGGTCTCTCCATTGGCTGTGCGCGGAGAGGAGCGGGGTGAATGACAGCGCGGGGGAGGGGCGGAGACGGGGAGCGGGAGGTTGGGAGCCGAGGCAGATGCCAGAGCCAGAGACAGAAGAACGGAGACCGAGGCTCAGAGAAGTAGTTCAGGAAGAGGGGAACCAGAGACTTAAAATGAGAAAGAAAAAAGAACAGGAGGCGGCCATTCCCAGAAACTGATAGACAGATGGAGCCCAGGAGATGGAGATCACAGCCCTCCTCCCAACTAGGTAGGAGCCGCCCCCTCATTTTGAATTGGGCCAAAGGTATCCAGCCCACTGGCCCTGGGGAAGAGGTGACCCTGCGCTGCAGGAGACTCTCCCCAAGGGCTCAGCTGGGAAACACTTGTCCATCAACCAGAGGATTTACACCAAACTTCAAATTCAGCTTGTTAGAAAGTAGAAGACTTGTCTACTCCTACTCCCAGGGTATGGAGCCCAAGCCCCTGAGGCAGGAAGGTGAGTTCAGGCTTGTCCTTCTTTAAAACATAGGCCTACCAACAACTGGCTGTATGTTGAAAAATAATCAACGACCTCCAACTCAGCCTGTTTAGAGAAACTGAGGAAGGCATCTGAAAGGCAGGCACAAGACAAGGGGCTTGCTGCCAGTGTACCCATGCCTCAAGATACCCCTTTCCTTTAAAATAAATGTTTCAAAAGCAGTTCCCATGGTATGTGAATGAATTCAACCAGATTGCTTTCACCTAGCAACTAGCTCAGGGCTGGCTATTTCAAGCAAGAAACCTTTGGACTGGTGAGGGGAAGGAGTTATTTCCTTGCTTTTGGAATCTTGGGAAGGAGGCCTAGGGGCTTAAAGCAGTAAGGGCTGGAGATGGTGGGACCAAGATGAGGGAAGTGCATCCAGGATAAATTAGGCCTTTGCAAAGTTTTGCTTGTGGCTGACTGGCTTAGAGCCCAGGAGAGAAAGAGGAAACTCCCTTTTTCTGCTTCCTCTCTTTCTCTTCAGTAGTGAAAGGTCCTCTCCCTCCCAGCAGCCAAGCTCTGGGAAGGGTGCAGGTAGGATCACTTGGGATCTGTTTCTGGTCTGTTTCAGATTCAACAGGCCTTCAGAGAAGGGCTGCCTCTATCAGGCAAGATGCTAGAAGATGAAGGCGCACATTCTACTTATCAAGTCTCATTGCAGTGTATTATTTTGCTTTGGCCATATCTGTTACTTACACTTGAAGAAAAATCCCTGTAGGCAGGAATGGCTTACTCATCTCTGTTCCCTCTATGTAGAGTGTAGTCCCAACCCACAAAATATACCCATTTTGAGTGAACAATGAATGAATAAATCTCCTCACTCAACACATTGATTTGAGTACCTACTATGTGTTAGGTATGGTTCTTGGCATTGAGAAAACAACAGGGTACAAAACAAAGTTCCTGCCTTCATAGAGTTTACAATCCATCAAGGGGGTCAGACAATAAACAAAGAAACATGAGATTGAAAAGTGGTGCAGCCACAATGGAAAACAGTATGGAGATTCCTTAAAAAATTAAAAATAGAGCTACCTTATGACCCAACAATTCCACTCCTGAACATTTATCCAAAGAAATCCAAAACACTAACTTGAAAAATATATGTGCATCCCTATATTTATTGCAGTGCTGTTCACCATAGCCAATGTATGGAAATAACTGAAATGCCTATCAATAGATGATGACTGGATAAAGAAATTGTGGTACATATATACAATGGAGTATTACTCTGCCATAAAAATAATGAAATCTTACAATTTGCTACATGTATTGACCTAGAGGATATTATGCTAAGTGAAATAAGTCAGATTGAGAAAGACAAATACCATATGATCTCACTTATATGTGGAATCTAAAGAACAGAATAAATGAAAAAATGAAACAGAAATAGAGTCATAGATACACAGAACAAATAGATGGTTGCTAAATGGAAGGGGTGGGGGATGGGTGAGAAAGATAAAGGGATTAGGAAGTACGAATTGGTAATCACAAAATAGCCACAGGGGGTGTGAAACACAGTATGGAAAATATAGTCAATAAAATTGTAAAAACTATGTATAATGTCAGATGGGTACTAGATTTATTAGGGGATCACTTCATATATTATATAAATACCTAACCACTACACTGTATACCTGAAAGTAATATAAAATAATATTGAATGTCAACTATCATTAAAAATAATATAGTTATGGGTGTAAAGTACAGCATAGGGAACATAGTCAGTGGTATTGTAATAGCTACGTACAGTATCAGATGGGTAGTAGACTTGTAGGAATTACCCTTTGTGAGGTGGGTAAATGTCTAATCAATATGTTATTTTATACAGCTGAAACTAATAAAATAAATAAATAAAGAAGCAAATATAATAAGCCAGAAGGTATAAGTGTTATAGAGAATACTATAAATGCTACACCAACTCTTTGAGATGAGTATTACCCCCATTTTACAGATGCAAAGAAACCAAATTTCAGAGAGGCTAAGTGATTTGATTAAGATGGAGGAGCTGGATTGGACTTGCTTTTATAGGTTAAACCTGGCATTTGGTTGGAAGGGCATTTCTATGGTGAAAACTTGTCTGGGCTCCAGGCAGGTAGACAAAAACCCACTCAAGACAAAGCCAGATGTGGTGGTTGTTTGTAAACACTAAGCAGAAATATGAGGAGAGAGCTCCATTCCCTTGGCAGTTTTTTCCTCTCCACCCACCCAACTCAGGTACTACACCTCTACCCAGGAGGTTCCATAACTTTCTATGGAAATTATTTGAACTTGAATGTGTTTTTTTCCTGCCTCTTATCTTGAGGGAACTAAAGTAGAGGTAGACATAAATGTTTTATTGAGAAACTACTATGTGCCAGGCAGCACATCACACTGATCTCATTTAAGATTCACAACAACCTTGTGAAGTTAATAGAAACATCACCATTGTTTAATAATTAAATAAAAAACAAAATGAATGTTGATAAAAATATGATTCATAATGGCCAAAAAGTGGGAATAACTCAAATGTCCATTATTTGATGAATGGATAAATAAAATATATATTCATACAATTGAATATTATTCAGCCATAAAAAGGAATAAAAAGAAAGTCCTGTTTCATACTACAACATGGAAGAACTAGAAAACATTATTCTAAGTGAAAGAAGAAGCCAAGCACAAAAGGCTACATGTTATATGATTCCATTTATATGAATCATCTAGAATAGGCAAATCCATAAAGAAAGTAGATTAGTGGTTGCCAAGAGCTGCGGTGGGTGGGGGCAGTGACTGCACATGGATACAAAGTTTCTAATTGGAGTAATGAAAATATTCTGGAGTTAGATAGCACTGATGTTGCACAACTGTGAATATACTAAAAACAACTGAATTGTATGATTTCAATGGATGAAATTATAATACATTAATTATATCTCATTAAAAACAAAAACTGAGAATCAGTAAGATGAAGAAAGTTGCCCAAAGCTTCACAGACCAAAAAGATCCCAGAGCTGGGATCCCAAAATCTGAACTATTTTCCTTGTAGTGGGTGGAAACTATGGGGAGAGATCCCGCAGCATCCTTTGAGGCTGGGTCCCAGTTGCCTTGATCTGCCTTGCTTCTTTTAGTCAAGAAGTCATATTTCTACCTAACCATAGTGCTGCATGTTGCAATTAAAACCTTATCTTTCTAGGTTATCCTCGGAACAGTTTCTCTTTGTCACTCTCTTGTCCATGCAGGAAACACTTGAATGATCCTAACACTCCCCCCATTTCCTCCCTTCTTCCTCCTCCAGATGTATCTTTCCAGCCTCTATGGCTTTCCAGTCCTGCCTGTTCGACCCTTTGGACATCAGCCACACTCACCTCTTGAATTCCTCAGCTCGGGTGCTTGTTGTCCAGGGTAATGGGAAGAGACCTCACCCTTGCTGGCCGAGTCTAGGTTTGGCAGAGGTCACAGCTGCCTAGGTGCCCACTAAGGCTATTCATCAAATCCAGCAACTCAGGGACATCCTGCTTTTCCCCTGCCCTCCCTGCTGCCTGCTGGACTGATCTCCACACTTTTCACCCACCTCTGCTTATCAGAAGCAACTTTCATCCCAACCCATTCCTGGCTTTTCCCCAGCTGGGGGGCGGGGGGGGGGGCGGCTGAATCCAGCTTGACCTCAGGCTTTGTGTTCCAATGGGATAGTGGCTGAGGGTGGTTACCCTCTCAGTCCCTTCTCTGCTAGGAAGATGAGACAAGAGGGCCAGGTTTGGGTTCTGGCCCCTACCTTCCCGAAGCACTGTTAGCCGAGCACAGTACTGCAGGTTGGGAACTTTCCTGAAATGCAGGAGACTCACACAGAGCTTAGTTCGATGCAGCTTCTGTGTTTCTATAGTGCTTTCCCATGGCCCGCAGGGCAGCCCCGTTAGGAGGGGGGTGGGGGAGAAGACAGGACTCACAGAGCACCGGTGATGTCCAAGGCACCTTCAGTCACACGCATTAACTCATCCTATTTTCCAGTCATCCTATGATGTGACTTTTGTTGTCTCCATTTTACAGATGAGGACACTGAGGCATTGAAAGCTGGGAAGGGACAGAGACTGGACTCTGAAGGTGCTTTTCTGACTCTATTCATTGCACGCTCCTTCCTCAATATCAAACTTGGCAGATGAGGCCCTTGCCTTGCACGAGTATCTCTTTGCACATGTCTAGGTGAGTTCCAGCCCTGTGGCCACCTGGTAGCATCCACCCTCCCAGCGCTACCCACCCCTCCCTCGCCAACAGAATAAAGAAGTGTCTCCAATTAAAAGAGGCGCAGCTGGGGCTGAGGCTAGAGTTAGGGGAGGAGGAAAGGGAGGGCTCAGCCTCTGGGGAGGCCCTTTTGGATCCCACGCAGCTCCATCCCCGCTCTGGGAGAGACCCCTGGGTCAGGGGTTGTCCTTTAGCTTAGGGGTGTGTGTGTGATAACTTAATTACTTTGTGTTTGTGGGACTGTGTGTCCACGAGGGGAAAGCTGGGTGTGGAAGTGTGCATGACAGCGAGGGTTGTTGTGCAGATAGATATACCAGGCTTGTCTTTAAGGAATAATTTTTAAAATTTACCCAATTATGATTTTACCCAAATATGTACTGAGTGTCCATTATGTATGAGCATTAAGTCGTTGGATCTAGGACTCGACTGCAAACAAAATGCATGTGAGTAATAGTGTTGGGGGAAAGGAAGAAAATCGGGGTCACTTCTACAACTGGATTTGTTGATATAAGGGGGGGTGTGTCAGTGAGAAGGCAAGTGAGTGTGCACTTTCTGTAACAGAATGTGTTTTCTACAGCTGTTCCTCTGTGGGTGTGGGAAGGTGGAGATGGGGTGTGCCCAATGGGTATTTAGGGGGGAAGTGTGGAACAGGCTGAACACATGTAAGGGGGTATGTAACATGAAGCCGCCATGGTGGGACCACTGAGGTCTGGATTCCCAATACCAAAGGTGCCCCTTCTGCCTTGCTCACCTGCCTCAGTAAAGGGGGGAAGTATACCGCTGTTGACTAGGGGCTTAGAGACCCAGTAAAGGGCACTCGGCCTTTCCCAGAGCCTGGGGGTGGGGGTGGGGAAGGAGGGAGTGAGCAGGTCGGGCTAGTTCCAGCCACGCAACTCAATAATTTTGTAGGGCTCAGGGAGGAAGGTAGGGGTTGTACAGGGCCCCCAGGTGCCCCCACCCAATCCTTAGAGTAACAGGAACCCAGGAACTCTCCAACACAGAAAGACAGGCACACGTTTTCTATCCGTGGGGGCCACCCCAATGGGTAGAAGATTGAAGGATATAAGACATACCTTCATGTCACCTGGTTTAGAGGTCAGCACCTTTCTCCTCCCACCTGCTCACCTCAAAGCCTGTTTGGCTCTCCCTTCTAAGGCTCCCCTATCAGTTCCCCACTGAAAGGAAGCTGTTGGCCCCATCACCCCTGGACACGGAGCTAGGGCCACAGGACTCTCTTTGACCAACTCTCTCCCAAAGGAGGGCCAGAAACCCTCAGGCCCCCCCATCCAGCACTGGTGCCCTTGACAGGGCATATCTGGGATGCTAGGTCTCTCAGGATGCCAGAATGGAGAAAGACTAGGACAGGAAGTATGTGGAGAGAAGGTTCGGACAGACCCCCCACACACACACACACACAAACGCACACGCACAGCCCTTCTATCCCCTGACAGCTCCTGGAGGGCTTCCTAAGCACCCACCAGGAGGGCACCAGTTTAGGCCTCCCACCAGTGGACCCCAGTTTAGGACCCAGGGCAAGGGCAAGGCCCAGCCTCCTCCCATCCTTAGCCTCTACCCTTGGTCCTACTCAGCTGCCAGTTGGGTACATGCCCTGTTGGAGGAATTTCTCGTGGCAGAGGGCACCCCGGTAGCCAGGCAGGGTGCCGGGGTGAGGGAGGGAGCTGAGAGAGCCTGAGCAGGCCGCAGGCCAAGCCCCTAAGGGTCGCTACCATCTTCTAGGAGCCACCCTGCTGCCTTCGACGCGAGGGACTGGCCGACTCCCTTCCTGATCCGCGGTGCCGCGCTGGGCGGGCTCTCCCACCACGCGCCTCGCAGTAAAGCCGGAGAGAGCGAGCTTCCCGGCGCGGCCAAGGGCCTGCAGTGCCCATATCTATCCAGACTTCTCGCTTCGATTGCTCGCCCCCAGGGAGCATAGATTCGGACTCAGAGGGAAGGCAGATGGAAACCTCTGACCCCTGAAACCCGGACTCCCAGCGGGCCTCAATCAGGGCAGTGGAGGGGAAGGCTGGTTGGAGGTCTCGCGGTCCCCGCCTAGGAGCTCGGGACACCTTGGCATTGACAGATCTGGTTATTTTGGGGGCGCAAGGAGCGCATGTGAAGCTGCTGGGCCCCGCTGAGCCGCGGCCGGGCTGCTCTAGGACCCGATAATCTGACCCGCTCGCACGCCACCGCCGGCTGGGAGAGCGCGGCTGCCCGACGAGCTTGGTGAATTCGGGAAGAGTCCTCGAGCTGGAAATGAACCCTCCAAGCTCCCCCTCCATAAGAAAAGCAAGGGGCGGGGGTGGAGGCGGGGGGGGGGAACGAATTTGGCCTGGGGGACCCAGCTGCTGCAGGGCTGCTGCTGGGTGGGGGGGGGGGCGGCATGTGTTTCACATCCGCCCTGACCGCACACGGAGCCCTGCTCGTACACAAGTGTTTGCGCACAGATACACGGAACACCCCAGGCTTCCCAGGCAGACTGTCGGAGCAGCTACAACACCCTTTCACACCGACCCCCAGACTCGCACACACCCGTGCACACAACGCAGACACTCCTGTGTGCAGTCCTCACGGATGCCCACAAAGCCTCCTTCACACATCCACGCACAGGTGCCCGCGGACACACCCAGGCACACTTACAGCCCTCCGCACAGACGCAAAACAAAGCGAATCCCACACACGCACACGCGCACGCACACACACCCTACAGGTCACACTGCGCAGGTACACACAGGCTCTCGGAACCCGCAGGTACACCCCCTTCCTCAGGCCCCTCCCGCTCCCTCCCTTCACACTCTGGGCTCCCAGGCAGCCACGCAGTTTCCCAACTTTTCGGGGGCGGCCAAGGTTGCCTGCTCTGGGGACAGAGTGGGGGTGGGATGGGAGGTGGGCAGGGCTGAGGGATGGAGCCGCAGGTGCCAGAAGTGGGAGTGATGCCGGAAGGGTGAGGGACTGTATCCATATGCATGGGCTGGGAGCACAAAGAGCAGCTGCCCAAGCTCGGCCCCTGCGGGCCCAGAGTTGTGCCGAGATGGCGGCGGCCCAGCTAATTGAATTAGGCCGGCCAGGCCTTGCCACCCGCCCGGCACCCGCGCTCCGCTCCGCCACCCTCCCAAGGTGCCGCAGGCGCTCGCTGGGTGCTGAGGGACAGATTGAAGGAAGGAGGCACCGCCGCCTGAGTCCCTGCCCTGAGCGGCCTCTCCCCCCAGAAATAATCCATTGTCCTGCAGGCTGCGTGTAGTTCTGGGCACCAGGGATCCCCAACTGGACTGTGATGCTGTGATTAATGAAACAGCGGCAAGGGAGCTGACAGGGCCCTCCTCGGCCCACCCCTCTCCCTGGTTCTCAGCTGCCTCTGATTGTGGTGCCCCTTGTCTGCCAGGGAAGAGAGGGTGTGAGGAGGGAGCTGAACCACCACTGCTGGAGACTGAACCCTCGGATGCCTGAGAGAGGGAGGCGTGCTCCACGAGGGCAGACACAGTGAGGCAGGCCTGCGGGAGAGCGGGGTGCAGGAGTGGGTTGGGGTTTGACTGACTTCATGAGTGTGCCAAAGCACTGAGAGCCATAAGCCCGTGCTCAGTGAGTGGGGTGCTGGGTATGTGCGTGTGTGAATGTGGTTTAGGGGCGGGGTTGTGTGTGAGTGAAGTGTGAATGGGGCATGTAAGAAGACTCAGATCCTGCCTCTGGGGGCCACACCAATCCCGAGGTTGAGTGTCTGGCACTGCCCGGGGCCCCACAGGAAGTGCCTGCTTAGGCACCTGCCTTCCTCTCAGCCTAGATTTTCACAGCAGCCTCACTGGAGACCCCACCTCATCCCTACCACCAGCAATTGAACCCAGGGAATTCAGGAGTGGTGGGTACACAGCCATGCTTCTGAGTCCCATGGGGCAAGTTCACACTCTTGCCTCCTCCACCCAGAAAGAGGAGACCAGGGACTGGCCCAAAGTGTGTGTGTGTGTGTGTGTGTGTGTGTGTGTGTAAGGGGGTGTCCTAGAGACTGAACCCAAGGAATCCAGCAGTGCCACTACACTGGGAACCTAGGGCTGCAATGGCTTTATAGATTATCCACTGGCCCACACTGCTCCTGAGACCCTGACTAGCCAGAACAGACCTCCCACTTAATGTGTGCTCCTGGTCTTTGGGACTCCTACAATTGTATGATACTACCTGCTAAGCATCGCCAAACCACTTAGGATACACAGCGAAGGTGAGAGCCCCTAGAAATCCAACTAGGGGTGGGAGCAATCCAAAGCTGGGAGCCTTGTGCCCTCCAGAAAGGTTCAGTACACTGGGCAGGGACCAGGACCTTTTGGAGGAGCAACACCAAGCAGAACAGTGGCTGCTGCCTCCACAACCCTTTGTCCTGATGCCCTGGGAGAGGGTGGGGGTGAGAATGGGTGGCAATGGTCTGGGGGCAGGCCCAGCAATCCACACAGAGAGTGCTAGGCACCAAGGAGCTACCCACTCTTACAGGCGTGGGGCCAGGCCTCCACAGCCTGCACCGTATTTCCCGGGACTTTTACTGCATCACTGAGATGAGTAGTGACATCCCTCTCTCCCCTTTCATAAATATTGCATCTTCCCAATGCAATTACAGGAGACGGAGCGGCATGAACATTTACTAAATAAGATTATGGGGTAATGCTAATGCAGTTTATGTCTGCGCTTTGACACCAGACAAACTCCCTATTAATAACCTCTCAATGAGGCAGGAGGCTCAGAACACAGAGCCTGGGGCTGCCCAGGCCACTCACTGGATAAGAATGGCCACAGCATGGCTGTCCTGCATCCCAGGGCTCCATCAGTCTATGTCCTCTCCCCCGGCTGCCAGAGCCACCCTCTTCTTCAAGTCTCTTGGCTTGGAGCTCCCCCTTCTCCAGAGGCAGCCTCACCACCTGCCCCCAAGCTGGGGAGCCTCATTCACAAGTTCAGCTTCTTCCACTCAACTTCTTTTTGGGTCCCCGCCAGTGCTCCACCTCTCTCTTCAAAATCCACACTGCTGGAGGGACCCAATCCTCCCTTAAAGGGCATATAGGGCTCATTATTCCCTGGCTTAGAAACTGCTCACCATTGCCTACAGAAAAATTGAAACCCTTTATCCTACCACTCAAGGCCCTCAACTGACTTTCTGCTTCATCTCAGGTGCTGACTACCATTAGCCATTTTGTATCAACTGAGATAACAAACTCTCACACTTGCCCACTTGCATCCAACTCTTGGGTGCAATGCTCTGGGAACACACACGTCCCCACTGCAAAAAAGAAAAGAAGATTCCTACTTCTACTTCAAAACCCAGCTCAAATTTCTGACTCCCCAAAGTTCCCCAGGCATAATTTATGAGTCCTTCAAATGATCAATTGCACGCAGTTTTAACAATTGTCTTTTTGTGTTATTGTAGATTTGGAGTCACAAGATACAGATTGGAATCCCAGCCAAACTGCTTTACAAACGTGAATCAAAACAGATCAGTCAACTTCTCTGGCCCTTGCTTTTTTTGTTTATAAAACATCACTATGGACTCTGCCTTCTGTTTCATTCACCAAGCCATTGTCAGAATCGACATAAAGATGAAACAACGTAAAAGTTTCCTAATTCGTTGGGTGTATCTCTGCTTTACTGTCTTTCTTATTGCATTAACATTTCAAGGACTCCCTCCTGGTCTGGGAGTCCTTGAGACTGAATGTTGGCCAGCCCTGCTCAGCTTCCCATGTTCAGCTGATGATGCCCTTCTTGCCTCCCTAACTTTCCTCCTCTCGTGGGTCCTATCGAGAGGACAAGGCTAAGGCAGTAGATTCAAGTTCTAGAAAAATAGGATATCGATGCAACAGAAAAGTACAGATAGGATTTCAAGGTCAAGAGAGCCAGCCCCCTGCCTCAGTCCTCGCTCCGGTGCTGGCTGGTCATTAACACGGCCCTGGGTTCTTCTTGGCCTTCAAATAAAAAAGGTAGTTCATGTCTAAAGACCGTAGTAATGAGGAACGGGAAGGGGCTGGGTAGCCTGCAGGCTCAGCAAAAGCTTTCCCATCTCAGAGGCCTACCCTCCTTCCTCTCTCCACCATCCTTCTGAAGTCAGCGAAACCTTTGACAAGCTTCTGGAGAAGGAGGTTCCTAGCCTCTGGAGCAGGCAGAGGGGTGAGGGGTACGGACAAGGACTCCTTATAGGCCTTCTGGAGCCTTTCTCCTCAGTTCCCACCTCTCTACCAAGGCCAAGCCACTTTTACCTCAGACAGGCCATAGGATCTGTGGGGACAGGCTGGGGCCCAGGGCCTGGAAGATGGGGCAGTAGGGGCAATGCTTTACCACATGCTACAGTCTTTTGTCCCTTACAACTGGAACTACACCTGGTCAGGCCAGCACATACTTAACTCCGACCTGCCATTCCTGCCCTGGGCTACAAGTGACTTCGCTGAATGCTGCAAACCTGTCTGAATCTGTCTGGGGCATTTTGGACTTACCACAACACCCCTTTTCTTATTTATGAAGAATTAGACTTGACTCTTTTTTCTCTTTCTCTCCACCCTACCTCTCCTGTCCAGTCTCCCTCTTGAGTGCTCTTGGAAACCTTCCTAACCAGTCCTTTTACCTAACATGTATGGTGTGTGCACACAACCACACACACCAACACAGATACGTGCAGACCACAAACACATGTACAAATTCCTGAGCATAGTACCTCAGCCCGTCCTTGAAGTCCCAGGTCCACCTACGCAGACATGCAGCTGTGCTGTCTGTCGCCCACTGACAAGCATGCATGCAGAGAAGTGTACAACCACCCAGGTTGGCCTGTTCATACAAAAAGACATACAAACACAAATACATAACCAATTAACAGGCCAAGCACAGTTTCTGAAATTGATGCTGCCATGATTCTTCCCAAAATTGTCAGCAATCAGGAATGTGCCTTTTTAAAATCCTGGGCAGGGATTCTTTATACAGAGCTTAATGTGTGTTCAGGGTGTTTGGGGCTCCTACAATTGTATGACAGGATTGGGAAAAACCACTCCCCAGAAGGTACCTGAGCTCTGAGTCATCCTAGAGGACCTAGAGAAGTAGGAGGAGCATAAATCTGAGCTGGTGGTGTGGTCTGTTCATTGGAACCAGAACCTGCCCATCATCTGTACTCAGTAAACCAAATGAAAATCCTAAGGCAGGAAGTCAGAACCAGTGGGCAGGCTCCAGATGGGTGTGGACTTTGAAACAGGAAAGGAAGGAGCTATTTGGGCCTCTCGCAGGGAGTGGCCCTGAGTTCCAAAAAGCACAGGGTAAAGATGACATTTTCCTTGCAGGTGCCTCCTTGGGCCCTGGTGAAGCCAGGCCTGACCATGGCCAGTAAGAGCAGTGGAGCTGCACCAAAGGGTTCGTCTCCACCTCAGTGTACTTCAAGAAAACCAACCAAGGTAAAGGAGCTTCAGGGGGGCCAGAGAGGAGCCATATAATAATAGAAAGACCAAGGGCATTGATGTTTGAACAGGATTCAAATTTTCTCTCTGCTACTCTACTAGCTGTGTAATATTGGACAACACACTTAACCTCTCTGGTCTTTAGTTTCCTTTTCTACAAAAAGAAAATACGCTACCTATTGTGTATGATTGTGGTAAAGATAAAAGAGTAAGTAAAAGTGCTGAGCCCAATGGTTAGCACAGGGCAGGACCCAAAACGTAGTGGCTATATAGGAGAAAAAGATAACTAGAAGGCCTGAAACCTGGGACAGGAAGATATAGGGTCTTCCTTCCCCACGGTGGATTGGGGTTGCCGGGGCCAAGGCAAGACCCAGAAAAAGAAGGGCACCTACAAGCTTAATTAACTGTCCCTAGTCAAGGGAGCAATGCACAGTGATTAGTAATCTAATGCCACACTGCCTGAGTTCAAATCCAACCAGCTCTATGAACTATAGCAAATTTCTCTATGGCTCTGTTTCTTCATCTGCAAAATGGGCATGATAATAATAGGATCTATCTCATGAATGTATTATGAGAAGTAAATGAGTTCATATTTGCAAAGTGCTTAGAATAGTACCTGACACACAGTAAATGTTATACAAACATATGCTAAGGAAATAAAAATCAATCAGGTTCACATGATGATGAAGAATCTGAAAAGGACCCAGAGGCGGCAGGGCAGCCACAGGCTGGGGACCTCCTGCCCTTTGGGCTGCAAGATCAGTGCTCTTCAGAATCCTGCACTCTCAAACTCCCTCTTATTTCCTCCAGTGGCTGTGTGTTTTGTTTTGTTTTTTGTTTTAACCTTAGGAGCAAGTTACCCTTTTAAGTCTTCAAGCAGCTCAAGAGTTTAAGAGGAAGGTAGATATTTCTTTATATGTGGCTGGTGGTGCAGTAAGTTGGCCCCATTCTACCTGATTATATAACAAATACCATGATACTGTTCATATCCTTTGATCAGACAATCCTACTTTTGGGACCATATCCCAAGAAAATAAAAAAGTGATTTGTACAAAGATGTTTATAGCAGCACTATTCATAATAGCTCAAACTTGGAAGGAACCCAAACACCTAACCCCAGGGGAATGGTTAAGATAGCTAGGGAGCATTAGCACAAAGAAATAGTACACAGCCCTTCAAACTGCTAAATACGACACAGATGAAATGGTGAGACATAACCACAGTCATAGGTGAAAATGCCAATATTCCACAAGAAAATGTATAGACATAATGCCCTACTAAGCAAAGTCACACTAGAAAATTTCTGGGAACTCAGAAAAAGTAATGATTCTAAGTTTCACATGAAGGAGTAAATAGGTGAACATACTAAATAATTTTCTAAAGAAGAGCAAGGTTGACGAAATGTTAAAACGTTTCGTTATGTTTTATCATTTAGGGCAACTAAATGAAAACAATGTAATGTAGGCGCCAAAATAGACATTTAAATCAGTGGGACGTAAGAGAGCCCAGAAATAGACCCAACCACCTAAGAATTTAATATAGATGTTAGAAAACAAGGAGAAGGGAACACAGCTCAACACATGGTGTTAAGAAAATCTTTTGGGGAGTTCCCTGATGGTGTAGTGGCTTAAGGCTTCGGCACTGGCACTGTCAGCGCTGCGGCCTGGGTTCGATTCCCAGTCAGGGAGCTATCCACATACCAAAAAGCAAAAAAAAAAAAAAGAAAATCTTTGTCAGTTGAAAAATAAGTTATTTTATATCATATAAAATTAAACACAAAATGGATTAAATAATTAAAATAATGACTAGGAGGATGTGTAGCGGCAGGGAAATGTAGGTACAAGATAATGTTAAATTTAAAAAATTCAAAGGAGATTGATTGTATGTTCTTATCAACTACAACTCCAAAAAAGTACAGGTATGATCAAGGGATGAATCTTTGTGATTGATGCAAAGAGTTGGTGTTTCAGATTGATGGACCTTCTCATTGTTGAAAAGGTGGGAGTTCAATGAAATGGGGAAGGAAGAGGGGCATAAGTGCTTCCACATTTCCATCAACACAGACAAGAACTTGGTGCTGCTTGTGGAAGGGCTGGGACTACAGCTGCTCATGTGGGGCCCCCCTCAGTGGAGATCCGGGACAGCCAGCTGCCTTCTGATTTGACTCCTGAGCCTGGGCTTCCCTGCCCCCAAACCAGACTCAGACACTTAAGAGCTCCCTAGAGGCCAGACTTCCTGGGTTCCAATTTCAGTCCTCCAGGTAACAACTGGGTCACCTTGGACAAGTAATTTAACCCTTCTGGTTCTCAGTTTTCTCATCTGTATAATGGAGATAATGACAGCACCTATTCACAGAATTGTTGTGTGGGTTAGATGATTTCATGCATGTAAACCCACAGAACAGTGTGTGGCCCAGAGGAACATCTCAATAAAGTTGGCTATGGTTGAGTTGGGGTTGAGGAAACTCTAAGGGAGGAGATAGGAAACAGTGTTTGATTTCCATGCTGCCCGTGTCTTCTCTGAGTCTCAGGCTGGTTTTGAAGCTGAGCCCACCTGGCTTTCTCCCTCATCTCAGCTGACAAGGCAGAGAGACTTGACCAAGAGGGGGTCTTTGGTGCAGACCAGGAACCCAGTGCTGACACACAGGGCTCAGCTGCTTCAGATTCCTCCTTTCCCCATGGGAATTCAGCCTTCCCCTCCCCCAGGGACAAAGACCAAGCCAAGTCTCCATCAGGGACTTGGGGAAAATAGGCTTTGTGCTTGGGGAATAAAGAGAGGCCAGGTTCTGGGCACTTGGCTGCCGGCCGGAGGACTGGCCCTACGAGTGTCCTGCCCTCTCAGAGCGCTCTTGCCCTCAATGTCCTCCAGTAATCGCTCCCTCCAATTCAGGACTGCAGTTCTCAGCCTGAGTCTCCAGGTTTCCAGGGAAATGGGGATGCTTTTCTGAACTGTCTTTCTCCAGTCTTCTTGCTAAATCAGGCACACAGGGGGTGACAGGGGCGGAATGTGTAGTGTGGTCTATTTTCTGCCACCTTTCTCTGCATGTCCCTCATATGTAAAGCTGGGAATGTCCTTACCTTTTGGTGAAAACATTTGTGCTTATTTCTATATTTTACTGTTACTATCACTCTTATTATAATTAGCCAAGGTAAGACTTTCCAGGACCTATTTAGTGGCCACTTAGTGGCCCCCAGGAGGGGCAAAGGGAGTGACATTTGGGTCTATGCCTGATGGAGAAACATGCATGGTGTGGCTCTGAGAGCCATATTGCAAAGCACTTTCTTTTCCTGGGGAATGGACCAGGTGAACCCTTAAGAGCCAAGGTGGCTACAGAATTAAGTGAATGTCAGTGTGGGGAGAGAGGGTCCAGAGGGTCATCTGCAGAAAGAAGAGAAGGATGGGGCCTCTCTTGACTCCACAGTGAGGCCAACCCCACATAGATGTTCAAAGAGTTTTAACCCAGAGTTGGGGAGTTTGATTACCAAGAAACATCTCATTCATTCATCATTTATTCACTTATTTATCTGTGCAGCTACCTTTGTGGAGCTTTGCTCTGAGCCAGGGACTGTGCCTGCTGAATACTGAGCTGGGCAGGCCTCTTGGGAAAGGGGTTCAGGAGGGGCCCCGGGGGACAGGCCCAGCAACACTCTCATCTCTGTCAAAGCCTGAACCAACCACTTCTCAACCTTTGTGGAATTCCTGATGACTTTGTACTTTGCCTGTGTTTGTTATTTTTGCTAACTCCTGTTTGCCTGTAGTTCCTGGTGATTAGAAAAACAAGCAAACCAATCCTTATACAGAGAAGGGGGATGTCGGCTTGTTTCAGAGACCAGGAGCAAAAGAGACCCAGAGAGGTGCTGAGAGAATGAGACAGACAGAGACAGAGAGACAAAGAGAGACATACAGGGAGAGAGATCCAGAAGTCAGAACTCTTCTCCCTGTCCCCACCCCTCCTCCTCTGTGACCCTCCCCCTCTCCCCAGTGTCCCCAGCCTCCTGCCTTATCCCCTTGGGAAGTTTTCAGGGCCCTCTTCCTTCCCCTTGGGAGTCTGGCCTTGAGCCTGAGGTTCTGGAGAACTTGGGCTGGGCCTGAGCAACCCCCTCCCCAATGGGCATTTGTTCTGGGATGAGCCCTGGCTTCCAAGGGTCAAAGGTGGCAGCTTTATTTACTTACAGCCATGCTCTTACTGCACCGGTCCTTTCATCATTTTTTATAATGGAAACAGCCCAAAGGCCACAGGCGCCCTCGGAGACCACCCCACCACCTCCCTTCTCCCGCTGCCTCCAGACACACAGACACTTGTATCCCTCCAATAAAGGCTCCGGTTTCTCAACAAAGTACAGCTTTGCTCTCAGGACAGTTTTCAGCTGTCGAACTGATCACATTCCTTTGTCTGTAGAGCTTGGGCCTGAGAGGCTGGGGTTTGGCCAGTGTGTGAGAGGGTGTGCTTGTGTGTGTGTGTGTGTGTGTGTGTGTGTGCGTGTGTGTGTGTGTGTGTGCGTGTGTGTGCGCGCGTGCGTGTGTGTGTGAAATGGGTGCACCAGCATGCACAGCTGAGGTGCATGGTGTGGGTGTGCATTTGACTATGAAAACTAAGGTACGTTAAATGTGTGTCTTGCAAATGTGTTTGTGTGTGAGAACCTGCATGAGTATGCATAAACATGAGTTTCTGAATGTGAGTATTTATAACACCTCACATATATGTGTACCTTTTAGACACATCCGTAAATGCAATGAGAATGTGCATATGTGCACGAGAACCTGAGTGTGTGTTTTTGGTTGTGTGTGAGCAGTTTAAGTGTGCATATTTAGGGCAGAAACATATACACGTGAGCCTGCCTGTGTGTGAGTTTTTGTGTGTGTGCATCTCCAACTATGAATATGTTTAGGAATGTATCTGTATGACAACATGGATAGATCTCAGAACTATAATGTTAAGAGACAGAAACCAGAGCCAGAAGATGACAAACTCAGTAATTCCAATTATTTAAAGTATAAAAATAGGCAAAATTAATCTATGATGTAAGAAGTCAGAATAGGGTATTGTGCCTGAAAAGGGGCCATAAAGGGTTCCTGGGTACCAATAATATTCTGTGTTCAGGATGCTGTTTACATGAGTGTATCTACTTTATGGAAATTCATCAAGCAATATACTCATATAATAATAAACCATAAAGCACTTATATAATTTATATACTACCTGGATTTATGTTATAATTTAATAAACATGTACCCCCCAAATTGAACATGAGCAATGTTCCTGCACCCTCTCTCACGTCCCTCACATATGCCCACATTGCTCACCTTCTTCAACTGGCCCCGGATGTTCTTCCTCCTATCCCTCCTCGTGCCCCCCGAAGGTGAGGGCGTCTGGGTATGTAAGAGGCATGTGAAACTGAGTGGCTGAGTCTGGTGCAATGCCCGCCCAGGTGACAGCTTGCCTCCAAGGTCTGCCCAGCCTCACAGCCCTCCTCACCAGCTCCATCTCATCTTTCTTGGCCTCCCTTTGGAACTCAGTGACCCCTTCGAAGGCAGTGTCCCTGGGGGCGAGCTCAAAAGGGGGAAGTTGTGGCCCCACCCTCCAGGAGCCTCTAAGCTGAAGTTGTGGAGTGGGTCAGACCTCAGGTGTATGCACTAATGTGGCAATACTGCAAGGCCAGCCACTCTGCTGAGGGACACAACGCACGTGGGAGGGTGGCTGGAGGGCATTTGTTAAGGATGGCGTTTTAGAAGAAAAAACCTTAAGAAGGTCTTTCTTTGGAGACCCCCAAAGATGGACCATAGCCACACTATGAGGTCAGACAATTTTGCGAACTCATCCTAGGAAAAGTGCTGCATACCTCATTGCTGAGTATCACTACGGTCACCTTCGAAGTGCTCCCCTTGGGAAGCTATGCACTGACACCAGCGCCTAGTCCACCCTGCAAAGCAGTTTTGGAACTCAGCACAAACAATTCAGTAAGGTGTCATACATAACCTGGCCTGCACAGTGCTGCCAACGTAAGTGCATGGTGGCAAGTTCATGAACTTAATTGTCAGATTTTGGGGACGACGACAGCTCTGATGGCCATTCCAGAAAGAGAGTTCCAAAACTGCTTTGAAGGGTGGACGAGGCGCTGGCATCAATGTATAGCTTCCCAAGGGGAGTACTTTGAAGGTGACCACAGTGATATTCGGCAATGAGGTATGCAGCACTTTTTCTAGGATGAGTTTGCGAAATTAATTGTCCAACCTTGTATTTAAGCTCCCAGGATCTGGTTTCTTTCTTTTTTTTTTTTCTTTTCCTTTTTATGCAGGTAGTTCCCTGGCTGGGAAGCGAACCCAGGCCGCAGCACTGACAGCACCGAAGCCTTAGCTACTACACCATCAGGGAACTACAGGATCTGGTTTCTTAATCTGTAAAGTGAGAGAAAGCACTCTGGGTTCCGGCACTGTCCCTGTGTGTATCTGTGTGGGCGTGACTGTGTGCACACACCCGCAGACCATATGTGTGCTGGTGCGTGTGCTTGTGCCCATGCCATCGGATATGCACGTGAGCCCCTGGGTGTGACTTCATGGCTACCTGTGCCCCTGCTCCACAGAGGAGATAGAGTAAGTCTATCCCATTGCAAATGACTCTGCCCTGTGATTTCCACAAACACTTGCCTATCAGGTGTCCCAGTTTGGGGTTCAAAACCTCTGATTTCTGTACGTCTCCAGGACATAGGGTCTACACTGGGAAGGGGGCTATGCTTCGAAGGGAGAGGGTCAGCCTGGCTCACCAACCCCATCTTTCTCCAGTCTGGGCTCATTCCCTCCCCTTGGAAGGCTGGTGCCTGCCTCAGAACCCTGAGGAAACTAGCTCTGTCAGCTCCATCCCATCCCAGCTCCTTCTACCAAATTAAGGCCCTTCCCACGCCCTCCCACACCTGCTCAACCCGCCTGGCCACCCACAAGTGCCTTCGGTGCCCTTCTTCAGGGGGACAGCCATCCCACCAGAATCAGGCAAGGCAGCAAGAGCTGGGAGTGGGGTGGGTGGCAGGGCAAGCTGACCCCTTCGGACGAGAGAAATAGACTTGCCATTGCCAAAAGCTGCCTCGAGGCTTCCCTCTGACCTTAGCAGGCAGTGCCCATTCCCCCACTGCCACTGGCTTCTATTTCCTGCTGGCCGGAACTGGAGAGTGACCACCTTCTTCCTACCTCCACCCTCAGTGGCTCAGTCTGACATTTTATCTGAGTGACTCATTGGACAATTGGAGCATGCCTCCCCCAGGAATGTCCTGGAAGCATGGAAGGGATGAGAGCTAGATGTGAGTCTCCCTCTCCTCCTAGGGCTCCCTTTGAGGAGGAGGACCTGGCTCTGGACTCTCAAAAATAAGCCACCCCCTTCTGCTTAAACACACTAGACCCCACAGCAGGGTCTGCAAACAGACCAAAAAGGCAGACAGAACCCCCTGCCACCTCCCGCTCCTTGATGGAGGATGGCCTGAGATAGCTCCTCCTTCTAAGTGGATAAAAAACACTAACATGTGCTATGTGCCAGGGACTGTTCTAAGCGTTTACATAATTTAGCTCATGTTAACCTTCACAGCAATGCTCTGAAGAAGGTATACTCAGTATCCCCATTTTAAAGATAGGAAGATTGAGGCACAGAGAGGTTAAGTAACTTGGTCAAGATTGTGTCTCCAGTAAATAGTGGGGCTCAGGATTCAAACCCAGGCAACATGGCTACTGACCTGTGCTCTTAACCACCACCTACAATAACTGCATAATTACCCCTAAGGATATGCGCGCATACACCTACGCCTGCTTAGGGCAAGCCAGCTCACATATATAACTGTGCATCGAAATACATCATTGCCCAGATGTTACCCACACCTAGCGTTTACAGCAGTTTGTTTACAAATCTTTCACACCCCAGACACAGTGCCCGCTAACAGACAGCAGTCAAATTAAGGCTGCCGTGCCCTGACTCAACGACACTCAGCTCTTTGGCTGCAAATCGTTCATCTCCTTGCTTTAAATAAAAGTAAAGCATGCTTGGTAGTGAAATTAAATCAGTACACACGAGAATGAAGTGAGAAGAGGAGGTTCCTTCCTCCTGCTCTTCCCATTTCCAGAGTAACCACCGTTAGCAGTGTCTTTGTACACCCTTCTGGGAGTTGGCATGCACACCTATGCAGGTAGCACTAGAGACTGTACGTGGCTTCTAATACTTGCAGCAAAAGTCCTGTGTAGAAGCTCTAGTTCTTCTCCTTTTACAGATGAAAAACCTCTACAAGGTCACTCAGGTACGAAGTGGGGAAGTTCAGGTACCCTCTAAGTCTTCCTGAACGGGAGCCTCCACTCCCTCCGCCCCAGAACCCATTGCCTTCTCCATCCCACGTTAGCACCGTGATGGCCCAACCGAGGTGACAGGCTCCATCACCCCCGTGAGCAGGCCAGGGCTCTGCTGCTCCATGCTTTCAGGGCAGAGCGGGGTCTGTGCTGGAGAAGGACATGCCCTCTGGCAACTCAATCAGGGGACAACTTGCTGGGCCGAGCCCTGCTGTTGCGGAGGTCAGGGAGTGGGCTTGGGAACCCGACTGAGAACTATTACAGGGTCCACCTCAGCCAAGGGATGGGTCCCAGATGTCCCTTTTGAGTCCACATCAGGCTTCACTGGGGCCTTGAGGATTATGCACAGCTGCAGACAGACAGACCTGTCTTCCCAGTACCTGCCAGACACAAGATTAGGAAGCAAGGGGGTCTGGGGCTCCCAGGGAGGAGAGGGACCTTTAGATAAGAACTCCAGCTCTTCTAACCCCTGCCTCTCAAAAAGCGGGCTGAGCAGGGGCAAGGAAAGAAGTGTTTTTAGCTCCTGGGTTTGAGGGGAGGCTGTGGAAGACCCCTGCCCCCAGGGCAAACTTTCTGTGACCTTTCCTGGGTAAGCTTCAGAAGGACCCCCCAGACCTGTCTCAACTCCTCTTTCACACGGAGCCTGCAGGCTTGGGACCTTAGGAGATGTGAACAGCCACGGTTCGGCCGTAGCCCTGGCTGCTGAGCCTTTCCCAAGTGGCTGGGTACAGTGGGGCCAGGGCATTCTGACCCAGGCGGTGTGGGCCACCCCTCTAGGTCCTGAGTACCACAGGCCTGCAGCTCACGTCTCACTTTTCCTTCTTATATGGAATCAGGAGAATGGGCAGGCGCAGGTCCAGGCTGGGACCTTCCCTTCCCAGTCCTCAGGGGAACTCTTTGGAACAGAATCCTCAGTGAAGTGCCCCCTTCCTAGGTGACCAAGAGGGAGCTTGCATCAGGGATCTCAGAGGTCAGTGCTCAGTGGAGGGGAGAAGGCCAAGGCGAGGCATGTGAGAGCGAGAGGAGGGACTGCGGTCGGGCCCATCTCTCCAGTTTCCCGGCCGGGATGACTCCGTGGGATGCGGCAGGCCTCCTGAGAGCTCACCCCTCCCTCCTTTGCACACTGCAGAGCCTCCCCAGGTCCATCTCACCTCCAGGAACCTGCCCACGCACCTTACTCCTTTTGAAACCCCACAGGTCTGTTGAATATAAGACAGGACAGCCGTTTGTGGGAACCCCATTTCTATCTGTTGATAGCAACAGTGTTGGACTGAGAGTCTGAGCACAGGGGACCATTCCCAGCTTGGCTTATAGCTGATTAAAGGACCTTGGACAAGTCACTTCTCCACTCTAGGCCTCAGTTTGATCATTTGTAAAACATGAGAATTGGACTCAATTTAGAATCATGGGAATCTGAGAATAAGCTGGGGTGAGTGGGCTTGGCAGTGGGTGCTCTGTTTGTTAAATTGAGCACAATCTCTCTCTAGGGGAGCACTGTAGGAACCCCAGAGAGAAAGTAGGAACCCTTAAAAGTACATTTTTGGTCAAGAAGAAAGGATGTATGTGTTTGTTATAAGAGTATATGTGATGTACACATATGTACATGGGGATATGAATACATGTACAGGGGTGAGTGTGTGTGTGTGTGTGTGTGTGTGTGTGCACGCGCGCATGTGTGTGTGCATGTGTGTGTGTATATAGCAGCTAATTGATCCCTCCCTCCCACTTGGGGTGGGGGAAGTGGCCGAGAAGGCAGTCACTCATTAGGAGGCAGCTAATGGGCCCAAATGGCCATGTCAGCAAAGGCTGAGCTCAGATAAGCTTCCTCCCGGAGGGGTAAAGGGGGCAGAGATGTGAAATAGGAAAAGGAGGGGAGAAGAAAGAAAAAAAAAAAGAAGAGAGAGAAAGAGAGGGAAGAAGAGGGGGAAAGAATGAAGCTTTCCCAGGAGAAACAGTAAGATTTGCCATGTCCTGACTTTGTCCTCATTAATAAAATCTCCTACCCGCAAGAAGAAAAATCTTCATGATCAGAAGAGGGTGGAGAAATTGGTGAGGGAGGGGAGGAAACCACACCTGTGTTACTGTGACCACAGACATAGGTATGCCAGCCTGCACACATAGGCCCGCACAGACAGACACAAGGACACACACTGCCCATCATGCACTTTCAACACGCATCTATGCATGGGGCAGGGGGGTGGGTGTGTGCTCACCTAGGGACATGCCCTTCACACAGTGACACACAGAAGTGTGGGCACATGCAAACGAGAATATATACAGGGGTCCCAAAAATGTATACATATTTTAAGAGATACTATCTATGTATTACATAAATACTGAGCACCTCTTGGCAGTTGCAGAAATCAAACATGACTTGATTCATCTTTTGTTATTGGTATATGATGAGTATTACAATTTTAATAGAGTTTTTTCCTTTTTTAAAATGTGTATATGTGTTTTCGACACCCTCTGTATATGCACCCACCTAAGAATGCCAGTTCTGTGTTAGGTGTGGGGGAGTCAAAAATGAAGAGGACACAGTCACTGCCCCCCAGAGGCTGACATTTTAGTGGGGGGCAGTGCTAAGGAAACAGACCATCCATGTGTTATGACAAGTGCTATGCACCAGGTGCACGCAGAGATGAGCATTTCAGGATAACCTGTAGTTCTCTTTGCCTAGAGCCATTTTCATACTGCAGGGTGGGATAGGGGGGACCAAAGGCCAGTATCATGTACTTATCTTCACTCAGATGAGCTCTGTGAGGGGACCCCTCACATCACACCCACCTACTCACCCCAACCTCCCTTCACCACACCAGATACATGCCATTGCTTACAAAGTCTCTCACTCTCAAATTGCAAAAACACTAGCAGTATGCCTTGATAGTAGCAAATCAGCATCATAGTCTGGATGCCCAGTGATGGTGGTGTAGGTCTCAAACTTTACAAAAGAATTATTTCTGTCGCTCAGAAAGGAAATAAAGACCTAACTCTAAAAATGTTAGAAGACAATGTAAGTTAAAATTAAATAACTTTGGATTAGAGAAGACTGTTTAAAATAAGACCCAAACTACAAAAGCCACAAAGGAAAACATTGACTGGTATACTACATCTAAATTTAAAACTACTCTATGATAAAAGATTGAAAATGACAGAAAGACAAGCAATAAAAGCATAACAATTATTCACATCCAGAATAAAGAATTCTAACACACCAATAGAAACAGATTGTTAAGACCCCCTTAGAAAAATGGGCAAAGTATGTGAACAGGCAATTTATACAAATATAAATACAAAATGTCCAATAAACTTAGGAAAATATGCTCAACATTAGAGAAATGGAATCATAATTAGCAAAATGCAAATTAAAACAAACATAAGATCTATTTTTGCTCGCAAGTTGACCATATTCTTGTTTCTCAAAGAGAAGTCCAGGCCCAGGAGGTCCTGGCTGTACTTACAACCCCTGGATTCAGTCCCAGCAATTCATGACAAATATCGAGTGATGGTTGGTGCTAACAGTTGGTGCTCACATCAGATAGCCTTCTGCAGGTGATAGCATCCTGCCTTGCACATTTCCTCATTTGTTCCTCATTACAACTCTGAGAGGTAGCTTTGCTCCTAGATTAGCAAACATTCAAAAGCTTGCTAGTGCCCAGTGCTGGAGAGAACATACAAAAAGTGAGTTGTTCAGCCTCACAGATACAGAGAACAAGTTGATGGTCACCAGATTGGGGGTAGGGGTGGGGGAATGGGTGAAAAAGTGAAGGGATTAGGAAGTACAAATTGGCAGTTACAAAAATAGGATATAAAGTACAGCATAGGGAATATAGTCAGTAATATTGTAATAACCATATGTGGTGTTGGGTGGGCACTAGACTCATCGGGGGATCACTTCATAAATTATAGAAATGTCTAACCACTATGCTATATACCTGCAACTAATATGTCAACTGTAATTAAAATTTAAAAAATTGTTTTTAAAAAGTGGATTGTCTCATCAGCAATGTAAGCACATAAATCGACCCAGTCTTCTTAAAGGGTATCTTGGCAGTTTCTATTAAAATTAACAATGCCCATCTTTGTCTTAGCAACTCTGTTTCTAGATATCAATTATCCTAACGAAATATTCACATCTGCCCCCAGAACCACATACCAGGGAGTTTACTGAGCATTATAAAACAATGAAAAATTGGAAGCAACTTAACAGAACACTGGTGGGGGGTAGCTAAGTAAACAATGGCACCCCATGCTATGGAATACTTAATATGTAGCAGTTAAAAATAATGAGCTAGATTTATATGTATTCATTCAGGAGAATCTCCAAGCTATATGTTTTTCCCAGCCATATTTTTAATTAGAAAGCAAATTGCAGAAAACAACAATTGTGTGCAAAGATAGAAATACACCCCCAAAACAGTATGTTTCTTTATGTATGATAAACATGTATGCAAATGCATAAGAAATGATATGGGAAACTGACCAGTGAACTGATATCGGTAGTGACCTCTGGGGAGGATTCTGGAATTGGAAAAAGTGCTCCATCTGTATTTCTTACAAGCAAAAAGGCATTTGTAGTTTACTTTTGAAATGCAAAATAAATTTTAAATTTTAATAAAGATATGGTGACTGAATTAATAAAGGCATCAGCAATGAGACTTGACATACACATGAGGCACCACGAATCTTAGTCATTGAATGAAGGGAGGGGCCCCTCTTTGGCAGTAATGCTGCCTCCGCAAATGTCCCAAGGATCTGCTTTCCATTTCACCCCTGGAACATTAAAATTGAGGAGCTGTCCAGACTGACTGGATGGAGTCCTTCATTTCTTGGAGGTAGAGAAAGATGGCCATGACCCAAGCCATCGCTGCCATAGAAAGATCACAGAATGGAAGGCAGAGAGTGGCAAGTTGACCATATTCTTGTTTCTCAAAGAGAAGTCCAGGCCCAGGAGGTCCTGGCTGTACTTACAACCCCAGCAATTCAGTCCCAGCAATTCATGACAAATATCGAGTGATGGTTGGTGCTAACAGTTGGTGCTCACATCAGATAGCCTTCTGCAGGTGATAGCATCCTGCCTTGCACATTTCCTCATTTGTTCCTCATTACAATTCTGAGAGGTAGCTTTGCTCCTATCCCAATGGCACATTTGGTTCTCATGATGACCTTGCAGGGGCTTTTTTCTCCATTTGCAGGTATAGAAACTTAGAGAGCAACTTGTCCAAAGCCACATTGCTGGTCAAGAGCAGAGAGTGAACTCTAGATCTTCTGGGATTTTTCCTTTAAGATACGCAGACAGTAACTGCCTTTCCCACGCATGTTTGTGCCCTCTCCCCCAGGCACAATCATTTACACTCAGGAGCACGCATACCCCACATGGTTGCACTAGCACACTTGCCTAGTCACACTTACTTTTTCAAAGACCCACACTCACTCTGGAACACACACCCCGCCTCACTGGCACACATCTACACAGTCACAGACCCCGCCCCCCTCAGTCTCCAACATACATATGCACTTACACAGGTACAACCCTCATAAGCCCCTGGTGGTTTTGCCTTCTTCTTAGAGGCCAAATCTCTATTCTTGACCTTGACCTCACTGAAAGTGTTTTTTAGGGGTGAGCCTGCACCTCTGAGGAGTGACTAGAAACCCAATAGCCCACCTCCCATCCCTCCACCTGCCACCTCACAGCTCTAGCCCAGGACCAAGGTTGAAAAAGTAAGAGAGGCCAGAATAGCAGTTGGAATAGAAATTCACTGTTATCCAGACCCTCCTCAGACCACCCTAAGCCTGGTGCAAAAACCTTGGGCTCAGTCAGGCATATTAGGTTTGAATTCAGTTCTACCACTCCCTAGTGGGGTGATTTGGACACTTTAACTTTACTTCACCTCTCTATATCTCCACTTCCTTGCCTACATAGCCAGGCTTCCATATCTACTGGTCTTGCTTGCAGGATTGAGATGAAGGACGAATTACAGAAGCATCCGGCACAACACATGGGAAGTATTCACTAAATGGGGGCTGTTTTGTTACACTTGCTACTATTATTATCATGAAAAATGTTCCAGCCAATGGACAGCCAGGTCAAGGTGGCCTTTCCAGGGCAGGGCAGAAGGGCAAGGGTAGGGGTAAAGCAGGTACTGGAGTGAGAAGCCAAAGAGGGCATCAGTGAGTGAGGGGGCTCCTCCCAGAGGGAACAGGCACAGCTGGAGGCAGGTGCTGAGCATGACTGCTGCTTGGTCTCCTGGTCCTGAGGGCAGATGGAAGCTGGGGGCCTAATCTTGGATGCCTGGCCACCCATCCTTCTGAAGCTCTAGAGAGAAATCAGGGCCCACTCCGAACGGGCACCACACCCTGCTTACCATTGCTCCTGGAGAAGCCACTTCATTCTCCAGGCACCCCAGGGAGGTTGGGAGGGTGGGAGTTTTTCTGCCTTGTGGCCAGTCAGACTGAGAAGTATTTTCTACTAAGTGACCTTGAGGTGGGAAACTGAGGCAAAGGACCCCAATCCAAGTCACAGGGAGAGTCCAGCAGAGCTGGGGCTAGAACTCTTTTACTTCTGATCTCAGGCACTGACCACCAGATCTGAGAGAGGAAAAACGTCTCCATGGCCTGGGGTGAGGAGCCAAGATCTACATATTCTATAGGTGAGTCCAGATTTAGGCAGTGGCTGAGGAGAGGCAGTGCTTTTCCAAGGCACCTCCAGGCCTCTGTTAGATGAGACCACAGGGACGTAGGAGATGTGGGGGACACTGAGGCCAAGACTGCTCTCTCTGTGGCCTGGGCTTAGAGGAGGAGGCCAATTACCCACGAGCCCCTGCTCCCCAGGGCCCTATCACGAGGAGCAGCTCTCATCACCTCCAAGCCCAATTGGATCCCCCTTTATCAGGCCCCCTGGCACCAGCCTGTCTGAGCCTCCCCCACCTCTGACGCCCAGGACATTTGTTTTGGTATCTGTGGTGACTGTGGTCAGAGCATAATTGGGGTTGAAACACCCACTCAGACCCCCTGAGGATAAACAAGCTGGGCTGGGGCAGCCCTGGAACCAATGTGAAGACAGATGTGAAGACAGCAGTCCAGGGAGGCCAGGCAAGCTGGGTGTGGAAGGGCTGGTGGGGAGGGCTGGCAGGTGGAAGGATAGGGAGCAAGCCAATAGTGTGCCCGCCTCCAGGGCACTTGCTGCCAGGAAGTCAGTGCTCTGATGCCAACTAGGAAAGCCTTCGCACCCACCCACCCTGGTCTGCGGCTGCCCTCAGGAAGCATCAGGTTTAATAGGACATTCTCTTGGCTCCAAGGAAGTCTCTTGTGCAGACTCTAGGAAGCTTATTAACTGTTCCATTCCCTGTACCCCATCCCCATAGCCTGCAGCTTAGTAGGTCTTTAGGCCCAGGTGTCACACTTGTAGAAGCACAAGTCTTTATTGATGGGGAGGTCTTGACCTTGCCTTCAAGGAGCCTGAGAGCAGGAGCTAGGACTCTGCCTGGGGCTGGGAGTTCTTATTAAGTCACCAGGTCCTGGAGCCAAGAGGAACACTCCAGGATCCCAGCTAAGTAATACGTGCAGAGAACTGAGGGGAGGGATTTACAGTAAGGACACCTAGGCAAGAACTGCCAAGGAGACGGACGTTCCTGTTGTTTTCCTAGGACTCCAAATGAGGCAGCTGGGGCTAAAGCAGGCCTGGCTGTCCTTCAGAGCCTGGTTCTGCCAGCTCAACTCTTGGACTCAGGGCATTTAAAGGGCCAGAGCCCTGCACCTACTAAGGTGCAAGCAGTTGGCTAGGTGGCAACACAGTGCCAATGCAGAGTTCTGCCCAACTACAGTAGAAAGCATAAGACCATAGCTTCAAGGTATATGCAAGGGCTGAAGGGCTTGGAGAAGGGTCTGGCTATGGGTATCTGGCAAGTTCAGTGTTGAAGCCACACGTCTTCTGAATCTTAGGACCCTTTTGTGACTCAGCACAGCTATACATGAAAGAGGGAGGAAAGAGGGGGGTCTGCTGGGGAGGTAGAGGTCCTTGAGTGGAATGGGTCCAAGAAACTCACAGCTCTGCATGTTTGAATGATCAGACTGCAGGGTCAGTGAGTGCTCCAGATGCTGAGAGTTGACCATATTATGCCAATAGCTCTTGTTTGGGCTGCTTCTGAGGGTCTCCCAGCCAAGAGGCATGGATTGAGAAGCAATGGACTTGAGCCTGGAAAGGAGAGCCTTGATAGGCTGGCTGCATTTCAGGGGAGTTGGGCCAGGGCCAGTGAAGTTGGGACTGCATCCTCCCCAGCCACGGTCCCACTGCACACACACACTTCCTGAGACCCACTCTTCTCCCAAGAGGATTCCATTTGAGGATGGCACCACATGTGGTTTGATGTATGAGATGGGTCCTGTCTTTGGTCCCACTTTCCCTCAGCAAGAGAACCCATCTCCACCTAGTCCCCACCATTCTCCTTTCCCAAGGCACTTCCTCACCCAAGTGCAGTCTCCCGCCTCCTGGAGCTACCACACTGGGTTTTAAGTCTGCCATCTAGTGGACATTGTTATAACTACTGCCACCACCTTCTGAGGCCTTGTCCTTAGAGGCGTGGTCAGAGAGAGCAACACAGATCCCAGGGTAGGACAGGGCACCGAGGGAGGCAGGTCTCCAAGCCTGTGGACACGCCCACATCCTGCTTCCTGGGACTCGGAACTCCCTACAGCTGGGCTTCGTTGGCGGTGGAAGCTCCCAGGTGTTGGGCAGGAACCTCCAGGTAAAGGCTCCCTCTGCTCCACTCCCACCCCTCAGGCTTAGGAACCTCAGGGGCCACCCAGCAGCCCCAGTTCTGTCCCCTTTCTCCTGTCCTGCCTGAAGAGGTCTCCAAGGCCGTAGTCCTGTTTCCTGGAGCTAAAGAGCTCTGGCATGTGCTCCTGGGTGGGAAAGATACTCATGAATGGGGTCCCTCCCCGTACCATCTCCACAGTCCCCTTGCCTGAGGGGTTCCATATCTGGGACAGACCAGTGAACACCCACAGTCCAGCAGGGATCCAGAGGTCTGAGGATCCACCTCAGAGGTGGAAGGATGGAAGCCCTCATTACAGGGTTCCTCCACACGCAGGCAGTGGTGAATAATTTATGTACAAGGCGGAGAAGACAATAAATCAGAGGCAGTGATTAACATGAGCTGTGTTATGTGTGAGAAAGATCTATGGCAGGAGGCTGCCAGGTTGCTGGTGATGAATGCGGCTGTTCGCACTGGCTTCTGGGCCTTTATATTCAATTATGGGTCTAGAGTATGTGGGGGGTCCTGAGGATGGCATGGGGGAGACAGGGAGCCCAGGAGGGAATGGTTGATGTCTAAGACCATGGTTGAGGTGACAACAGGTGGCAGGTTAGCCCTGTGGGCACCTTCACTAATGAGAAGATTAAGTTAGTGGGATGGAGTAGTGTCTAGTTCTGTAATGGGAGTCACTTTGCCTCTGGGTCACCTTTAAATACTAGTCAATTCATTGCCCAGCCAGGGAACCACCACCAAAAAAAAAAAAATACTAGTCATGGGGATGCCCTAGGAAAAGGACACAGATAGAAGACAGATAGAAGGAGGCGTCCTTGGGAAAATCTGGCTTGTCCAGAGTTGTTGGGTTTCTAACCTCGCCCCCGCCTACCCACCCTGTGCTGCCACCACTACCATGCATGGAGTGGAGTTCTATTAGCCAACCAGCTTGGGGTGTATGTTGGGGGTGGTTAATGCTGGAAAAAGTTCCTTGTCAGCAACAGAGCCAGAGAGCCAGCTCCTGTCTCCACATCAGGGTGGCAGAGGAGCAGGCTAGGGAAGAATGCTCCGGGTGCCCTCCGCCCAGCTGACCTAGGAAGCTCTGGAAGGCCCCCTCCCTGGATTCCCACACTTGGGCCTCTTGATCTCAGCCAGCTCCAGCTGGCCGCCATCAGTGCAGGGGGTTCCGAAGACCAGTGGCGACTTTGGGGTTAAGCGATTTCCCCCTGCCGGCCCCTCCCAGACCTGGCTCCTATTAGCTCCTTCCTCCTCCTCCTCTTCAGTGACCTCTGTGCAGTGTGGCCTGCCTCCCCTCAGGACCCAGGGGTTGTCATGAGACACAGGGTGGGTGTGGGGGTTCTTCTGGCAACTGAACTGACAGCTGGGTCTGGGGACCCTCTGGGGGACTGGGGATGTGGAGAAAAAACTCCCCTCCTCCCCCCCAGCCTGCTGGAAGCCTGCTCTACGTCATCCTACCCACAGGCCAAGGCTTCAGAATTCCAGTCCCAGGGTGGGAGGGAGGAGGTGCTGAAAGAAAAGGAGAAGGGAACATCATCCCCTTGGGTGAAATGGGGCACCAGCAGAGGCTGGCAGGGGCAGGCCAGGGATGCTGGCTGGAGAGAGAGTTTCTGGTTCATCCCCCTCAAGCCCCTCCCTTGCACGCCCCACAGCTTCATGAGCAGGAGTTCTAAGTCACAATGCTGTGTGTCGTGTGTGAGCCTGGGAGGGTATGAAAGTCTGTGTCCGCCTCCACGAGTCTCTGGTGACTGTCTAGGTCCGCAGCTGTGTGTTCTGCGTGTCTGAGCACCTGTTGTGTCTCTGTACGAGCACTTGTGTGGTGAGTGTGTGAACACACACTTGACGCTGCCCCACTCACAGCCCTGTCTAACCCATCATTCCCCGACAGCAGTCTTCCTCAACCCCTAATCCCCTGTTTGCCTGACTCATCCCCGGGACTCCTTGGGACTCCATTAATGAGCCCTGGCAGCCCCAGGACAAGCCCCAAATTAACCCCTCTGCTGACCCTGACATGGACACCTGTAATTAGGCCAGGAGAGGCTGAGGCAGAGAAGGCCCTGGGGCTCAGTGGGGCGAGGGCAAGGCTGGGCTGGGACAGAGCGCCTAATGCCCAGGAATGCTCTAAAAGCTGTGCCTGGCTCCAGGGCCCCCTGCCTGGCTCACCTCTAATACCTCTCAAAGCCTCACAGACAGGGCTCCAGGGGGATTACCCCATGGAGGGGCCCTAGAGGTAGGCAGGGCTGCTCCACAGGCCCACCCTGCTGGCTCTGGGCTGGGGAGGCTTTATGGAAGGGGAAAGCAGCCCCTGTAGCCTCAGAGCCCAGCAGCCAGCCACAGGTCATCCTTAGCAGCCCAGAACCCATGCCCATGACAGCAGCTGCCCAGGGAAAAGCCAAGTCCAGGCAGGCTAGGACACTCCTCCCAGGGCCAGCACCTCTCCCCACAACTTGTTTTGTTTGCTCTGTGCAGCGTGTCCGGTAGCTCCATCCGCATTGACCCCTGACCCTGGCTGTAACTCTTCCTCCCTGATGACAACTGTGTTTACCCAGTGGCTTTCTGAGGCGAAGAGCAGAGAGCTCCCACTTCGCCCCTCCTATCTGGGCTCTCCCAGGGAAAGCTGCACTCTGCTTGGGACTCTGGGATCCCAGGAGCTGCCAGAAGAACCCATAAGAGTGCTCGGCGCAGCTGATGTGGCTGCAGCTGACAGCCTGGGAGGCGGCACCTTCCCCAGTTTGGGAGTAGGGGTAAATTGATACCATCATCTCAGTGTGCAATCTGGCAAGAGCTATCAAAAATTTTCAATGCACACATGTCATTTGACCCAGCAGTTCCACTTCTAGGAATCTGTCTAGGTCTGCCCTACCATTGCGCCCAGAGGAATATATCAAGAGTATTTATTGTAGCATTTTAAGAGCTAAAGACTAGAAACATTCCAGGTGTCCATCTAGAGACTTAGCTGGATAATGAAGCCATAGCCACACAATGGAATACTCTGCAGCCATTCAAAAGGGCAGTCTGCTTGTTCCCATGAAAATGGTCTTCAAGGTATAAGGGACAGCAGACTGCAGGTAAAAAGCGAGGTGCAGGACGGTGTATAACATGCCACCATTTGGGGGGAGGGAGAAGGAAAATACGCAAACAAGCATTCACATTTCTTTGAAAACCTTTTTTAAAAAAAGCTTCAAGATACTTACTTACCTGGCAGGGGAGACACCATGATCAAAAGGGGGCTTTTCCCAGGGCGAGGTTATCCATTGCACTCCGGATGTGCTGACCCTGCGATTTCCCCAAATGTGAGAAACTCGACTGCATGATTTGTGGTGCTGGGGGACTGCGTTCACGCTGTCCCCTAAAAACAAAATCTTCAAGAAGTAACGATGGTGGCTTATGAGAAAAGGAACCGAGGGCAGGAGTGGAAGGGAGACAAATTTCTACTGTTTTATTCTTTATGACTATTTTGAATTTTGTATATATTTTACCTGTCAAAAATAAACAAAATTAAAAATAAAAAACAAAAAAGAAAAAGAAAAAAATGAAAATTAAAAAAAACACAAAAAAACACAAAATTATTATACATACAAAAATAAATAAAATGCATGTATCCTGAGGCCCAACTATTGAATTTCCAGAAATCTAGCCTCTACAAATACACAAGTACACCAAGATTGTGCAAGGATAGTCTATGACCTTCTCTCCTTTCTCCTTGTTTAAATGTCATATATTGGAAACAACTTAAAAGCTCATCAATAGGTAATTGTTTAAGTAAATAATGGTATAGTCAAGCTGTAGAATACTATGTGGCCATACAGAAATGAAGTCGATCTACATGTATGACATAGAAGCGCTACAAAGACAAATGTTAGAGAAAAAAGCAAATTGCAAAAAGTACAAAAATATCATTCCATCTATGTAAAAAAAAAAGAAGAAGAAGAAAGAAAAGGAAAGGAAATTGTCTGTTTCTCTATGTACATAGAGGACTGTCCAGAAAGTATTCAGACATGTAATATGAAAAATGGAGGCATTATTGGATGGATTTTTTTCCAGACAGCTCTTGGGTATATTATATAAACGTATTCCCAACACTCCGGAAAAGTAAATACTAAATTGATGAAAGAGGGAAAAAGGGGACAGGGAACTTCACTCTATATACTTCTGTATATACAATAAGACTTTAAGAATTTTTTGTAGAATTACAAAGAATTAAAGTAAAATAAAAGCTCATTAAAAAAATAGCACTGCGGTCAGTCATCTACTTTCTTCTCACCACATTAGCTCTAGAACCAGCAGGACCATGCCAGTATTATCCTCATGTTACAGAAGGGGAAACTGAGGCTGAGATAGGTTATGCAACTTCGCCAAGGTGTCACAGCAAACCCAAGCCATAGTCAACTCATAGGTTGTCCATGCCATTTCTCCCTGGAGGTTCCGTTTCTTCTGAAAGTGTTCTGAGCCTCTTCAAGGGTGTGGACATCTGGGCTGGGGTTAATAATTTCCTCTGGACTCATACATATAGCACATAGTGAGTGTCCTTCCCTTCTTGTGCACCCCCTCACCCCCTCCAGCCTCCAGAAGACCTGCTGATGAGCCCAGGCAGGGGTGGGCTCAAGAAGCTGGTGTAGCTCCCGGCCTTGGCATGGCTGCCAGTTTCCATATCACCTGCTCCTGTTCTGGCTCTTTCTACCAGCAAGAGCTCAGTACCAACACCCACCCCTGTCCACAGAGCACCCCCTTAATTACACTTAATGGCAAAGACCATAAGAGCTTTATTAACTTTATTATGGACCCAATTAGCAGCTAATGCTCCATGACTACTGTCCCCACCAATAATCCCATTAAACATAATGAAGCAGCCTTCCCCCTCCTCTGCTGGGTGGGGGCTGAGAGGACAGGGAAATCTATCTTCCTGGGCCTAATTCTGCCTCCTCAGGCCCATTGGACACAAGCTCAGGCCCAGAACTTCCCAGGGACCAGGGCTGGGCATGTGGAGACAGAGATTAATCAGCAAGTATTTTGATGCTGGCCATTGAGCCCACACACATACACACACACACACACACACACACACACACACACCACAGCCTGGCTGATGTCCAAATGCGTCTTTTTCAAAACAAGAATGTGGAGACACGCACAGCCCCCAAGCACAACCCGGTCCAGCATGCACTTTCCCAGCCTTGTCCTCAGAGTGGGGATGTCCAAGACAAGAGCCTCTGGCCAGGCTTCTCACAGGATGAGGGGTGGGGGAATCTCCCCTGAAGCTCGCACCTTCACCACACACCATGCTCCAGCCTTGCTTTGGAGATGATTTCAAATATTTCTTCAGCGCCCACGACGTGCCAGGCGTAGTGCGAGGCCCTCCCCGCCGTCTCCCGTGAGCATCGCCAGGACCCGAGAAAGCAGGCGTTATTTCTCCCACTTTACAGATGAAGAAACTGAGGCACAGGCAGATGGCCTGTTACTGGAACAGGTGTTCCACGTGATTTGTCTTTGAAACTTCTTTCCTTTCTCCTTCCCCAGCAATGCAACTGTCCTCACCGTAAGGCCGCAGAAGCAGCGATCACGGTGACAATCTTCTGTGACAATCTTCTGTGACGTACGGATGGAGAGCTGCGGCATAAAGAAGTTTGAGGGGCCATCACGGTAACCACACTAAGGCAGCTCTTGAGGGTCTGATTCCATGTCAACCTTGATGGGGGCGAAAGGACTAGAAACCAGAGGACGCCCCCACGGTGACTGCCACAAGAAGCCCCTGCATGAATGAGAAGACTGGTGAGAAAGGGGGAGGATGAGCCAGAGCACCCACAGCTGGCCGGGCCGGAAGTCCTCAGCTACTCCGGTCCCTGAGGGTCTGGTCTGTGCTAGGGCTCAGTCCATTCCCATTCCAAGCACAAGAACTGCCTCAAGACGGGGTGGGAGTGACACATAGTCTCCAAGGACTCAGGTCCCTTCACTGGGCCTTGGCCCTGCTGAGAAGTAAGGAGTAAACGCTAGACTGACAGGGTGGAATCAGTGGCTGCCCTGAGCATGGGGCGAGGGCTCAGGAAGAGAGACCCTTGAACCTTTGCTAGGAAACCAGCCCCCCCCCCCCCCCCCCCCCCCCCCCCCCCCCCCCCCCCCCCGCCCTGTTCCCGCTCCCCCTCCCCCGGCTGGCCCAGCCTGGAAGCAGCCACTTGAAATGGGTCCCTGGGAGCCTGGGAGAGGGGCTGGCCTGGCTCCAGCCTCCAGCTCCTGACGCCCCAGCCAGGCCCACTTCCCCCGCCCCCGCGGGGCCCAGCCCCAGCTGGGGTCAGGAGGTGAAGGGGAGAGCTTTCTCTCCACGCCCGTCCAAGCCGTGACCCCTCCCGTCAGCACGCACCGGCAGGCCGTCCTCCAATTGTTCTATCCCTGGGGAAGCGGGTGGGTCTGGGCGCCTCAGCACCCTCTCCTTTCCCAGGAGGCCGTGGGGCCTGGGCAGGGGGCAAATCCTACTCCCTGGGGTTATTCCAGGGCAAGGCACTGGGGAGCCTCCCCAGGTGGGGCCCCTACTCTCCCCTTTGCCCTGGATGAGTGTTCTCTCACACCAAGCCCTCTGCCCCAATCTCTGAGTAAATAGCACCACCATCCTCACACCCAGAGGGATCTAGTACCGGCGTAGCCTCAGCTGGAGATTCCAGAACTGCCAACAGGGCACACTGGGGAGGCTTGGTGGGGATGGCGTCAGGGTGGAGGAAAATTGTGGGACTTGGGGGGAAAGTTAGCCTGTGCTCACACTTTGGGTCGGGGACTAGCATTGGCTTCACTGTTTCTTGGCTGTGTGAACTTAAGCAAGTCTCCTGACCTCTCTGAACTTCAGTTTTTCACCGGTAATATGGGGCTGAAAATACAACCTGCTACGTAAAGCTTTTTGTGAACATTAAAGTTGTAACGCATATAAAATTCTTAGCAACCATCTAGAGATACTTAAAATAAATGAGAGTTGTGCTGTCTGAGGGATGGGGTTATCCCTAGATTTGTAAGAATGCTAACAATAGATAACATTGTTAGGGTATTATAGGGACCACAACTAACCCTGTGCCTAGTTCTTACTGAGAAAGGAGGAGCAATCTTAGGATTCCTCACCTCGGTCCTCCAGGGCTTCTACTACCTGTAGTCCACCCTAGCATGATGACATCATAGGGCTGACTCAGTCTTGGTCTCTGTCTTGGCTCACTTCCAGTAAGCCCTAAAGGTGTCCCATCACGTCTTCTTACGTGTACACACACACACACACACACACACACACACATACGTTCCTTCTTCCCCCTTCCTTTCCCTGGAGCAAGGAGAAAGAAAGCGATAGCAGAGTTTGAAGGATGTGAAAATTATCTGGAGCTGAGAGAGGTGTCAACGTCAAGGCACCGCCCCCACCCCCAGCCGTCCTCTGCCCAGGGGATGGTGTTTCCACAAGTCTCTGCAGGGAGACCCCCCACCCCACCCCCAGGTGCCGACTGACACTGTCAGTCGAGGAGGAGAGTGAGCAAAAGAGGAGGTGACTTGCGAGGAAGAGCAGCTGCCCCAGCCCAGGGGCCTGTGCCAGGGGTGGGGCCCCCACCCAACCCGCCCTGTGTTCAGATTCATGGCCCGGGTGGGAAGAAGCCAGAGGGGTGAGCCAGACCTGAATCCCAGAGTGGAAAAGTGTCAGGGGCTGAGTCAGCTGGTTGGGGAGCAACTCTTTTCCCAGAAGGCAAGTGATCTAGGACGTCGTCCTTTATCTCAAAGTACCTTTGCAGCTCTCTGGCCTGTCTGAAGATCTTCTCAGACTCCCTGCCTCAATTTCCCCACCTCTCAAAGAGGGCCAAGCAAGTGCTATTACTTGCTCTGCTTCCTGGGAGTGGTCAAACTGAGCAATGGGTGGGGTGGGAACTCCCTGAGAGAAGGGCCTGGCAGAGGATTGAGTCCCCTCGTCCTGTCTCTGTCATTGTTAACAGCCACAATTATTATTATTTGGAGAGATGGGCCAGAGGTGGTCAGAGACATGGTTGGGGTGAATGAAATGAAAAAGTCCTCGGTATGTGCCGTCTCGCCAGGTTAATACTCCTGCCTGTCGGCCTGACAGCTGCAAGATTGATTACCCAGGCCTCCCGCTCTTTATAACTCGATCAGTCGAATTAATCTCTGGCTGTCGGCCCATCTGATGCCTGAATCACAAATTTAATTTGGAAGTGTACAGCTCCTCCCCCTCCTGTCTCCTCCTTCCTCCAGCCCCCCTGCCTCCTCAGTCCATCCTGTCTCCTCCTTCCTTTTCCTGCCCCCTTCCCTCCCCTTTCCCCCCACTTCTCTTGCTCCCGCATTTCCTGTTCCTCCAGCTCCTGCTTCCCACTCTGCCTCTCAGGCCCCTCAAGGGGGCAGTGGGTGGAGGAGGATGGAGAGGGGAGTGGGTGGCCCTGAGTCAGCAGCCCCTCTGCCCAGGCCAGGAGAGGGGCTGTGTTCACCCCCCACTGGGCAGGGCGCCCACTCCACCTCGCTCCACCCCAAATGGAGAAAGAGGCTTAGCTGACACTAAGTAAGACATATTAATGTACTAAAGACTTAATGAAGTTGGGGGGGTGAGGGGTGGAAAGTGCTTGCTTTATTAGTTTATGGCCGATTAATGGGGACGCCATTACGGTGATGGAGATGGATTGCTGCTGTCAGCAGCCTGGGCTGAGGGCCTGCGGCCGCTCCTATCCTCGGGTGGTGGGTGCCCTGAACAGAGTCAGAGAGAACTTCATTAGAAGCGCATAGGACCCCACCTGGGATGTCCCTGAGGCCAGGCTGGAGGAGTGGGGGCAGTAGACCAACTCTGGGCTTTGGGAGGGAATTCCAAGGGGTCAGGGCCTGGGTGCACACTAGCAATCGAGAACTTGCCCAAAGGCATGGGGGGCTGGAGGTGGCTCGGCTCTGGACCTGCACACAGCAGGGGCTTGCTAATGTCACCTGGGGGAAAAGGAGGGAGGAAGCTAATGGGACAGAATACCCCGGAATCAAAGGATCTGCCTGAGACCTTTCCCAGGAAAGGGAGTGAAGAGCCAGGAAAGTGAGCCCTATTCCTTCCATCCTTCCTTAGAGGGGTCAGTGCACAGACACCCCAGGTCCACTAGCCCAGAGGACTGGGCAACCTGCCTCCAGGCAACGCTCTGCCCTAATGAGCCAGACACCTCACCCCACATTCTCCAGATGGAATGGGAGCGGGGGAAAGGCACGTGCCTCCGCTATCTACCAGGCAGCCAGTGGGAAGCAATGCAATGGAGAACAGGGTCAGTGGACATCGGGGTGAGCAGTGGGGGAAGACACTACCCAACCTCTAGGCTTCCTTAGGCCTGAGGGACAGTGGGGGTTTCCAGTCATTGAACACGCTGACCCCCACACACCCTCAGTGGCTTTCCCTCAGCTCCTTCTTGCCTCCATGACCCAAGACCCACCTTGCTTTCTATGAAGAGGGAGAAGTAAGGTCTGGATTTAACTTAGCTCTGCTCCAAGGAGCCACTTTCTAGTTGGAAGATTCCAGATACTCTAGGATCTTCTATGAGCTCACATTTCTTAGGAGAGTATATGACATTTTAACATGGCTGTTTTGGTGCAAGAACACTAAACTTCCAGATTTTAAAAATTATTATTATTTTTGTTTTGTTTTGTTTGTATGTGGGTAGCTCCCTGGCTGGGAATCGAACCCAGGCTGCAGCATTGACAGCGCCAGCGCCGAAGCCTTAAGCCACTATACCACCAGGGAACTCCTAAAAATTATTATCAAATGGTGTTCAAAACAAGTATTCCCCAGCTTCTCCGTCACCCCATTCTGTCTTGAACCCCCCTTCCCCATCCCAACCAGTCCCTGAGAGAAGACAGAGATAAAAAGAGATTCCAGGATGGGCTCAGAATCAGTCTGTTGACCAAAGTACATGCTACAAAAAATACATTTTTACATTTTGACACAAGTTAGGCCAAATAATTGTGGCAAGATGACTGAGCCCAAATGCCCTATTTGGTCCCTCTGCCTTTCTTCCCACCACATGTGCAAGTCCATGTTGGTGTATGTACCTAGCTCCACTGGCAACCACATGTCTGAGCACCAGCCCTGTGTCTGAGCATACCGTGTGCACATGTGTTCCTCCAGGGCCTGCATTTGTGTGTGCTGGGTGTCTGTCTGCATCACAGTGCAAACACGCCTGCCACTCTGTGCCTGCTCCGGCTGAGGGCCAACCATTAGTTCAGGGGTCACCACCCAGCTCACTCCCCCAGGTAGGAGCTACCTGCCCAGCCTAACTGGGATATAAATACCCTGTTTCTGAGAGTAATTTAATTATTGGCTCCTGCGGACTAGTGGGTAATTAAATTCTGTAGCTCCCAAAGTAATTAATTGCTATGCAAATAGTAATGCCCTCTGCTTTGGAGAGGAGGATCTCGGCCTGGGTTTGCCCTGCAATTAGAAGCTAATAATTACCCTGTCAGTTCCCAGCTTCTGTTGGGTAATTATCTGCTGAAGCCCCACTGGTCACTAAGGGCCATTCCCATCACCTGCTCCTGTGGCTCTGGCTCTAGTGGCCCCAACAGCCAGAGCCGAGCATCCCTGGAGCACTGGTTGGTCTTGAGGTCCTCCTCACCTTGCACCACATCCACAAACCCCAGGAGCCCCATAGAGACGTCCTTACTTCTGATGAAGGACAACTAAGGATGGCCCCACCCTAGCCCTGCCTTTGCTAAAGGAAATAGGTTTGGCCCCTCGGTGTGTAAATTCCTGTTAGGTGGGCTCAACTAACCTATACTGAGAGACTCCTAGCCAGCAGAAACTATCCCAAGGAGTATCTAATGGTTAATCTTCATAGAAATCATTTTCACCACATTATTTTTTTTAATGTGTCCACTAAGTTAACTTATAATGTGAGAATGGGAGAGAGGGCAGTAGCCACTTTATAGCAAACACACACCTTCTTTGAGTTATTCAAGCAAATACTAATCTAGGTCCTATTGAAAAGGATTTTGGAAGTGTAATTAAAGTCCCTAATCAGTTGACTTTAAACTAGGGAGATTATCTTCTGTGGGCCTGACTTATTCAGGTGAGCCCTGAAAAGGGACTGAGCTCTTCCTGATGATGGAGACTGCAGACAGCACTTGAGCCTACAGTTGCTCTCCCTTCACCCTCCCCACACTTGGACATCTTCCCCTTCCCCTCCAGGTCTCAGCTTCAGTATACTTCTTCCAGGAAGCCCTCCCTTACCCCTAGAACAAGGTAGGCCACATGTTCCATGTTCTTTCCCTCCCATACTTTTGTCCTGGGGCAGGTTAGCAGAAGGCAGAGAGCCCAGGCAGAGGAGACAAGATTTGCAGGCAGCCAGCAGCTCTCCTCAGCACACGAAACCAAGTCTAGGATTAAAGGTGGAAGGAAGCACTACAGGCTTTAAGGCTAAAGCCTAGTCCTGTGAATGCCCTGCCCTTGGGTCAGACATACCCTCTGTGTGCCACCTAAGGCAAGACACCTGCCACCATTACCAGGGAGAACAAGAGAAAGATGGCAAGCAGAGGGTAGGATCAGGAGAGCCACAGGTATAAACAAGTTTCTCTAACTTTACATGAGGATGTGGGCAGAAACTACAGGAAAAAGTTCAAGATTCTCCATATCAGGAGGTGATGTCAAGGTCACTTGATCGTCACTTGATATCAGTAAGGGTCTCATCAGTAAGGTTGGAGAAGCCAACCTTGGAGAGGTCCCTTGCCTGCTCTCCCTAGCTTCACTTAGCCCACTCCCTCCATTGTAGAAGGAAAGTAATGGGGTCCCCTCATCTGGAGTCTGCACCCTGCCCTCTATTTCCAACTTCTGCTTCTGATTTGCTGCAGGAACTGGTAAGAGTCATGCTCTTGCCTGTGCCTTGATGAGGAGGCAATTTCCTACCACTTGCTAGAGATTCTAGGACAAAGATGTCTGATCACTTACAAGTTAGCACTCTTTAGAGAACAGTCTAGAGGGTAGGGACTATGTCTCCCCTGTCAGACTGGGGATTCCCTAAAAGCAGGTGGCCATGGATCTCCCCTCTAAACAGAGATTCCCAGGAGCAGTTGATTTTCCCTTCTACCTTTTCCCTCAGTGTCTGGCCTCAAGGTCTCTAAACATGATTCTCAAAAAAAAAAAAAAAAAAAAAAAAAAAAAAAAAAAAAAAAAAAAAAAAAAAAAAAAAAAAAAAGATAATACCTATGAAGTAGCCTAATAGGACCAGGGGTCTCAGAGCATGGCCAGGGGCTGCCAGGCACTCCCCATACAATCTGGCCTCCTGTCTCGGCTGGTGCAGTTGCTGCTCCACTGACAGCTCTTTAGAATCCATTCAGAGTTTTGGCCTCACTGTAATCTCTGGGTGATGAATATTTTCCTGATGAACTGATGGGAATTGGATTAGGCTGAAATGCCGTGTGCTTAGATTCAAATTGATTAAACCCCCATCTGTACAAGGACTGCCTGTGAACAGCTCGTTACATATAATTTTTTGAAGGAGGGAAAAAATGATATTGGTATTCAAGTTTTACAAAAAGGAGGGAAAGTGGAAGCAAAATGTCTGTCCAGACTTTTGGCAGGGTCTAGTTGCTTTAAATCTGACCATGCCAGCAATCCCCACCATAGGGCACCTCCAGTTCTCCCCACTCAGGCCAAGGATACTCCCAGACTCAAATGACTTCACCCTTATCCAGGAGCTCCGCCCAGGGTTCTCAGAGCCCACATCTGTCTTTCCCCTGCGAGGAACCCTGACTGACAGGTAGTTGCTTTGAGGAAAGGCAGGAGGGAATAGGGTAATAGTGGGGAAAGTCAGACCTGTGGATTCAGTTCTCACCATATGAGGCTACAGATCTTTATTTTCACTCCAAAATCATCCAGTCTTCTTGGAAGGAAATTAGCGAGTGTTTGGAGCCCCGTCCAGGACGGGAACTCTGGGCTGTTCGTGGGCCCTTTGTCGGTCAGGACCAAGGATAGCACCTTCACCATTGCAAGGCTGTCCCACTTCCAGGCCCCTCCACCCGTCCCTTTCTCTCCTGCCAAACACGTTTCCGGTTCTTTAACACTCTTTTTCCTTTTCCTTCTCCCCTTTCTTTTATCCCTCCAGCTCTCTTCTTCCTCTCTTCCTCTTTTCACTCCTTCCTCTTCTTAATCCCAGGGAGAGAAGTGGCACTGGCTCTTCACCACCAAGTACTCCACCCCAGGAATCCTTCAAGAGAAGTTATCTTAAACACCTGGAGAAGCCTGTTTTACCTAACCTCTGTTAAAGACCTTACCACCATAATTGGCTCTCCTCCACACACATACAGGCTGAAATTTGGTATGCAGCGAGAAGGAAGCTCAGAGTGATTGTATTTCAAAGACTGGCCAGCTCTCCCCTTCTCGTGGGTCCAGGGATTGGTCCACCTGATTTAAGTACTCCCAGCATGACTACGGCTCTAACTCCCACAGCCCTTCCTTCATCTCTCTTTTCCTCCTACCCTTTCCCTCCCTCTCCCTACCCCTTTGCTCCTCTCCTCAGTGTCTCTGTGAAAAGTGGCAACAGCTGCAGAAGGCATATCCTTCAATGAACATCAGCAATTGTAGTGACTGTGTGTCCCAGCCTTCTTTCCCGGTTAATCTAACTTAGGAAGAGTTGAGGTGTGCTCTGGCTCTGCTGCCCATGAAAGGCAGAGAATAAATAACAAGCCAGAGGCATAAACAGATGTGCAGCTATATGCAGCTGGTGTTTTCCTGCCAAATTACCATAGACAGAATGCTGGCAGGGGGCCAGGATGCCTCCCCCTCTATTTGGAGTTTGGCCACCAGGACCCATCCAAGCTCACCATCCATTTGGCAACATCTTAGGGAGGGGAGGGAGTGCCAGGGAAGGGAGTAGAGAGGCTGCAGGTGCCCTTAGGTTTGGTGAAGAGCTCCAGAGGTTTATTCTAAAGACTCAGGTGTGTGGGGGGAGTAACATGATGGGGGAGGAATAGAGAGTTCTGACCAGGTCTGCCCTGAAGTTTCTCTAGGGTAGGACCCCCAGGGTGTGGTTTGAAAATGGCTGGAAGGTGGGCTCTAAAAATACCACAGAAACACATAAGGGGCTCCGTGTTGCCACTTTCCGTCTCTCTCTCAAGGACTGCGTGTTCCTGTGACCTTTGATTTTTGACACTGCTCAGAGTTGGCATAGAGTGCAGGCAGGCAGGCAGCAGCTGGGCCAAAGCCAATCAGGAACCACTAAACATGAAAGAAATGTCTCTGAATATTCCCACTCTGGAACAAGAGATGGGGGTTGGGGGGGTTGATTAGATTTTGAGGCACCAGAGGACAAAGCAGGGGAGCAGGGAGAGAAAGCATGAGCAGGAGGGAGTGTTTCCCAAGGGAGTCTCTTGCTATGGACACCCCCAGATCTGAATTCAAAGAGATACCAAACCACCTTCTGGGCTTCACTCAGGTCATGATGAAGAGTCTTTTCTCTTCATCAGTTATTATTTTATCTTTCTCATGCCAGGCCATCTCATGCAGATGTGGGGGAAGCATGAAACAATTTTCCCAGTGCCTGATTCCTGCCCCTTCTCCAGATAAGATTCCTAACCTATAGGGATGGGAGATAGGTGCTCTGGTGAACTCTGGCATTATGATGGATCTTGAGTGGACTCAATCTTGTAAGCAATGGAGAGCAAGAGGGTTATATAACAAAAGCAATGACCTAAAAAGACAAGACTGGCAGTGAAGTAAAAGGATGGGAATAAGGGAGGAGAGGTGCAGAGCAGGGAGACTAGTTAGAAGCCTGCTGTCATTCAAGCCTGATGATGGGTTCTGGGGCCATGCAATAGGAAAGGAACAGAGGGAAAGATGGAGGGAGGGTTGGTAGGACTTGGTGGTGATGGACTGAACAGAAAACAGAGATGAAGAGAGATAGCATAGCTATTTAATTTATTGAGCAACCCAGAATAGTTTTATCCATGAAGGAAGTACTATCAATCATTTCAGTAGGATGGTAGACATGCACTGGATAATTCTGGGCAAATATGGACCCATAGACACCTTTGTAAAGAAGATCCAACACGTGGTGCTCAGGCAATAACGTTATAGGGTGATGCTGACCAAACCAAAGAGGTTGGTAGGCAGAGTGGCAGGACGGAAGAGCGGATAATGAGCTCGGTATTAAACTTGTGAGCTTTAAGTGTTTGGAGACATTCATCTGAAAAAAATCAGCAGGCCACCCTTTTCCAAATACGGAATGTGGGTTTCAAGCTTGAAAGAGAAGCCAGAGTTAGATATATAGTACATATATTTTGACCCAGTAATGCCACTTTTGGAAATCTGAAACTCAGAAATACTCATTCTTGTGAAAAATGACTTATATCTAAGGAGGCTCACTGTAGCATTGTTTGTAAGAGTAAAAACTCACAGACAACATAAAGGCCAGCCAATAAGGAATTGGCTAAATCTATTATGAAGGGTCATATGAAATATATCATATATCTACTGAGTTATATCCTTATGTACTGACCTGGAAAACATCTCTGATATTTTGTAAAATGGTAGTATGAACATGATAAATCTATACAATAGTTGTTTTAAAACCTAATTTGTGTGTGCTGGGGGCGGCTGTGGCTGTGTGGCTGTGTGCCTCTGTGTGTGTGGTGCATATGTAAAAGGCCTAGAAGAATACACACCGTGTGGTTAACAGCAGTTAACAGAGAATAGGGCAGGACTAGAGGGAAGGAGGGAAGAGGGGCATTTAGTTCTTACTCTACACATCTCTGGCTTGTTTAAAACTGTTTGAATTTTTTATAAGCACATTCACGTACTATTTTTCTAAAGTAACAGACATAGAAAGGATTCTTTAAAGGCAGACTACGGCGTTATCTCGTGAAGGTGATGGAAGAAGCTCTGGGAGTGAGGGAGAGCCAGGATTAGGGCTGACGTCTGAGCCCTATTCTACAGAAGGGGCTTGAGAACAAAGGAGGAAGGGCCAGAGAAGAAACCCCAGTGTGTGCCCAAGGTGAGGGGGACTCATTTCTGACTTCCAAGGCTAAGAGAGAGACTCTCCACTCCACAAATGAGGCAGCCTGAACCATTCCCTCCAGTCTCCAAGCCTCCCCTTCAGCAGGACTGAGCCTATACACTGAGCTTTGTTCCAGGACCCATGATGTGTCCTGGGCAACCTGCTGCTGTTTCAGACTCCGGGCTGTTAAAGAAAGCCCACTTCTTCCCTAAGTGCCACACTTGCCTAGAAGACTAGCTCAGTCCTGTACCACATGGCTCTGGATGACCCAGCGCCAGCCTAGGGGGCCCCAGCCCAGGTAGGCCTGACTTCTTCCTGCTCCTCTCCTCTCTCTGATCTTGACAAAACACCCAGCACTTATCAGGTGAAGAAAATCATAGCCAGAAATTAAGTCCCCTTTCCGGAGCAGAGCGTGTGTTGAGGTGGGAGGAGAGAGTGGAATCAAGGGGACAGACAGCAGCCATGACTCACAGGGGCTCCTCCCCTGGGGACATAGAACCTGACAGACCAGGGTGTGGGATGCTTTGAGGTGATTTCCTGACAAGGCTGTCAGCACACTTCACTCCTCACTCTCAGCGTGAGTCCCCTGCAGCTGAGCGAGGCTTCTCCTCCTTTCTCTCTCTTCACCTCTCTGGGGCTCTCTTCCCTTCCCCAACTCCCCCTCTCCCCACTTGGCAAGTCCTTGCCAGTGCTAACTTTCTGCTTTGGTGCTCTACTCTCAGCTTTACAAGGCTTTTTTCTTTTTCTTTTCACAGAAATACATAGCATCAGCTTTTCTGTTGGGGGGCCCTGGCCTCGGGCTCCTTCCCAACCACAGCAAATTTTATAGATGATTGGGAGTCCAGGGATGCACAGTACGTGGGGCAAGGAGGCTCTGTGTGTGTGTGTGTGTGTGTGTGTGTGAGAGAGAGAGAGAGAGACAGAGACAGAGACAGAGAGAGAGAGAGAGAGAGACAGAGACAGAGACAGAGACAGGGAGAGACAGAGGGAGAGAGAGAGAGAGACAGAGAGAGAGAGAGAGAGAGAGAGGGAATCTTCTAGGCTGTGTATGCTACTCAGGGGGTGGGAGGGGTTCAGAGCATGTATGAGAGAGGTAGGGGTCACAGCTAAACCTGTTAAGTGTCCTCAGGTCTTAAAAAATCATAGGACATCAGTATCAGCAGTGTCTATAGTTTGTTCCTTCAGTCCCCTTGCCCTCCCCCTTTCAAAATGAGGAGGCTGAGGTTTAGAGAGGTTAAATGACTTCTCTTCCATCACACAGCCACCGAGTGGCAGAACCAGGGTGAGAGCCAGCGATCCCACCTCGTGGACAGTGCTGTGTCCACAGCTCTGACAGAGACCTCAGAGAAAAGGTCCTGTTTCTCAGACACCGTAGATGACAGATTTGACTAACAACTTCTCAAAGAGATGGAAAAAGCTAGAATCTCCTGACCTGCAGGCTGCCCAGGGGGCAGGGCCCAGTCTCTCTGTGCCTCCAGCTGCTCCAGCAATGACAGCAGCACCTCTCCTTACCCTCTTGGCCACTTCCCCCCTCCTCCCTGGGCATACCCCTCACCTAACAGTCTGACTAGGAATACTCTACACCCAAGTTTATCTCCTTGGCTGCAGGTGGTTCTTGCCTGACCCCAAGTGCCACCGGCATCACCCAAAGACCTAGCCCAAGACAATTTTGTCTTCTTATTCAAGCTGATTCCAGCTCCCCACCACCACCACCACCGCCAAGGGCTTCCTTTACTTTTTAGACGTGTCGTCTGTCCCTGCCCAAAATCGGAGTCCTGATCCACAGTCCCCTGGGACTGGAGTCACTTGCCTGCTCCAGGAATAACACAAGATACACACACCCCCTTCACTGATGGGAAGAAAAATTAATCCTTAACACAAGCTCTAGTCATTTGCCATAAATGTGAAACACCATCACGGTGTCCCCTACACCCTCTACACCAACCAACACAGTCTCCTCGTCCCTCCATGTCCCTGTGCAAAGCTCACCACACCCCCAGTCCGTCAAGTCTGCCCCAGGCCTTCAAGAGGGCCCTGAACTCCTGGGGTGTGAGGGCTAAGTGATGAGATTGTAGGTGCACTAGGCTTCCTCCCATACCTCTAATCACCTCTCCCATCTCCCTACCCTTCCCCAAGAAGAGAGTGGAAAAAAGGGTGCAGAAAAGAGGCTGGCAGGGCAATAAAAATGTCAGGGCCCTTCCTCTGCGCTTCCTCCTCCCCCCATCCTCTCCGCTCTTTACTGCTCCCCCTCCCTCCACCGTCTTCTCTCCCGCAGACCCTGCTGCAATGGCGGCTGAGGAAGCCAGCATTTGGGGGATGAGGCTGGAGAGGTTAATTATTGCTCCCCACCCCCTGCGGCCCCCCCCCCACAAGATGTATCTGACTGTCAGAAGGGGTGACAGATGAAGACAAAGTACAGGTATGGCTCCTGAGAACCGGCCCTCAATGTACCAGCCAGAGGTGGGAGTGGAGGGGGGCGTGCTACCCAAGTTTTAACCCCTCCAACGCTGGTCTGCACGGCGGGGGTGGGGCTGGGGGGAGTTGGGGAAACCCGAGGAAGAACCTGGATCCTGGCAAGGGTAGACTGACCCAGGAGACCTTTTGGCCGTCTCTGTCCATCCATCTCCAGTGATCTGGGGTGGGGGGGTGAGAAGGAGGCAGGGAGCCACCATGTCCCAGAGGCTGCAGAATCAAGGTCACAGGCAATCATTCCAAGAACATTATAGGTACAGAGAAAGGGCCTAGGGGATAGGTAAATTTGGGGGTCCAGGAATCCCAATGAGAGGGAGACTTCCACCGCTCCTCCACATTCTCTGTGGCGATGTCCTCCGTCACCCAAATCTGTCTATCCCCAGGCATCCATGTCAGGATGAGCTTGTGTATTTGAGAATAAGAGTTATATGTCTGAACCCATGTGTACTTGCAATGATGTAACTCTAGGCTCCAGAGGAGTGAAATGTGGGTGGTGTGTGTGCGTGTGTGTGTGTGCGCGCGCGTGTGTGTGTGCGTGTGTGCGCATGTGTGTGCATGCTCATGCATGCGTGCATGCCCACAGTGCTTGGACGGGGTGTCTGTAGGTGCCTATGAAGGTGCCTGTGCCGTGAGCACAATGTGTTGTTTGCATATGAGAGAGAGCTTTTGCCTGTAGGTAGGGCTGGGGTGAAGGATTACGTCTTCAGGAGAATGTGGATGTGTGTGTGCACGTACTGAGCTGTCTACATTTGGGAGGGTATGGACAAGGTGTGTCTCTGTGTGGGTACACAATGTGTGCCGGTGCAAGGGGGTGTTGTGGACATGCTGCTGGTGTTAGTGTGAAGGGAGTGTGTGCTGCCAGCCTCTTCCTCTCACCAGCCTCCCTCCCTTCCTTTCCTGACTCTTCTTTCTCCATAAGCAAACAAGGTGAAATAATTACTTTTCCATTTAAATGCCCCATGTTCAAGCCAGAATGAAAACAAAGTGATTTAATAAAATTGTCTTTAAAAGGGAAGAGAGGAAAATAAACGTCTGCTCTGCTCCTCTCCCTGGCGTTCAGGGAGGCCCCAAGCCCTTCAAAGTTAATTAAAACAGGAACTAAAACCGAAGAATCGCTTACCAACCTTTTCCCCATCTCTGCCTTAAAGGTAAGGCAGCCCCAGAAGCCCTGCCTCTGGTCTGGGTCTTGAGGTCCCCTGTTCTCAGGCTCCATTTCTCCCTGGGACCAACCCTTATCCCTGACAGGCACCCTGGCCTTCCTGCAGCCACATCTGGGGGATAGACCTCTGCTCCTTCCCTCCTCCAGAGTCATTAAAGGCCCTATCTAGCCATTTAAAGTCCTTGATGGACACCGGTCCCCATCAGAATCTTCCAGCCCTTACCTCCTCCCAAGACACAGCCCGTCTTCAGCCCCTGCTGCCCCTCCTTGCCCGGTCCCCTGAGTCCCCAGCTGCTCTGAGCTTTATCTGTCTTCACTGACCCCCTGGCCCAGTCCTTAGCTCCAGCTCAGCGCAGTTCCGGCTGCTTCCGCCTGGTCTGTATCTGTTCCCCATCAGAGGCCCCATCGGAGCTTTGGCCCTTCAGCAGCCCAGATAAAAGAGATGGATGGAGGTGAGTTTAGGGGGCACCCCTCCCTGTAAGCTCAGCGCCACAGCGCTGAGTTCTGACAGGGGCTCCCTGAGGAGGGCTGAGGGTGAGGATGAAGACTGCCAAGCTCTTTGGAAGCCCAGTTTCTACCCATTCACACCTTGCCTTTGCCCTTCCCCTCTTCCTAAGGCTCGATTCCTAGAGCCTCCTCCAGGCAGGCACCAAGACTGCAACACCCTCCAGCGCACACACACTTCAGCAGAAAGCTCTGCACTGCGTACCCGACTTCCATCTCCATGCAGCTCACCGCCCAAAATGGTAATAGGAAAATCAACCATTTCTTGAACACCTATGTGTTTCAGATACATTACTTACAAGATCTCTAATCTCATTACAACCCCTAAAGGGTAAGTTTTATTGCTGTTTTGCAGAGGACACACATGTAGTAAAGCTAAGAAACTTGCTCAAGATATGCACTTAAAAAGCAGAACTGAGATTCAGACCTGTACTGCCAAACCTCATGTCCCCTCACCTTGACCTGAGCCCCAGTTGTGTTCCCAAAGACCCATCATTACCTTTCAGAGACCACTGTCCCCAGAGACCCCCACTGCTGCTCCCAGAATACAACCCCTCTGAAACCCATTCACACAGTAGGGGAGGGGCTGGGGAACAGGGAAACCAGAGTTAGAACCTGGGTCCCCACAAGGGCCAGCTGAGTCCAGGAGACCTGTGGGGCCTTCTCCAGCTCTGCTCCAGTGCTCTGGGATGGAGTGGGGGGTGGAAGGCAGAAGTAATTGTCCCCAGAGTTCTCAATTCTCATTCTGGAAGACCCTCATCACATCCCATAGAGATCATGTATTTTCTCCTAAGGGACTCCAGACCCCACCTCACTACCCTCAAGTTCATCCCACTTCCCAAGTTGCTGCCCACCAAGGGGACAGGGTAATACTTGATTGTGGAATAACATTCGTCACCAAAACTGCCTTTCATGACTTTTCATCCCATTCAGAGAGCCTTCAGTAGATGGCAGAGAAAATGTCAAAAATAAATCCAGGCCCGAAACCAGCCTGCATCTTCAGTCTCTCCCCTCCTCCCCTGATCAGCGGGGACACAGCCCAGAACTCTAAGATCTCAACCCTGGGAAGAAAACAGGGACTGAAGGAAGGGAGCAGAGTCGATGAAGGGACAGAAACTATGTTTTTAGGGTGAATTAGTCCAGCATGGGAGGTTAAGAAGGAAGGGGACAGGCATGAGGTGTTACTACAGACCAAGGGTGAGGATGGCATCTGGAGGCTTCTGGCTTAGACTGTGTCTGGAAAACATCTAGCAAAAGGTGGGTAGGAAGGAAAAAATAATTCAGAAACTATTTTCCCAATTCAGTCCCAGTGTGTGTGTCGGGGAGCGGGGGGGGAGTGTTCCGTAAACTTTTCCAGGTCCCGGCCCTTCCGTTGTTTGAGCCTCCTGGGCTGAGCCCAAATTGGAAGCTGGTAATGGCAGCTGGGCAGGCAATGACCCAGGTAGCTGGGATGAAGCTTCATGGGACAGTGGTATTGTGAGCCCTGACTCACCTCAGCCACCAGTGAGTCACCTAAGCCAGGACAAGCCCTAGAGCCTACGCTCTTCTCCTCTGCCCCTAGCACATCTGGGGCTCAGCTTGAGTAGAGAGCAGGGGCCCTGGCATGCAGAAGGGAGGATAGAAGGGAGGAATGAGCTGCCCTCCCAATTCCACTCCAAGATTGGTGTGTTCCCGCCACCAGAGCTTCTACCTCAGTTCTCCAAACTCAATCTCTGATCCTGACCTCAGTACTCCCCTCAGACCCCATGTCTATCTACCAGGCCATCCCTAGCCCAAGAGTTCTCAAACTACCCCCATTATCTGCAACTGACTCCCAGAGCTCCCATCACTGCATCCCAGACTGAATCTTTCCCAGCCATCACTGCCTGCATCCCTCATCACTGCCCTCCGAGAACCTATTCCTACACCCAACCTCCCAGACCCCATTCCCACCCATTCCCATCACATTTCCTCCTAAGGTGCTTTGCATTGAGTGGAGGTGAGATTTGATCTTCATTCACTTACTCCAAGTGGACTTACATAACTTTTCCCTATTTTAGAAAGAATCTAGTCATTCAAAGGAGTGAGGAAATAAGCAAAATATGTCCTAGGAAGTAATCAACCTGTCTCTGGCCTCTTTTCCTCTGCCCTTAGCTGCTTACACACTTAGAATAGTCCTAGGTGACAGGACCTGAGATTTTGAGCAAAAAAACAGGAAATCTCCAAGCCCACAAGAGTATTTAAGCCTGTCTACCCCTTACACATATGCACATTAGCAGTTTCTCATACATGTGCACATAATCCAGTAAACATACACATATATAATTAATTTACATGCATACCTCAGAATAGAATATAAGCTCCATGAGGGCAGGGACAATGTGCTTTGCTGTGGTGTATGTATTTCCAGCCCTATACAACAATGTTGGGGCATAAACATTTGTTGAAAGAATGGCACATAATGGAACATGTACTTGCAAATAAATGTATACATACAACTACATACTCGTATAACAATACCTCCATATATACAATGCTGTGTACATACATACATTTATGAACCTACATGGTCATCCATGTGCATATGTATTCATTTATATAATCCACATACGTAACATATATATTGATGAACATATTCATGTATACACACACCTCATACACAGTGCATAGACACACATACACATAAACTACTATGAACAGGATACATATTACATATAGATGTTACACACAGATATCACACATATAATGCACATACATGTGCGCCTTCACATACATAAATTAATACAAGTCGAAGCACCTTTTTACTCGAATTTTTCTGGTCAATTTAACTTTGTTAAGGCCCCTGGATCAGATGGGGCGGCCATAACCCAAAATATCCACCAGATGGCACTCTTTCGTCACTTCCTGTATTTCCAAGTGTTGCCAGAGGTGTCGCCAGAGATGGTCGCCTGTCTCGGCAGAGGCACACAACTTGCGGAGCTGGTGAACCCCAGGAGTTTCCCCCTCCCTCCCTCTCATACCCATCCGCGCGGTGGGTTCCCAAAGTCTGCGATCTCGACCCTCTCCAAAATCGGGTCCATCCTCTCCAGCTTCCAGGCTTCTGTGGAAGGGGCGGACTCCCGAACTCAGGGCTCCAGTTCTGTCTAGCTTGAGCTCAAATCCACCCCCGTTCACCAGCGAGCCAGGGAGTGCCCTTCACCAGGTCTCCTTCGGTTCAGACCAGGCTCAAGGACCCTTTCTCCGGGCCTTCGTAGTAAAGAGCAGCCAGACTCAGTGGCCCCACTCTCCATGATGGCCCGAGGAGTCAGTCATTTGCACACACGTGGCCCCTACACACTGTCCACACAGCCCCCTCCAGCGTACCCCCTACAGACTGTCCTGGATGCCCAGCCCGGGTCAGCCAAAAGCTGGAAGGAGAAGGACCAGACCCTGGGACCCTCGGCTTGGGAAGGGCCGTCCCGGTCAGCCCTTCCTGCACCAGTCCAATCTCGACTCCGGATCTCCGGTTCGGAGCCGGAAGGAAGAGCATTCGTTCATCTTAAGCAAACTTCTTAAAATCCCAGAGGTGGGGGAAGTGGGGTGAGGCAGGGCCTCTCCCACCTCCAGGCCTGGGCCACTCGAGTCAGCTTTCCTGGAACCTCACATGTCGGGTGCGGGCAACCTCGGACGAAAAATGCGGGGACGGCTTGGAAACCCGCGGGGAGGCGAAGCCGGGAGTTCTGGCAGCGGCTCATCTTCCCTCCCTCCTCCTCCCCTCTCCTCCCCCGGGAGCGGCGGGAAATTATTTATTAAAACGCCGCCCGCGCTCTCATTTATTTGCGGTGAATAATCCTCGGCATCGCAGCGCGTTTATTAAACCTTTCCCGTCCTCGCATTACTTTAATAATAAATCGCATGTCACTTTCCAGCGACGTTATTAAAGCTCGTCTGCAGGAGCCGAGGCGGGGGTGGGGGAGCAAGGGGTGGGGGGCGCAGCAGGCGTTCCTCCTATTCCAGGCTGGGGGGCACGAACCAGCAGAGCCGCGGAGGGGAAAACTGGTTGTAATAGAGGCTGAAGTCGAACATCCCACAAAGTCTGCGAAAGCGATATAGGAATACGGGTTTCCGGGGACCCCTGTGACCCCCTGGAGTCGGGTGGAGCCTCTCTCTAAAGGTGGGCACGGTAGGAGCAATGGATCCGTCGTCAGAGGGCACCATTGAGCCCAGCTAGGAGGGAGTCCCCCACAAAGAACAAGCCCAGGGGCTGACACCCAGGCTGCTGCAGGACCCAGACCTGCGTTCCCGCTAACAACGCAGAGCAGATCTCCTTTTGGAGTGAACACCGAACGCACGACCTTCCTACCCGCGCCACACTGCTCGCATCCCGGATTACTCCTGCTTCTGCCGTGACCTTGGAATTCGCCCCAAGCGAGTCTGCTGAGGGCAGCTCCTGGAGCCGTGGGGCTCCAACCAAGACTCCACGATGAGAGCTGTTCTCTGGCTTAGTCTCTGGAAGAGCCTTGCTGTTCCACCAGAGGGGCGGCCAAGCCCTCGGGTTGGGGCCCGGACCACGCCCCTCTGAAGAGGCCGAGCTCCTGCGCTGGGCCCCAGGGAACAAGCTCAGACATCGAACCAACTGTGATCTCTCCTGTGGTGGCGCCAGGCTCCGGGTGGAGCCCAGGCGTGCAGGAGGCCTTTGCCACCCTATGTGGCCTTGAGAACTTAAGCTTTCATCTTCTCCTTCAATCAGTCAACAAACACTGCCTCCCTGGTGTGTCTGGGCTAAGTAAGGAGAGTGTGGAGAAAGATTTGGAAAGCAAAGGAGTCTGGCTCTGTGAGGGACCCCCAGTTGGACAGAACAGGTCACAGTTGGGGCAGATGAAGAAACAAGCATGTTTTTGTCTGGGTTCAGCAGGGAAATGGGTGGATTCCTAGGGGAATTCTAGGGTGCAATCCATACACATGGCCAAACTTCGCCCCTCCTCCACCTAGTTTATACTTTCATACTGGGTCCTACCCATGGAGTGGTACCCTGCTCTCCCTGGGGAGGGGACCAGATTGAGATGAACAGAGGGGCATGCAATCTATCTCTACACTAGCCCAAATGGAAAGCAGACTGAAAGGATACCCTCCCTCCACCCAGATGGCTCCAGCCTTCCTCCCTAGAGGGCAGGGTAGCCCACCCCCCCACTGTACATCTGGCACACATATGCGGATGGTTAGAGAGCAGGACCTACAGCTTCTGGAAGCCAGAGTCCTACTACCGTGAAATGCAGTCTTCATATGCACATCTGCATGAACCATCTGTGCATCTGTGTGGCGCAGTTTGTTCATAAATCTTTATTGTGTGCCTTATTGTGCCCAGTCCTGTGCTAGGCATCATCCAATACAAAGTGGTATAAGATATGGTGCTGGCTGCATGGAGTTTCCAGATGATAGGAGAAATTAGACATGACCAAATGCCCCCCTTACTGCACTGAACTAAACCAGGCTCCATTGTGCTCTCCTGGACAGCAGATGGCAAACAGCAAAGAGGACTGCAGTTACTAAGTGTAATTGGGACTTAAGAGAGGGAGAGACTTTCTAGAAGGTGAGTTTTGAGGAAGGGCAAATTGAAGCTAAGCAAAGATTGGGGACTAGGAAAATAGCAGCAGGAGCTGTGAGGAAGGGCAGTTAGGAAGACTGGCTGAGCAGGGCTGGAAAGCAAGGTAGGAACCTGGTGTGTGCACCTCTTTGTGTCTATTCCACTCCCCCCAGCCTAGAGACCAGCAGGCAGCAGTTGCCTTCTACCTGGTTGGTCCATGCATCTCTTGCATGGGCCCCTTCACATCCCACCACCTCATCCCTTAGTCTCTGCTTCTCTCCTTACCCTCTTCAAATTTTTGTCTCCTATCACCATCACCACTGCCACCACCCTGTCTCCCCTATTAAGGGGATTAAAGCAATCTGTGAAGGGGCCTTGTTCCCCGTTTCCAGATCTTTTCAAGAGCAGGGATGAAAACTATCCCCATTCACCCACCCCCATGAGCCAGGGCTCAGGACCTAGTAGTAATCATCGCCCTCTTCACTCTGAACCTCCTCCTCAGGAACCAGGTGCAGGGATGCCAGTCGGGGGATGCCTGTGGAGTTCAGCTGGTCTGCAAACACATGTGGACAAAGGAGAGAGAACAGGGAAGAGGGGCTGTCAGTGCCCACGTGTCCTAGTCTGTGGAAAAGTCACGCGTGCATGTGTACCTGCATGCACATACAAACATTGACACACACTCAAGGGCCCAAATCCACTACCCCCCCCCCCAACACACACCCTGTTTCCAGAGCTCAGGGATCCCCCTTACCCGGTGTGAGTACAATTAGGCTAGCTGGGGCCTCCACCTGGCCCAGGGCATTGCGGGCCAGGCAGCGGTAGGTGCCCTCATCGCTGGGACGCACAGCCTGAATTTGTAGCCAGCCTGTCACCTCAAACCTCTGGGGTCCACCCCTAAACTGGAGCCAGAGGAGGAGTCAGCAGGACGCTCTAGGCAGGCCCTGGGCCAGGTGGGGCTGCCCTAGGGAGGCCCTTACCTGCACAGAGATGTGGGGGTCATCTCCTGGCAGCTGAATGTCCAAGCCATCCTTTCTCCACTCAATGGAGGCCATGGGGTAGGCAAACACCTCGCAGCCAAAGATCACGTCCTGCCCCGTCACATTCCAAATGTCATATGGGTGCAACACGATCTGAGGCTCTGGGGGTGGAGGTGGGAGGCCTGAGAACTAGATGGCACATCCAGCCCAGCAAGGACCCCATATGTGAACCATTGTGAACATATTTGTGGGAGAACACAATACCTTCATGAACATGACATGACATGTATACCAATGTAGATGCAAGTACACACAAGGGTGCAAGTGCAGAGATGGATATTACGTGCAGAAAAGAGGCACAAACAAGCACACAGACTCATATCTCAGCTTGGCAGCCACACTCTGTCCCTGATTGCTCCCCTGTCCTCATTCCACCCTCTAGGCCCCTATCCCGCCGTACTTGTAACCAACACCTCCTTCCTCCCACCCTCCCCCTTTTCCAACTAGATCGTTGCCAAAGGCCCCAAGAGCAGACCTTCCCCCTCCCCATTTGTGGGGATGTCCCATGTGGCAAAGACAGAGAACCTGAAACCAAGCTGGGTAGCAGGCAGAAAGCCTGACGTTGTGCGAGAGGGTGTTGGGACCCCTGCGGAGTGTTTGTTTTCCTGGCAGCCCCAGCCAAGCCAGACCCCTCAAAGGGGCTCAGGAAGTGAAAGTTACTAAAGCTGCCAAATAAAACTTGAGGCTTGAATAGTCCTGAGGCCCCTGGGATGAGAGGAGGAGGAGCTATAAGAGCCCCCTCCCTCACTAATCCCTCAGGGCAGAGGAAGGGGGGGAAGGAAGTAGCAGGTAGACTGGGTTAACAGGTAGCTCTAGGAAGCCACCCAAAAGAAACCTGATTGCATCTCCCAGGAACCCAAGTCTCCCTGCCTGGGCTCCAGTGGTCTGGGCAAAGTCTGGGAGTCCCTTCACTTTCTCAGTTTTGAGGCCAAAATTGGCTGTGTGCCTGTACCCTCAGAGAGTTATCCTTGCCAGCCGGTCTGGAGCTTTCACATAAAGCTCCAGACCAGGAGCGAAAGTGGGCGCTTACACTGGACTCGAGGTCTCATCTTTTTTGGCTCTGCTGACCAGAGTCCAAAGCCGTTGGGGGTCGGGTAGCAAGGCCTTGAGGAACCTCAAGTGCTGGGGGTAGGGGCCCCGGGCCGGGCATACCCGATTCACAGGGCCCTGGGTGCGCCACGGTGAGGTTGGCGTCAGGCCGAGCGCGGGCCGCTTCCTGTAGGCGGCAGATCTGCGCGTAGGTGCGGCCGTCGGAACCGCAGAGCGGGCGCTGAGAGAGGCAGACACACAGTGGCTCCGGCACCTCTCCACGGCTCAGGTCTCCGCCTGTGTCCAACCGGCATTCAAGTTGCTCCCCGCAGCGCCCGTAGAAGTGGGCGCTGGGGTCCAGGTCGCAGAGCTGGCCCTCGAGGTTGGCGCATTCCCAGCAGCAGCCGCACGCGTCGCGCACCCTCCCCGCCAGGCAGCCCCGCGGCGCGGCGCACTCCTCTGGCCGGCAGGGAGCGCAGCCCTCACCCTCCGCCAGTAGCCGCAGCCAGCCGCGCCGCAGGTAATCCGGGCCTGGGGACGGCAGCGCGCCAGTTGGGGGAGGCGCCTGTACCACCAGCAGTAGCAGGGGCAACGCTAAGGCAGCTGCGGGTGGCTGTGGCATTGTTAGCTGGAAGCTCTGCGAGCACTCAGGGCATCAGCGCTTTCGTAGTACCCTGCCAGGGAGGGAAGCCAGGGAGGGAGGTCAGAAGCAACCTCATTGTTCCTTGTACCAAAGTTTGACCCTACTAGCACTGCCCCCTCCCCTGCTACTTTGGAGTTAAGTACACCCTCAGCAGAGGCATGGTGTTATGCTGGATAATAATTGATCGGGCTGTTTTGGGGGGCAGAGGGTGGAGAGGTGAAAAGAAGGGGTGAAAAATCTCTGACACACACCACAAGCACCACCACTACACACCATCCAACTCTGAAGCTTCCTGCCCTAGAGGTGGATGGAAACGGATGGCCCCAAGAGAAGTAAGGAATTGTTAATAAGGGTGGGATGGGAGGAAAGGGTGATGCTCTGGGGTCCAGAGCGCTCACCTAGTGTCGGGGACTATGCCCTTCAGAGCAGCCGTGACTCCAATCCGAAAAAGCAGGCGGTGGAAAGAAAGCAGAGGTGAACAATCGGCTGCCCCGGCTGGCCCACCCTGCTCCGACTTGAGGATCTGAGAGGGCCCACGGACTTGGACTCAGAGAACAGCTCCTCCGCCCCTCTCCCCGCCCCTCGACGTCGCATCCCCCTCCCCCTGGTTCTGAAGCTGCCAATTTTATGCGGTTGCACGGGACCCTCCAGGGCCACTTCCCCACAGTCTGGGCCAATGTCACAGTAGGAACAGAGGAGCGGTAACCAAACACCGAAGCTGGGAGAGGTCTTACTAAAGACGGGTTGGATGGAGGTTGGGAGTAGGGGATGGGGGGGGGGGGTGGCTGGAAAGCTCGAAGAGTTGGCTGACCGTCTAGTCTCTGTCCCATCTGAATTTACAGTCCCAATTTAGAGGCCTGCTAGAACAACTTAGTGGGGAGGCGGTAGGAGCTGGTGCCAAGTCGGTCGCTCCTGGAAGGTAGGGTCACCCAACGTCGTCTCTCCGCAGCCCAGGACTGGCTACCCAGGAGCGATTGTAGGCTTGTCCATCCAGCTTCCCCACCAAGGCGCCGACCAGAGAGTGGGCGCTTACATCGGCCTCCCGACATCTGGTCTCCTCCCTGCCCACATCCGGCAGGTGCTTCAACCGCGGATGAACTGGGTGATTAGAGCTCAGAAAGGACCGGCGGCCGCAGGGAGAGGTGGGCGAAGCCCTTCCCTGGTCGAGATTATAGGTTACGGTTGTGAGGCTAGCAGGGCCAGAGGAAATAGGTCTCGAGGCTGCCACCAGCGCCACCGTGGCACTTTGGGCTGGGGGCGGGGAGGAGAGTATTTCTGGAGGTTCGCCCGCCCTACCGGGGGTCTGCCAGGCCCCGCCCCGCCGGCCTCGGGCGGTTTACAGAAGCCGCTCAGCAGTAGTTTCTAGGGGGCGGAAACTGATCTTTGCAGCCAGGGAGGGGGCGGTATTTAGTCAGGCTCCGCCCAGAAGGACCTGGCCCAAGGGCTGAGGCCTCCGAACCGACCCCGAAATTCAGGGCGGGGCCGCGGCCTCCAAACCGCAGAGGGGGATGGGCTCCGCATGCGCTCTGGAGGCCCGGAGAGTTGAGTTCCCGGCTGTGGTCCGGGACGCTCCCTCCGGACTTGAACTCATCCAAGCCCTTTCACTTAGGAATTCCCTAGAAGCGTACGCGCCACTCCTGGCCAGAAAGGCTCTGATGAGGTAGAGGAAGGCAAGTACACTGTCACGCTGTCCCAAAATCAAAAGAGGGACAGAAAGCGAACTTCACGCGCTGTCTCACAACTGTCGCGAGAATCAGAACAGGAAGCCCAGGAATTCTGAACCGGACAAGCCCGCGGGTTTTAAACCGGAAAAAGAATGGGCGGAGCCAACTGTGTTTGATAGTTGTGATCACTTATCCTTGGTGCTGGGGACAACTGAAGTGTCGACCTGGAGCAGAAGTGAACTGTAAGAGAGTGCAGGAAGCCCTGGGGTTGGGGTGGGGGAACTTGAAATTGCGGAGGTGACTAATAGAGCCATCAAGGAGAGGCCTCTTGCTCTGACTTACAAAATGCCTTGAGGGCGGAGATCATTGTCCGGGATACAGAGCAGGAGCAGTCCGGGATCTCCTAATTTGTTACCTGCTTCTAAGGCTTGGCGCCAGTATTTAAACTACGCAGATCTAGAAACTATCCTCTTACCTCACTTTATTATATCCGGGTGTTTACTTCTCAGTCTTTGCTGTGCTCCAAGAGTTTGGTATTAGGAATCGTGTCTAACTCACCACTGGTATGTTGCGAACCTAGCCCCGCGTCTGGTGGTACAGCAAATTCTTGGTAAATATTTGTGGATTAAATGTGTAAATCAAGTTAGATTTTCTGTGTCGTTGATGGAGAAGGCTGGATAGACAGTGAACGAGCGCCCACTAGTGGTTTTACTGTTGATGACAAGAACACTGTCGTGTATACAGTAAGCACCAAAGATGTTAACTATACAGGATGTTTTTACTAAGTAGAGGCTTTTCGTTTGTTGTTTTTTTCCAGGAAAACACCACAATTGTGAAAATACTTTTAGAAGGGAATTGTTTGCCTAAGACACAATTTAGAAGTCTAGACGTTCCTAGACCCTCATCATCTGACACTCTATCCATTTACAGCTCCAAAACACATTTAATAAAATCTATTTGCATCATAAATAATAAAGAAATAGATAAGTATTTTGCATATTCATACTTTGAAAATGTTGACTCGGTTTGACTGGGTTGTGCAAAATTGTTGGGCCACAGGAAAAGAATTCTCCAATCTAGATTATGTGAGTCCTGCAAAGAGAGAAGTCAAATGGCAGTATGCTTTGTGCATCTACATGAGGAAGACTAGAGTTAAATAAAGAGGGTGAAGTTAAACTTTGTTCAACAGATGACCTTGAAGAACATATATTTACCAAGAACAGATGCCTCTTTCTGCTCTCCACCCTTTCCTTAGATGCTTGTAATGAAGGAGTGAGGTGTAGAGAACGTAGTTGTCTTTCCACTGTGAATCATAGCCTGAAGTTTGTAAGTTATCATACCTTCACTTGCAGCCACTGACCCATGAAATAAATACTAATATAATGGCAGAATATAATGGGTCCTATGCAAATGAGCAATGTAAGATGAAACAAAGCATAAAGGGTCAGTGTCTAACTTGATAAAAAATTACTTGGGAGGACCCACACATTCTAACCTATCACTTCATGAGGCCTAATTTGATACAGCTGGTGAAAATAGTGGGGTTGCAACTTTGAGGAAGAAGCAGAAGTGAAACAAATGGTCTCAAGCTTGTCCAACCTGTGAGGCATGGGCCGTATGCAGCCCAGGATGGCTTTGAATGTGGCCCAACACAAATTCATAAACTTTCTTAAAACATTACAAAAATTATACACAGACCCTTTTTTTTTTTAAGCTCATCGGCTATCTTTAGTGTTAGTGTATTTTATATGTGGCCCAAGACAATTCTTTTAATGTGGCCCAGAGAAGCCAAAAGTTTGGACACCCCTGGCTAGATTGACCCATTATAAATGGATACAGAGGAATTGTGCTTCCTCAGAACAGTAGAATTGGTTTGTGAGTCTCCAGGCCAGCTGGGACTCACCTGAAATGCGTGGAATAACTACTCAAGACACAAATGTTTTACTCAAGAGGGAGAGGCCACTTGAAGGAAGAGACCTCCTGAGGCTCTCTTCTCTGCCTTTTTACATATTAGAAGGCTTAACAGGATGATTGCAAAGTGCCTAAGGCTAGCTGGCATAGGTGAAAAAGGGATTTTGGGACTGTGTGCAGACAAGCACATCAGCAGAGTTAACTAGTAATAGGTGGTCTAAGTTAATGTTCAAGCTAGGAGGATTAAGGGTAGGGCAAGTAAAGCTCAATCAGCTGGCGCCCACATCATGATCACATACAATCTATCTGTGTCTGCACAGATCTCTACCCGTCCTTTCTCAGCTGTGTACAGCCTGAGAACGCACAGTCCCTGCATTTCCATCAGGGTACAATCAGCACACATTCATTTCACATGATGTGGGGGCCTTACCGATTTCTTAGCCAGTCCATATGTGGTTGTGGACTGGGTTCAGGGACACCTACATCAGTTAAGTCAAAAAAGGCTCAACATAGATAATTAAGATGGAATACTTTGTAGCTACCTACTATGACAAATAGGTGAACTCAATGAAAAATATGTGTAGGAAAATAAGGTTAAGTGAAAAGAAGTATGAGGGCAGTCTGGAAAGTATCCAGCCATATAATATGAAAAATAGAGGGATTTATGGCTGGATTTTTTTTTTCTGGACAACCCTCATGTACTGATCACAACTGTGTAAATATTTATCTCATATATCATCAATAAAAACCCTTCAAAAATTTGAAATGACCCAAGTGATTGAGTATAATGGTCACTATTCTTTTTTTGGTAAAATTATTTTTCATAATAAAAAAAACTTTTATAGGTAAATTAGGATGCTGAGATAAATGTAGAAAGTTGGGACAGCCATGTGGAAAGATAAACATTGTAATTCAGCTATATGTTACCAAATGAAAGCTGGGATACTTAGGCATTAAGGCAAGTTGAACGAGTTTTAAGACAAGCAGAAATAAATCAGGCTTCGGCGTTGGTGCTGTCAGCGCTGTGGCCTGGGTTCGATTCCCAGTCAGGGAGCTACCCACATACCAAAAAGCAAAAAAAAAAAAAAAAAGAAAAAGAAATAAATCAGGTAACAAATGTCCTCAGTTTACTCTTCTTATACCCAGGAGGCCACTCCCACCCGCTCCACTCCCAGTTTCACTTTCATATCCACTTTTGAGATGGAGAATAGCTCCGTCCCACCTGATGATGACTTGGCCACATTTTGTACTGGTAAACTTAGAAAGGATGTTTAAGTCATTTAGACTCTTTCTACATTTCTTGTTCTCTTTGAAGTATAAAAGGCAAGCAGAAAAGTGCACAAAATAGCTATATAGCTCAATCATTACAAATGAACACTGGTGATCTCAACCAGGTCAAGATACAGAACATTGCAAACACCTCCAGAAGCTCCCATTATGCCCCCTCCGAATCATTAATCCTTTTTTAAAATTAATTAATCCACTTCTAACTCTATAATTTTAGCTGGGTTTGGCTTTTATATAAATTGGGATATACCTAGGAGTGGAATTTACTACTTTATGTAATATGAATGCATTCAACATTAGTCATTACCAAACCTGTTTTCCTAAATGACCGTATCAGTTTACATAGTCTCCAGCAATTTGAGAGTTTCCATTGTGTCACATCCCTGGTATTGTCAATACTTTTAATTTTAGATATAAGTAAATATTTTAGAGTCTAAGGTTTTAAGATGGCAAATTCCAGAAGGATTTCCTTCCCTAGATTATTTTTAAAATTTTTATTTTGAAACAATTTTAGACTTGCATACAAGTTGCAAAAATAGCACAGAGGGGAGTTCCCTGGTGGTGTAGTGGTTTAAGGCTTCGGCGCTGGCGCTGTCAGCGCTGCGGCCTGGGTTCGATTCCCAGTCAGGGAGCTACCCACATACCAAAAAGCAAAAAACAAAAAAACAAAAAAAAACCCAACAAAATAAACTAAAAAAAAAAAAAAAAATAGCACAGAAAGTTCCCATGTATCCTTCACTCACTTTGCCCCATTGACAGCATTTTATAGACCATAGTATAATTATCAAAACCAGGACACTAACATTGCTACAAAACTATTAACTAAACTGTGGACCTCATTTAGATTTCATTGATTTTTACAGGTACTCGTGTGTGTTCATCACTGAAATTGTATCATGTGTATAGGTTTGTGTAACCATGAGGTGAGTAAATGGGTCTTCCGGGATATCAGAGGTTATATGCCATGCTCATGCCAAAGGAAACACTAGCAGAATCTATAATGCTGGACAAAAATGTCATTTAATACATAAGCTGCTTTAAAATTTATCAAAAGCCAGTGAAGCAGGAGGAGGCTAATTGTCATGGCTAAATACTCTCACACATTTCACACTCTACATCTACATCTAGCTGTGGGCATGGGTAGAGTCCCAGTGTCACTGATTGAATTCCACTTTTCATTATGGCACATTGAGAAAGATTTGGTGATGACAAATGATGTTCTCAAACAGGCTCTTCAGTGCCACTGCACATCCACTTTTTACTTGAAGACAATTTTCTATAGGCGAGGCCAATGAAATAACTTTCTCCTGACACCTCTAAGGTGATTCCTTGTTCCTTCCACCATTATTTTATATAATGTCCATATGATCTCCAAATTTCTGTCTCTGGCCCAGAACTCTGTCCTGAACATCACACCAATATAGCCAAACTGATGAATCCACTTTTGGTAGTTTCTTCCAAGCAACCAGGGAAGAAGGCCACAAACAGCTCCAGCCTGCATCGTACTTATGGATCCCAGAAAAAGGGTCAATATGTCAAATGACAGAGAAATATTTGATTGATTCTGCTTGGGTGATATGCTGAAGAATTAACCACATGGCCAAGGCCTGGCCAACCTGGAACATGAGTCTCCCCCTGTAGCAGATGCAGGTGATGCTCCACCCACTTACCTTTGGCCACACCAAAGGTTACCTGTAGACAGTTCCTATACAGTCTGATGGGTCTCTGTCTGAAGGAGTCCTCCAACCCCTAGAGCAGTGCTTCTCAACCTTTCTATTGCCACGATCCTTTAATACAGGTCCTCATATTGTGGTGACCCCCAACCATAAAATTATTTTCGTTGTTACTTCATAACTGTAATTTTGCTACTGTTATGAATTGTAATGAAAATATCTGATGTGCAGGATATATTTTCATTGTTAGAAATTGAACATAATTAAAGCATAGTGATTAATCACAAAAACAATATGTAATTATATATTGTGAAATATTTATTTCTAATTACAAGTAAATGAAATTTTGTCTTGAAGCATGGTGTAGCTGCTTTTAACAGAGTAGCTGCTTTCAACACAGCAGCTGCTTTCTACACAGCAGCTGCTCTCTACACATGTGTGACTGGTCTGAATAAGTACATTATAGCGCCAACTCCATCACATACAAGTATTTGTACAGGGTGTACGTGATGGGGTTGGCGCGATGATGTCATCACTCCAGGTACTCCTTTGTGGGCGTATCTGCATGTGGGGGGACCCGCCTGGAGAGGATAGAGGAGCGGTATCTTGGTTCCTAAGACCATCGGAAATAGGTGTTTTCTGATGGTCTTAGGCAACCCCTGTGAAGGTCGCGACCCACAGGTTGAGAACCGCTGCCCGAGAGTGAGCTCAGTTAGCAAGGTAGGCTGAAAAGGCCACAGAGCTAACTCAGAAGCAAGCCATACCTAATGAGGACCAGGAGTAGGAGGATAAATAACTCTGCTCCCTTTCCTTTCAGTGGGATCATTCTGCAAAAGGGCTCCAGTGCGATTAGCCCCAGTTACCCCCAGTGATAACCCACTCATTGGTACACCACTCTTTATTTGCTTTTTTTCCTTTCTCTCATTTTCCTTCTCCCTGTGTTTTCTGGGATAACCTCCCAAACAATCCTTGTCTCAAGATTTGCTTCCTGGGGAATGAAAACTAAGATGACCTCTGAAAAGGGAGGAGGCCATATGTCTGAGAGCCCCATCAAGACCATATGGATCAGGAAAAGATTTGGACCCCCAAACTACATTTGTTCATGACAATATCCTTGTTCACATCCCACTTTCAATTTTTGCTCTTAAGACGTAACAGAGTTTAGGGTTGGATTCAGTCAGGAGTTGGGTAAGAGGTTAATATCCAAGATTCCCCCGAGATGACTGTTTCCCTAAAAGCAAGGAAGAATATGGGAAATGTACGTGTAGAACTCCAAGGAAAAATGGTGGGATGCTTTTTCAAGGGCTGATGAAAAAGGAAGAGGAATATTAGTCAGCTAGGAGCTACTTGGCTTTTAGGCAACCAACCACACAGAGAATCCTGGGCCCCAGAAGAGCATCAGAATATGATGAGTGTCATGCTGAGCAGAGAATAACTGCCATCTCTGTTCAGTGTGGGCAACTAAAGTCCATAAGTCTTACATGTTGATATACTCAGCTCACATAACCCCAGATGCCTTCATGAGTTTTCTACCATTCCCCCAAGGGTGAGGTACAGGAAGAGAGGTATCCAAAGTGGCAGTCAGGAGAACTATGCCTAGCAAAACTCCTGCTGCCTCTGTTCCCCAACTGGGGGAGACCCAATTGTTGAGTAGAATCACACTGAAGTTGAACTCAATGTGTAGAAAGTGGAACTTTAAATTAGGGGGTGAGATCGCCAGGGTCCTGAGACTTGACTTGCTGTCACATTGCCTACTATGTTTTAAAAAAATTGGGTTTATCACAACAGAGAAGGCTGCTATGACCCAGGCCTTGTGTCTCGGGAGCTGCCAAGTGCTGACACTGGCTCAGCCACCAGGCACTTTTGGCAGAGTGGGCAGCATCTGCAGTGGGAGGCAGCTAAAAAGGCCCACGGTGTAGGAAGGGCCTCCTAGGAGAAATTCTTATTTTAACTTAGAATCTAGGCTTCCAGTCAGCTTTGCCAGCAGCCGTGACCCATCTACTCCTCAGTTTCTTCTGAGAAATGAGGATGAATTCAGCCTTCAGACATGTTGTATTTGGCAGTGTTTTAAAATTTTTACTTAATTGCCAATATTTAAATTGTGTGAATTTTTAAAATAGAAATCCAGAATTTGAGAGCCAGAGTTATCAGGCCAGGATGTTCAGAGGCCTGGGGGAGAACCCCCAGCTGTTCCTAGTGCTGAGGTAGGGAGATGGGAAGTATGAAAAGTCAGAGTTAATATCTAAGCTGCTGGTGCTGCCAGATTTTCTTGAGAAAAAAAAGAAAGAAAAACCAAGTAATCCAACAAAACAGGCTGTTATTTTGGGTGGGGCTGGCCCTCTCCAGCTCACCACAGTCCTGAGCTGGCCTCCTTCCCTCATTTAGGATTCCTGCCTGCTCCTGTAGCCTTTGATGATTCCTTCAGCTCTAATATGCAATAATAATAATAATAACAACAACAATAGCTATTCCTTATCAAACGGCTCCAGTGTGCCAGGCCCTGTAACTAGCAATCTACATACATCAGCTTATGTTAGGCTTACACATGTAAGATTATGGACCTTTTTTTTTTTTAATGAGAAAACTGAGGTTCAGACCTGTGGGTAAGTTGCCCCACGTGGCACTGACCAGTAAGCAACAGAGCCACGACTTGAACCTGGAGCTGTCTAGATCCAAGGCCTGGTTCTAACCCTTACACCATTCTGACACCCACCGTATCTTTGTCAGCCTACCTTGAGTGCAGCTGGAGCTACAACTGCAGCTGGTGTTTTATAAATGTAAATACCCCAGATTCAGGAGACAAGCAGGTGAGTGTGTGCCCAGGTGGCAGAAGGTCAGGAGGTGCGGAGGTGGGGACAGAGCATCTGGGCACCTGAGGCCAACGCGCTTCAAGATTGGCAGCCAGAGAAGAGGAGAGATGCTCTGGAGCTGTGGAGTTGGCAGTGGGTTTGGCAGTTCAGTGCCCTGTGAGGCTGGGACATTTGGGAAGCCTTGGAAAGAACCTCCAGCTGCTCCTAGTGCTGAGACAGGAAGGTGGGAGGTGAGAGCAATTATGGCTACTATCAGCTGCTTGTGTTGGCAGGAACTTTCCTGGCTTTCGGGCGATTCGGCCAGGGGGAGTGGTGAGTGGAAATCAGGTGGCTTTCTGAGCTGGGGGGCAGTGTGAGCCTTTGAGCCGTGGGGCTTAGGTGTCCCATCCAGTCTCCCTCATTCTTGCCCCTCCCCTCTCTTTGCCTGAGGGTCTGTGGTGGTCAGCCAGGTTCCTTTGCAGGAGGCAGTCCAGCCACCTCACAGGAAAAAATATAATTGGAGCCCTTCTTAGGTTCAGAAACATCGCTATTTACTCAAGGCCTCGGGGCCACCACCCTGTGCAGTGCATAGAGACGAGGAGGGAAAGGAGGAAAGGGCTTATCCAGAGTAACTTCACCACGGCCCAGGGCCTCACACGCCACTTGCCTGGCCCGGTGGATAGTAGCGGGGATGAGGCGCCGTTAGGGGGCGAGGACACAGTGCGGTTCCAGTCAGATAGGTAGCCCCCAGCCCAGAACGGGGAGCCTTGACTGGGATCCCAAATCTGAGGCTTGGAGCGCCCCCTAAGGGGGCCAAGAACGCCTTGGGCAGGAGGCGGCACAGGGAGCCCTAGCCCCGCCCCGGAGCATGGTGCGCCCCCATCCCACCTGCACGAGGGCACCCCGCCCGGGAAGGAGGGGCGGGAGTCCGAGGCGGGTCGGATTCCCAGCCAGCTCTCTCCTCACAGGAGGCGGCCCATTATCCGGCGTCGTTAAAGAGCAATTAGATGGAAATTAAGCCGAGAACAAGTATTGATTATCTCATTAAGGCCGGGGGAGCCCGCTCTGTCGGTGAGAGTTTACCGCCGCTCACCCCATTATCTGCAAGGTGAACGCCTGCGGTCATCAGAACCCAATGAAGTATCGATCTTGCCCCCAAACCCAGTCCTGGCCCCTTCTCCCTGGAGTAAGTGGTTCTAGAGAGGTGACACCAGGGGTGTAATGAGGTGAAGGAAGAGCTCAGGCCCCCACTCTCTCCAACTTAATCATTTTCTCTGTAGTTCCCCTCATTTTTTGCTCCCAAATCATTATTTTCCCCTGATGCTCACGGAGGGCATGGGGTATGGAGGAGAGATCAGAGACAGTTCCATCCCTCCAGGGCTGGAGAGGTGGGGCTCCCCCAGCTTTACATCCAAGGAAGAGAAACTAGAGTTGAGACTTAATAGAAAGAATTTACCCCTATTGACACAGAGTATAGGGCACCCTTTAGCCCCAAACCCCTGTAGGGAAGGGTGAAAGGCTTACTTCTTGGTGACCACCATCACCAAAGGAAGGGATGCCCACACATTCCCTCAGGCTTAAAACCTCGGAATTCAGAAGGAGCTTCCTCAGGGTCCCAAGTGATGTGACCTTTGGAGAAAAGTCTCAGTGTCGGAGAAAAACGTTTTCATCCTGGCTTTGCTTCTAGCTGACTGTGACCTCAAGCAAGTCATTTTTGCCTCTCCAGGCCATGGGGTCCTCAAAAGAATGGGGTTAGAAGAGCTCTAAGTTTCCTGAGCCCTCAACACACTATAATCTGTCCCACTAAGTGTTGAGCTCCGGCTGGCAGGAGGAACGAAGCTGTATGCCCAGGCACTGCCCGCCTTCCTGCAACTTCTGGCTTCAAAGGGGAGAAGACATCAAACTGATAATCACAGAAATAATAAGTTACAACTACGACATGAACGCAGGTGCTATAAGGGTATTTAAGAAAGGGGTACTAGCACTGGAAGCTGATGTTTAGATTTTAAAAAAGAAGAAAAACCAGGGAACAAGCCTGTTGGCCACTCAATTCATTCAACTTACAATTACTGAGGGCGCTGCAGAACCCATGGTGAGCAAAACAATGGTCGCTTTCACCTGGAGCCCACAGTCCAGTGGGGGAGACAGACATCAATGATACAATCACAAATAAAGGCAAACGCACGCATAAGGTACAGACGTGTATACTAAAAAATATGACAGGGAGCAAGAGTGAGAATAAGAGAAAAACTGACTTCGGGGGAGAGGGGTTTGAGGATACCTTTGAGAAAGCAATGGTCAGTCCCTCATGTAAGATCGGAAGTGCTTCAATCAGCCCATGGGGGAAATGGGAGAGTACCCTGGAGGTGGGGCGCACTTTCCTTTCCTTCCCCACTCGACTTGCTTTGAAGCAATCCGGGATCGGAGACCCCGCGTGGACTAGGGTTCTGGACCCTGGACGCTCCCGACGCCGCCGGGAGGCTCACCTGAGAGCCTCAGGTACGCCTGGAGGCCGGAAAATGAGGCGGAGGGAGGCGTGGCGGCGGCAGCTGGTGCAGCGGCCCGCACCAGTTGGCCTACGCGGAGTGAGCGGCTCTGCAGCGGTATCCGGGCTCATCTCCCTGCCCCGGAGCCGGGCAACTATTAATCTTGGTTGATGGTTTCTAATATCCTAATTGGGAGGTGGGGAGAGCGGCCCAGTCCGCCCTAAAGGTAGAAGCGGCTAATGGGCCTCTTCATCATCGCCAGGAGCGGGTCCCTGGCGGGGCGGGATGGGCGCTGCAGCAGGTGAGAAGCCGAGCAGGCGGTGGCCCTTAATGAAGCTGCCGTGCTGGGGCGGACCGTGAGGCGAGCTCGGGGGAGGAAAGGACGGTGCGCCCCCCCCCCCCCCGCGCTGGCCGCCCAGCTCTGGGATTCACCTGGGTGCCCCTTAGCGGAGGAAGTCTCCTGGGGGCGCAGTGCTGGGGGGTGGGGGGTTGCTGGGTTAGACCTGCATCTGTCTGGATCTTTTCAGAGGGGACAACAGTTGGACGGTGTCCGGGGAGAGGGGGAGTGTCAGAGAGCCGGGGTCACCCCTGACATAAGCGAGGGCACAAAGTGGGCGCTCCAATGTTTGCTGACCTACAAGGCCTGTGCCCAACGTCTGCAGGGGTTGGATTCTGGCAGCAAATGTGATTTCCTGGGCCTCCGGGACCCCAGTAACTCCAGAGCGCCTTGTCTTTTCATAGCTGTGTCCATTCCCCATCTGTGACTCGGTTTCCCTTCTGGAGCTGGCTTGTGAGCCCCCACCCCTCCAACTCTCAAGACCGTTCCTTCCTCCAGCATATGCTAGCAGGATCTGCCACCAACCCAGTCCTCCCAGTGCATCTCCCTCACACACACCACCACCACCCGCCCCATCCTGGCCCTAACTGCCGGGGGCGGGGCGGGGTGCTGGGCATGCCCAGCCCTGTCGGCGCCTCTCCTCCGCCCTCCCTTGGGATCCACTGCATCCTGGAGCCTCTGCTTCTCTGCGGGCTTCGCAGTCTCTCGCTCGCTCGCTGTCAGCCTCGCTCCCGCCCCCTCCCACTTCCAACCGCATCAGAAATATATTGTATTCTCACCTAATCCTGTTCAATTACAGCATAATAAAACACATAATAAAAACCTAATTCATTTTTCTCCCTCGTCCCCCATCTCCCGGCATCTTCTTGCTCGGGATTAAAAATTTGTCTTCATGTTTGTGGCACCGCAGTCCCGGCGCCTCCGCATCTTTAATGTATGAGCCAGGGAGCTAGGGACCCGCCGGTTCGGCCGTCTTAGCGCCGGGAAGGCGCCCGCCAGTCACCTGAGGATGCGAGCGAGTAAGGAGGGAGAAACGTACACCTGCGTGAGGCCCCAGCAGCGGCCCCCGTTCCCTTCCACGGGATGGGGGCTCAAAGACCCCCCGTTTTCTAGTGGCTTCAGTCCCTTCAAACAGACCCAGTGTGGCCTCCAGAGGGCGCAGTGTGGGGCAATTCTCTGGGGATGGAGTTTACTAAGGAGATTGGGCTGGCTACCTTGTGCAGCCCAGGCCGAGAAGCAGAGCGGAGCCAGGGAAGGATCCCACTGTCTTCAGCCTTCATTCTCTCCTTTGCTCTGATCTTCTGAGCTGGACCAGCCAATGCAGCTCTGCCTTTCGAGTTACCACCACCATCCCCGGTCCCTAGGGACTCTCTACCACTCTCTGATCATGTTATGTACGATCTGAATTACTGAAAGGAGGTTAGAACTTCCCAGAAGGAATAATTAAGAATTTAATAAGAGAAAATTTCCTACAAAGGTGTAGTACCTGGTGAGTTTACCAAGGGGCAGGTCTGAGATCCAAATATTATACAACCCAGTTCTATTTCCTCATTCCTTCATTTCTTCTGTCATTCATTTATGGCAGGGGAACCCAAACTTTCTATGTTCATGGAACCCTTAGTTTTTCAGTAATTTTGTCACAGTACCCTAGGCCAAAAGAAGTATCTGACAGTTCCATTTTTAAGTACTTAGGTTCAAACAACTTAATAAGTATTTACATCCTAACTCCTTTGTAGCTGTTTGAAAAACTAATATACATAAACTGGAAGAAAAAAAGAATTTTTTTGTCATTCTTAACCTCGATTACTTACTAATGGGATGTGTGTGCCTGTTGGGCTCTGCATAACTTCTCAGAACCTGGAATAAGCCTGGACACTGCCACCTCCATTTCCTGTTCCACAATGATTTCTGTGTAGTTCTTGTTTTTTTGTCACAGCAACCATCAAAAACCCATTGATGGTTTTTGACATTGAAGGTAATGCACCACAATCTAATTTTGAATCTGTGACCCTGAGCTAGTAGTTTGTGCAGTGCCCAACAGATGTCAAGTATTACTATATTGGATTTCCCTCAAAAACTTAAAATGTCCTGTGAGTTCACTGTGGCATTCTGGGATGCCTCAGGATACACTTTGGAAACTGCAGATTTAGGGAGTCTTCCCGTTTTCCTTCCACAGCAAGCCTCCTTAGTGGTCTTGGAAAGTCTGGGACAACTGAATAGAGGTCATCTGATTTGGCCAAAGGAAAAGAATTTGAATCCTATCCACAACTTGGGGATCAGATATAAGCAAGCGAGTTTGACAGCCTGGAGGGTCAGGTGCTGGACGCCAGCTTGCAGAAATGGGGTCCTAATCATTAGCAGTGACGATCAAGTCCAACAGGATGAACCAGACTCAGCAGAAGGTTTGAGTATCATAAAAAGCAATGCTTCCAGGTGTATTGTAAGGTGGTGCTTAATCTTATGTCACTACTACCCAGCACCAATTCCCCACCCCACTGTGCCTTGGTACCCTGGAACGGAGGTCATGCAAATAAAACTGTATCACCAGAGGCCCAAGCAATTCTGCTGTGGGACCACCTCCTCAGTAGAAACTGGATAAGAATAAGGTGAACATGTCTCCTTTCCAGAGTGCTTTAGATGATGGCAGCTCAGTGCCATCCTCAAGAAGCTGAAGAGGCAGAGGGTAGGTCAGTACCACAGGGAACTATCTGCCAAAGGAAAAAGGCATTGGCACATGCAGGGAAGCAGACAGACAACAGAGTTAGAGACAGTGGCTCTGATTACATGTGAGACACTCTCTTCCTCATCCCCATGCATGTGGGACTCCTAGCGAGACACAGAAGAGGGAGGGCTGAGCTCCTCCTCTTGCTGGCCATTCTATATAGGGACATATTGAGAGACAAGCTTCACTTTGCCTAGGGGACTTTTCAAGCCACACTATCCCCAAGATTCTGATATGCCTCCCTGGGAGGATATGTTCCCCCATCCTCCTGGCTGAAAATCACTAAGGCTGTCAGCCATTGTTTCTGTTGTGAATATGTCACATTTTTCTTAGGTTTGTTGAGGAGTAAAATAAATTGGCAACCACTATGTTAGTACCCTTACCTAGGACCAACATGAGTGGGGTTTAGGGCACTTTTGAATTTCACATTCATTTATTCAGCCAACATGCACTGAGTACCTACTCTGAATCAGGCACTATTATAGATGGTATGGGCAATAAAAGCAAAAATGTGAGTTGTTGTCTAATGGGTATAGATTTTCAGATGTACAAAATGAAGAAGTTACAGAGATCTGTTTCACAACAATGTGAATACACTTAACACCACTGAATTGTACCCTTAAATATGGTTAAGATGGTAAATTTTGTGGGTTTTGTTTTTTTTTATCACAATTAGAAAAAAAGTGAAGATACAGTGTTTGCCCTCAGTGGCATTTTCATTTAAACTGAAGAGAATTATCTGTATAGTATTAATAATAATACATGTTGTAATAAACACGCATCAGGGCAAGACCCAGCTCACAAAAATTACTCTACTTTGGGAACAACCCCAACCATAGAGGTGATCCTGAAGTAATGATGTCCAATGTCCTTGCAACTTGACCCTGACCTCTGGCCACCTCCTAGGGGTAGAGAACTGATCTAAGCTGTACCAATTTTTGAAACTTGAATGAAGAGATTAGAGACTGGAGCTGGTTGAAGTTGTACCTTACTGGCAGTGCCCATACACTCCAATTACTGAGGCTCCCAGAGCTGCCCAGCTTCCTGCCCTTTCCAAGGCCAAGTTGGTTAATTCCATCTTTGGTTTTTAGAGATACAGACAAATCCTTTCACTACATCCCCCTATTTACTGAAGCAAGCCACAATTATTCTCTGCTGTTTTCTGAAATGTAACTTCAATTAAAAGCAAACCAGGAGAGATCCAAGATGGCAGAGTAGGTAAACATTGTGCATACTTCATTCTGTGAACACATTAAAATTACAACTAAATTATGAGCAACCAACATGGAGAACCATTTGAAGTCTATATGAACAGAAGCTTTATAACTAAGGATACAAAAGAGAGGAGGTGAGGGTGAAACTGATAGGAGGGGCGCAGACGCAAAATGAGCCAAACCTCCGGTGGCGGTAGAGAATCAGGAGGGATATCTCAGTCACAGAGCTTCCCCGCACAGGAGCAAGGGACCCCAGTCCCATACCAGGCTCCCTAGCCTGGAGCACTGGTACTGGGAAGAGAAGACCATCAACATATGACTGGAAAATAGTGGGGACTGCAACTGTCCAATTGGGACGGAAGGCTCCGAGAAACCCAGCCGTCCTCTGAAAGTGCCCACGCAGACTCAGTCACTCACAAGTACTCACCCTGGGCTCCGACAGGGTGATGGTGACTCAGGGGGCGTTGGAGGCATATGGCGGGCAGATTGAGGTGTGTGGCTTTGCAGGGAGGGCTGGAGGACAGTGGCCATTTTTCCTGGGTGTGCACTCCTCCCTGCAGCTGGCTGGTGGGCGCCATCTTTCCTGTGTTGTGCCCGCCCCCACACGGCCAAATCTGAACCTGATTGGTGTGTTGAGCTTTACCCTCTCCACCCTGCAGATTCACTGGGACCCCACCTTACCCAACTCTGCAGATGCCAGAGGCACCTTCCCGGGTGAGCAGCCGGCCCCACCCACATTGCAATCTTCCTTGGAAAACCATTTAAGTCCACAGGCCCCAGGCAGGTAGAGAGACCCCGGCATTGGTGTGCCCTGAGACTTTTGCTGAGTAACTCCAGGCACAGCACTGGCATCAAACTGGAACCTATAGGAGCACCCAGTGCAGGTGACCAGGGAGACAGTGCCAGGGTCGCACAGGCCACCTACTACATATGACTATCCAGCAATACTGGGAGATGTAGCATACCTACCTAATACATAGAAACAAATACAGATGGTATCCAAAATGAGGAAACAAAAAATACATCTCAAATAAAAGAACAGCAGGAAATTCCAGAAGAACTAAACAAGATGGAGGCAAGCAACCTATCAGATACAAAGCTCAAAGCAGTAATTTTTTAAGGGTACTCAAGAAACTTAGTGAAAACTTCAACAGAGAGCTAGCAAGCATAAAGAAGGACATAGAAACCATTAAAAAGGACCAATCACAAATAAATAGTATAGAAGAATACTATAATTGAATTCAGAATGCAGTAGAAGGAATCACCAGCAAACCAGATGAAGCAGAGGACCGAATCAGCAAATTGGAAGGCAAGGTAGCAGAAAACATCCCATCAGAATAGCAAAAAGAATACAAAAAAATGAGGATAGTTCAAGGGGTCTCTGGGACAATATCAAGTGCAACAACATTCACATCACAGGAATACCAGAAGGAGAATAGAGAAAGCAAGGAATTAAGAACCTATTTGAAGAAATAATGACTGAAAACTTCCCCTAACCTGGCACAGGAAACAGACATACAAGCCCAGGAAACACAGAGAGTCCCCAATAAGATAAACCCAAAGAGGCCCACACCAAGACACATTGTAATTAAAATGCCAAAGGTTAAAGATAAAGACAGAATACTAAAAGCAGCAAGAGAAAAGCAACTAGTTACTTATAAGGGAGCTCCTATAAGTCTGTCAGCTGATTTCTCAACAGAAATTTTGTAGGCATGAAGGGAGTAGCAGAAAATATTCAATATGATGAAAAGCAAGGACCTACAACCAGGATTACTCCACCCAGCAAGGCTATCATTCAAAATTGAAGGACAAATAAACAGCTTCTCAGACAAGAAAAAGCTAAAGAAGTTCATCACCACCAAACCAATATTACAAGGAATGTTAGAGGGACTGCTTTGGGGGGAGGGGGGAGTAAAATTATGAACAAATAAAATGGCAATACATACACATCAACAATTACCTTCAACTAAATGGATTAAAAGCTCCAATTGAAAGACATGGAGGATATTGCACTGAGCAGAGTGTCCAACAGAGGAAGACAGATGCAAGCTGACTTTGCTTATAGGTGAAATACAAAGAAGAAAATAAACAAGTAGAACAGGAATAGATTCATAGAGATAGAAAACATTTGGTTTGTTGCCAGATGGGAAGAAGGTTGGGGTAGGAGGTGAAATAAGGGGAAGAGATTGGGAAATTCAGTTTGGTGGTTACAAAGTAATAGTTATGGGGATATAAAATATAACATGGGAATATAGTCAATAATGTTGCAATAACTATGGGTGGAGTCAGATGGGTACAAGATTTGTTGGGGTAATGGGAGGAGGGTGGGAGAAGTGGGTAAAAAAAGAAAGAAAGAAAGAAGTACAAATTCATCGTCACCAAATAGTCACTGGGTTGTAAAGTGCAGCATATGGCATATAGTCAATAACATTGTAATAACTATATACAGTGTCAGATGAGAACCAGATGTATCAGAATAAGGATTTTGTAAGTTATATAAATGTCTCATCTCTATGCTGAACACCTGAAACCAATATAATATTGTATGTCAAATGTAATTGAAAAATAAAAATAAATGAGAAAAAAACACCCAGTAGTGTTCCTTTTGGGAAATAAAAGTTGTTGATTTCCACAAAGCAAGTTTAACAGTGTGGTGAGAAATAATACAATTGTTTTCATCATTACACATAAATAAATAAAGTTGTCAATTGAGGACTTGCTGGTTGTAGAGGAGAGGTCTTCAGTCAGAATATAACAGACAGTTTATTGGTTAATTTATAGACTAACATAGCAAACTCTTGGCCATAAGCAAACATTTCACTCTGAAGTAGCTGCTTGTTGCTTGTTACATGTACCTACTGGACAGGGTCGGGGGGTGGGGGGTGGGGGGGCAGAGGCAGGAGGAAGAGGTTGTAGCCCAAGCTATGCAGGGTTCTTCCCACATTCTCCTGGTCGTTATTCCGCTGCAAAACCTGACTGGTCTAAGAAGATTGGAAAGAGGAAGCAGAGAAGGCTGTGACTCCAAGCTGAGGGTGCAGTTGTCCCCCTGGCAGCCTGTGCGGGACTGCCAGTACAGAAAAAGGTGTATATGTAGGAAAAGAAGAGGGAGCCGCTCAGGAAGCTCCCTTTTGGGAAATGGTCCAACTGAGTCAAGATTCCTCCCCAAGTTCTAGCAAAAGCTTACCCCCTCTTCCATGAGGATCCGAAATCACTGTGCGCAACGTGTGGAGAGATTGACGCAGAGGGACTGGAAGAGATGCCTTAATGACTGCTGGGCACAGCTGTGTCTCTGAAGATATGAAAGAGATCCTGTTCACCCAACGTCTGGACCATCTCTACCCAGCGTCGGCAGAGCTACTCGTGGCAGAGTTCAGTAAACTTTTTCTGAACATGGGATACAAGGGCGGAGAGAGGGAGAGGGGCGGGCAGCACAATAGTCCCGAGCGATTCCTCGAAAACCTCCCGGATTTCCCGGCAGGAAGTCAAAGGGCGGGCGCTGAGGCGCTCCGGGGCCTAGAAACTGGAAAGGAGAAAAGGGACTTGTCGGATTTAGTGGTCCAAGTCGGAGGTCACCGGGGAAGCGGATCTGAGACGAAGGTTCTAGGATTAAGTAGGGAAACGAATTGTATTTCAGGCCTGCGGCGCTTAAGCCGTTGCCCGGGAAACGGAAGGAGGTGGAGCCGAGCCTAACTTTGACTGACAGGGGCCATGTCCGAGAGGGGCGCGGCTTACTTATGACTGACAGATCCCAGGATGGGTCTGGCTTGAGACTGACAGGCTTGACTGGGAGGAAATGGAGGTGCTTGGCTCTGAGCCGTAGGGCACTGGAACCGGCGGGACTAGGCTAGTCCTGACTGGCATGAGGCCACAGGGCTGGAGCTGAAGCTGGCCCTAACCATTAGGGACTAACTTGTCCCTAAGATGCCGACCTCAGTCTCAGTGATCCAGGAAAAGAGGAGGATACACACCCCCTTTCTATGGGCAGGTTAAGCCAGGGTTCCAGACCCAAGCCATTTTTCTCCTTAGACTGAGGGCTAGGAGAGAGGGAGGGAAGGTTGTGGTCTTTCTTAATAACATGCAGGGTGGGAGCGCTGAAGCAGATGGGGCCAGGGGAGGAGAAGGCAGGGGAGGGAGGCCAAGGACACATATGCAGGCTTCCAGAAAAGTTTCCTGGAATCTGAACACTACGACGAAGAGAGGAGGCCCAAGAATGGGGCAGATTACTTTCCAGTGAGAAAAGTGCTACCTCTGCCCAAATGCTGACTTCCAAGGAGAAGTCCAAGTATATGGAGGCAGTTTGGAAAATGTACCTGTCTAGAATTTGCCTCTAGAGAGCCTGTAAGGTTAGCTTAGTTTTTGTTGTTGTTGTTTTTTTTTTTTTTCGCTTTGAGTAGTTGGTGTGGAAATGGGAAGGAAAGATGGCAAGAAAGCATTCCTCCCTAACTTCTCCACTGGTGCCCTAGCCAGTTTTCTCTAATTCTGTTATAAAATGTTCTTAATGGTTTTGTTTTGCAGAGATTCCTGCACCTCCCTCCCCAGATGAGATTATCTTATATAGATTTTCCAGTAAAAGTGTAAGGCTTCTTTTCAAGAGGATTACCAAAAGCCAAAGCTGTAACTGCAGAAAGAGGTTTCAAGAGTGGACTCAGGGCTCCAGTGGGCTTGGTGGGAGGCACTCATCCAGACTGGCAGAAGATGGAATTGAAACTGGTTCTCTATTTAATCAAGAATGGGAATCTTTGCTCATACTCCTTAGCTATAAAGCCCCCATGCTTGGACACTCTTTAGTGGCTTTGGTACAAAGATCTATGTACATTTCTGGGCCTGTCAGTTTTGCTGGTCTGGAATGTCAAAGGAGCTAGGAAAATGACTTCAAGTTTGGCTGGCTGCCGGAAGGTCAGGAAGAAGCACAGCACAGTGGCTTCAGTCACACAGAGCTCAGTTTGAATACTGGCTCCTCCTAGTTGTGTAACTATGTGCAAATTTCTTAATGTCTTTAAGCCTGTGTTTCTGTTAAGAGTGGACATAACATTTCTGGCCTCACAGGAGTGACTGTGAAGATCAAAAGAGATAATGGACTTAAAGCACTTTGCTTCCTTAAACCTGGCACTACAGAGCCCGTGTCATTCCCACTGCCTTTACAACTTCTATTATACTTCTCAAGGGGAGTGAATGAGCCAAGGTAGCATGTTGACATCAGGCTGCTATGGGACCATTCAGCCCTAAACATTTCTCCCCACCACCTAGTGTGAGAGCTTTGGGCTAAACAAAGGGAGATGACAGGTATTTCCTGCAGGGAACAGGGAAGGGATTTTATTACAGATTAATTCATATTTATTTTTTTGAATCTTCCAAAGCCAAGACTTAGGGTAAGAGAGGCTACTATAAACTATTTAATAGTAGCTCTCATTAACTGTATATAGGCATGAACTTTTGGCCTTATTTTTCCCAGATAATAAAAGGGGGGTATTTACATAAGCAGGGAAGGAGTAAAGGACCCTGGGGTTGGGGAAGGGGTGTTAAGTGGCAAATGGTCCCTTCCAGATTTGTTCCTTTGTCGTATCAATGGGGGCATGGAGGGGTGTAGAGGATGTGTTGGTGCCCTAATAACTCTGATGAAGCTGGGCAGTCCTGAGCTCTCTAACCGCCCTCCATGCGGAGGCCTCCCTTGGGGCCAGAGGCCACCATCCCATGCTGAATGCCTTAAGGGAACCAAGAAGTGCAGAGCCTGAATAGGTATGTAGGTGTGTGAAGGAAATGAAGCCAGGACTCCATCTGCTGAAGAAATAGAAGGTGGAGGCATTTAGTTAGCATTCCCTAAACTTCAGTACTCGGGTGCTGACGGAGGACTGATTACCTATCTCAGAGCGCCCTCTGCTGGGAGCTGAGGCTCCCTACAGAAGGGAAGGGAAGAGACTAAGACCCGGACTTGGCAGGGAGAGAAGGGAAGGACACGGGCAGGAGGCTCTTCCTGGGCACTCAGGACATGGAATCAAGTGAAGATCAAGACCTAGATAGCTTTTCAGTTTATTGAATACAAATGGCATCATAGCTTTAACTATTGGTAGCGGGTGGTTGGGAGAGCAGGAAAGTGCTCTTAGTTTACCAGCACATACTCCATCCCCAAGACCCCTCCCCTTTGGACCGGCTGTCAAGCCTGGGCCACTCCTAGTCTTGGGGATGGGGACTGGGGTGGGAGCAGGGCCAAGCCTGAAGAAAGAAGGAGCTACACTAGGGGTTCCGCTAAATGTCTAACAAGGGTCAATGGAACACAAAATTCCCTGTCTTTAGATTGTGTGCTAGTTGCCCTGTGGGTGTACCAGTTACACCCACTCAGATACCTGTGGAGTTTAAGCACTGTTCCCACATCTGTGTCCCTCTGCAAGAGGGGGCAGTGGGAGCTCTTAAAGGGGAATGCTTCTCTGCCTTTGTGACTTTTTGGTTGAGGGAGAGGGTTGGGATTATAGGTTTAGATAGGAGTTCTCAGAGAGGTCCAAGAACTCCTAGGATTGTGCCTGAAGATGGTCACATTGCAGTTGGGGGTGAAGGGAAGGAAGATGGTAAAGGATACAAACACCCCTTTGCTTTGGTATAGAAGAGAGGAAATCATCTATTCCAGGATGTGGGGGATGGTACAAGCCCTCTGCCTCCCTTAACTTAACATGTCTTCCTCTGCCAGCCCAGTTCCTGAGTCAGCTTTGGGAGCCAGGAAGCAGAAATCTGAAGGATTTAGCCCAGTTTGGTCTGCTAGTGTCCCTCGTCTGCCCTGAGGTATGGGGCTCCTCCTGTGTCCAGAAGGGATGAGGTGCTTTCAGAAATTACTTGGCCAGTGGAACTGTTTGGCAAGGAAGTTCTGGGGCCTGGCTGGCTGGCAGGTGGCAGGAGGCCAAGAGAAGAAGCCAGATATCAGGACATCCCAGGACAGCATGTCTGCTCTTAGCTTCCAGGACAGCATGTACACACATGTTATCACGTATGAATATACACAGACACACTGGCGCAGGAGAAAGGGATTGCATAACCCTGCTCTTTGAAATCAGACAGGAGAGAAAAAGGCTTATGGGACTGCCTCCCCGACCCTAATGGATTGCTGGTCTCAATGGCTGCTCCCCACCAAGTCCCCTGCCCAGTACCAGGATGAAGAGAAAGTGACAGGATAACTGGGCTCCACAGCAGCCCAAGGCGGTGAGGGAGGGGCCAGGGCTGATCCTCCCTCAGAGCCCCTTGTTGTAGTAAACCACTTCGATGCTGGGGTTTTGCTGGTAGATCTGAGCTCTCAGCTCCGGCTCCAGCCTGCTCACACCTATAGAGCTGGAAGAGAACAGCACAGGCAGGCTGAGTGTCTCCCGAACCCACCCTCCTCAGGCTAAGGCATCACCATCCTTCCTCTTCCCAAGCTGAAGAATCTTTTCCATTGAAGACTCAGATCACTGTCACTCACAGCCACCTACACACACACACACACACACACACACACACACACACACACACACACACACAGTATAAGCTGAGTGCTTGCCAGGCCTCTTCCCAGAACACTGAAGGACCTAAGGTCAGCGGTTCCAGAGACTGGAGACCTGTCCAGAGCCAAACCTGGGGGGCAGCACTTACCTTCTCTGGGGGAATAGGGCACAGCACAGTGGGGTGGCAAAGACCAGGCTGGAGAGAAGAATGTTGGACAAGTTTGTGAAACTCTGACCTAAGGGTGTTCCCTCCCTGCCCCACACCCCATTTCTGGAGACTGACCCTAGGGGTAGAGACTGATCAAAGCCAACAATGACATTAGGTTCTGGCTGAGGAAAGAACCTCCAGGGTAATGGCCCAGAGCTCACAGCCAGTGAGTGAGAGAATCAGGAATTCGATATGCATAGAACTCCTGGATGGTACCAAAAGGTGTATTTTCATAGTTTCCTCTTATAGATGAAGACTGGAACCTTTCTTCAACTATACTCTTGACCTTCAAGGACAGGGATCACCCCATAACACACACAGTATGCCCTATGGGTGTCCAAGACCCCTACCTACTCAATGTATGACTGAATGAATGTATGCAAACATCTTAAAAGCAACAAATACCTGCCACACCCACCGTGGGGAGGACACTTCCACACACCTGGGCTAACTCCTTGCACACTTACCAGAAGCCCACCAGTCCCACCTGCAGGGGTGCCCCCAGCCAGGGCCGGCGCTGTGGGGAGACAGAGGGATGGCACGTGTTGGTGTTCTCTGCCCGCACCCCAGCTCTAGCCCATCCGCCCTGCCTGTGAACCCCTGACACGTGGCCCTTTTCTTTCATCCAAGCCTGTAACACGGTTGGGACCTCCAGATGACCACCTTGTACTCCAGCCAGGCCTGTTTGCTGACACCCTAGTGTCCCATTACCCATTCTGGCCTGTCAGAATTGGTTCTCATGGCACTCTCTGCCCCTCTTCCTCTTTCCTCACTTCCTCCAGGAGCTTTCCTCAGGAAGCCTCTTCTGACCCTCCAATCACTTCCTCCCACCTGGTGACATGAATCTGTCCCTTTCCAAATGCACCTCCTCCTCTGCATACCCTTCTCAATGAGCTCCAGCCACAGGGACCACCATCCTGTTCCTCCGGTGAGTTCAGTAAATATTGATAATCCATCCCAGGTGAGTGTCAGAGGTCTTTGGAGTGACACCAGTTTCCTTTAGGATAGAAACCACTTCCTGCCCTGATCTTCACCTCCTGTTCCTTCAATGTCCCTTCGCCCCGGCCCAATTCATGCTTGCTATATGAATGAAGGTGAAGGGGGCAGCACAGGAGTGGGGCAAACAGGTGGCAAGTCTTAGACTCAGGTCCAGCTGGAGAAGGGGCTGGGGTTGGGGACTGATTTCTGCCCCCAGTATCACTACTTCCAGGACAGAAGAGATGAGAGCGACCTACCTTCAGGAAGTCTTTCTTCTCCAAAGTGTCCATGATCACAGGGGGAATGGCTGAAGGGAGAGCAGGGCAGGGAGGGAGGGACTTAGTGCCAGGAAAGTCAGGACCCTAAGGAAGGAGGATCCTTCTTCACATTTCTCCCACTGCCCCCGGGAGTGGCCCCCAGAGTCCTCAAAACCCCTCAAGAACTGTATTCCCTTTCTCCCAGAGCTCCCTGTGCCCCACCCAGCCACCCCTGCCTCACCCATCGCAGGAATCGCCATGCAGATTCTTGATATCACCACCTGGAAGATTCCCTGTTTGGCCGCGGTCACTGAGTGGCCAAGCCTCTGACCTGCCTCGTCAGTCACGGGGATGCCCACCTGCAGCTCCCTGAGATGGAAGTGAGGGGAGTCAGATCACAGGCCCAAATCCTACCCAAAATGCCCTTGTGGGCAGCTGTTCCTGGAGTCCCCTCAGGCATCTAGATTCAAAGGCTGGTTCTCCCACCCCAGATACCAGTGTCGGATTGAGACTGGGCCCAGCAGCTCATGCTCGGGCAGGGAGAGGATGTCCCCCACTCTGGCTGGGCAGCACAGCTGGGTGGTATGCCCACACGCATGGCAGGCATGCGCAAGCAGGAGTCGGGGCCACTCACCTCTGTCTCATCAAAGGGATATTGATGCAGTTTGCAGCTGCCACAGCTGCAAAGGGCACAAATCTGCCAACCAGTGGGGGCAGGTGCTGGGGGAGGAAAGATGTCATTTAGTGGCCCTGAGGACAATGGGGTGGTAAAGAATTCTGGAGAGAGATTTGGGGAGCCTGTAGGTCGGGATAGAAGGGTGAAGGGGGAGGAGGCAGATAAAGGAGAACTGGGGACCCATGAAATGGGGGTCATTTACCTTGGTGAGGGATTTGAGTCCCAGGGCCGTGGCAACAGCCCCGGTGGTGGCGCTCACATAAGCTGTCCCCAGCTGCCTGTGGGTGGAAAAGCCAGGACACAAGGGCAGAGGTAAACAGTCCAGCATGTGGTTCTTTCCTTCAGGGACATGCCAAATCTTCAACACATGAGGTGTGGGGAGGTGGCCTCATTGCAGAGAAATGCCTCCCATGCTCCAGTGTAGACTTGTCTGGAAGCCCCAGCTCCTCCCCTTGAAGAAGAGTGGGGCCCCGAAGCATCGCAAGTTAGGCCAGGAAAGTGGGGAGGAGGGCAGGCTGAGAGAAGGGAACAGAGTGGAAGGCTGCACAGGGAGTTGGGGACAGGATCAAACAGGAGAGAGCAAGGGTGCGCCAGGAGAAAAGTCTCTGGGGGTGACGCTCACCCCATGGTGATGGGAGCGTCACCACTGCGGTTGGAGTAGTTAACGACAGCATTGAAGGACTGGTTCACCCACTGCCAGAACACCACAGTTGGGGTCTTCCTGAAGGAACAAAGACACTCACTTCTGCCCCCTCTACAGTGCCCCTCATCCTTGGACCCCAATAATGAAACCCCAAAGGTTATTCCCAAACCTTCAGGGGTGACCAGTTGCTGACCCGAGACCCTTGCGTGAGCCTCCCCACATGTACAAACACACCCACTGTCTCCGGGTGGGAGGCCCCCCAGGGCCGAGTTCTGAGAAGTGGAGGATTTTAACACAAGCTCTCACCCACCCACACTGGGGAAGCACCCACATCACGCTACACTGTACCCTGGAAAGAGTGCTCAGGGAAGGGACACATGGGTCAGGACCTGCCTGTAGAATGTGAGCATGCAGCCGGTGATGGTCATGTTCATGGGCACCTGGGCTGACATGCGGCCAATCAGGACCACCTTCTCCCCTGTGTCTGGGTGGAAGGCAGAGTCGTACACATACTTGGCTCTCCACAGCTGGTCTTCAGTGAGCCCCGGCGTCAGCACGCCAGCCCTGCAGGGGTTAGCAGGGAGAGGAAAGGCAATCGTAGGGGGCGGTATGCCCTCCCCAGGCCTGCCAACCTGGCTCGGGGGAGTCTGGGCAGAGGACCCGGCAGTTTGGTCCCCAATCTCAGAATAAAGTTCCTTGTCTCTGGGAGAGAATCAAATATTCCCAGAAGGAGGGGGGGCTCCTATTTCTGTTTTCATTCTAGCCACACAGATGGGGTGCCCTTGTATTTGTGCCCAAATACTGGGTTATGGGTCGTGGTGGATTCCAGCAGGTCAAAAATGGCTAGGGGTATTGCAAGGGATTTTCTCCTGGAGACAAGGGGGATATACTCCTACCTCCTCAAGACTGAACTTTGAGACCCTCTGTCTTTGCAGAGGGTCACCCAGCAGTGGGACTGCTCCCTAGAGGGATAGCAGCTCCCTGTACATAAGTATCAATGTCACCTCCTAAACCCAACCACCCTAAAATCTTTTGGGTTAAAGCTCTGTACCATAGTTCAACAGACAGAGGCAGGGGATGAAGGGTGGGACAGGGTTACTCTCAAGTTTAATGTATTAATGGCAGGGAATGAGACCCGGATTACAGGGTCAGTTGGGGAAGGGGGTCACCTGTAGTTCTGCACAGTGTTCCGGGCAGCTTCCAGTTGTGCCCCAGAGAGCAGCAGATTCCGGGGGTCAGTTACAGTGAAGAAGTGACGGGCTCTCCCCAAGAAAGTGCTTTGGTCCCAGCGAGGTTCCTGGATGTTGATATCGAAGGGTAATTCACCCATTTTCTGCAGGGCAGGGGTCAGAATCAGAGGGCTCCAAGGAGGGGGTCCAAGGGCTCCACCTGGGAGAGCCTTTGGTGGCCCTGTCTCAGTCCCTGGGCCTATTGCCAATCCCTTCCAAGAGCTCAAGGTCACTCCAGATAGGTAAGCAACAGTTGGGGGAGGAGCTACTTTCCAGGCCATGTCCTGGGCCAGGGAAGTGCTGCCCCTGGAGGAGGCTGGGGGTGGGGGACAGAACCAGCAAAACGTATCTTGGGCTCTGGCCTGGTGCAGATTTTTGTGAGTGAGCATTTACGAGTATATGTGTGAGGTTGATGCACAAGCAGCAGCTAATCCCATGCAGCTACTCTTGTGCTCTATATGCACAAAAATGTGTATTATATGCATGTCACATCCATGTTCATGTCAGCTTTAGGCCCCAGCTGCCCCGAGACCGGGATTCAAACTCCCAGGGCTGTTTGGAAAGATGGCATAAGCCATCCCACACTCCAGACCCTGATTGGAGCAGAGCAGGAACTCAATGACCACCCCAGAGTTTATCTGTTCCAGATCTCAAACACAGGACTGATGCCAACTGTGTGTGTGTGTGTGTGTGTGTGTGCGCGCGCGCGCGCACGTGTGTGTTTTCAACCTACCCTGAATAACCCAAGGCTCTCCTTGTTCCCCAGCTGGCACAGACAGCCACCGACCTCTCCTGGAGCCACCTGCCTCCAGAAAGGGGCGGGATTCAATAAGTGCCCCCTCCACCTAGCACAGAGAGGAAAGCCTGAAACAACCATCTGGCTGTGTTGGGCAAAACCCTACAGAATGACTAATCCTCTTCCATAACACTTCCTCCCTCACAGGCAGGCACACCCTCCCCTCTCTCACACACTCACACTCACATACCCACACACAGACACTGTCACATTCGCTCTACAAAGACATACAAACAGGGTGGACACACCCTGCATTCACTGACCCACAAAGACCGTTACTTGAGCACAGTCCCCCCACACACACACACCCCCACAGCCCATATCCATCATCTGCAAACACTTGAATGTATGACTACACAGAGCCCCACCCTGACATTCTTTATCCAGCCAAGCTCCCCTTAAGCCCCATGGACTTCCCTGCAGACGAATATTCTGAATTCGGAAAAGACAGAGAAGGTAGGCCTCCCTCTCTGACTCCCAGCCCTCAATCCCCTACTTGCCTGACTCCAGAACCCCACCCGGGAACTCACCCTTCCCTGGGCTCCTGAGCTCCGGGCCTCTGCAGCTCTCAGACCCGCCTTCCTCTCTGCGCGTCGCCCCCGCCTTCCAACCCATCACGTGTAACGTCACGCCTGACGCTAACCAGCTGGGGGGGCGGGGGCTCCCCGGGCTTCTCCGCCCGGCGTGCCCAGGGATTGGCAGAACCTGAGGGCGGTGGGTGTCATTTTGGGCGACTCCCCCAGCCCAGATCACAAGGATCTGGCCCTATGCTGCCTCCCAGAACCAATCCGGGCTCTGGCCTGGTCCCCAGCCAGGGAGAGGAGGGGAGGAACCGCGGGTGCTGTTCCCTTGGCTTGCTGGCCCTGGCAGCTCTCGGGAGGCACCCAATCTCGGCTACCAGGGCTCTAGGTGTCCAGGGCCAAGGCTCGCAGCGCGCAAGGCGCCGGCAGGCAACATGGAGGGACCATCCCTCTGATGGTGCGCCCGGAGGGACTCGAATTACCTCCCGGCTTGTTTACTTGATGGCTGCTTTGGCAGTCGCTTTTGCCTACTAGGCCCCCTGAGCTCCTACCCCACTTCCCACAAACTCCTTTCTCTTGCAGCACCTGGAATTCACACCCTTTCACAGTCCTGTTCTGCTCGTGCCTGTGCCCCCTCTATGTCCCCAGCCCTTTCCTCCTCCCCAGACTCCTCCTTATTCCTCTGTGTAACTCCCGGTCCACTGGGTCCCCAGTACCCTTATGCCCCCAGTCCCTACTCCTGCACCGCAGACCACAGCCCCAGTCCCTGCCCTGTGATGTGAAGGGACAGACGGCTCAAGGTAGCCCTGTCTGCATCAGGCAAGTGGATCAGAAAGTCTTCCTCCCCCTAGTGTCCTAGGACCAGCTGCCATTCCCTGCGACCTTTCCATAACGGAGTGGAGAGTCACTTTCTGACATAGAAGAAGGATGCATATGAAGAAGGCAGCGCTCAGTCACACACGTTCTCACAACTCACCCAGTCATAGCACCGAGCACGCCTGCGCACACCCAGGTGCCAGCCCTCTCCTGCCCACTGCAGGCTCATGCCCTGCTCTGCCCAGGTGGCATTCCCTCACTGAAGCCTCGGGGGTGACCGTGGAGGGGTGGCAATTCCTTGAGCCCTGGGAGCTGGTTTGGCCTGAAGAAGACGCGGTTCTGGGCTCCCCTGCACTGAACCAGTAGGGAGTCAAGCTGAGACCCACGCCCTAAATTCGAGGTTGGGGTGGGACATCAGAACTCAAACTGGAGCGAACAGAACCCAGCGGCCCCGGCACAGGTGACAAATGGCTGTCCTGGGTGCCCAGGGGAGGTGGCGGGAGGGAGTGACTGGCAGCCCTCCCAGCCAATGGGAGCGCGGGGGCTGCTCCAGCCAGCGGGGTTCCTGCGGCTTCGGGGAGGTGTGGGCGGGGTCCCCCGCTGCTGCAGTCGCTCGCGCCCGCGGGCGGGCGAGGCCGGCGGCCGCCGCACGCACGAGCAGGTGAGGGGGGCTGAGGGCCGATCCCAAGAGGTGGGAGGCCGGGAGGACCCCGTCGAGGATGGGGTGCTTGGTTCTGGGACCCAGAGCTGGATTGGCCCCTGTTTGCGCGGGATGTTGTGGTGCTCTCGCCCTCAGGTTCTCCCCCTAAGCCTGGGAGAGATTCATGCAACCTCTTCTAGACCGGAGAGAAGAGGGGACGGAGGAGACAGCAGCCTGGGGTCTGGGGATCTCTGGGGGTCGGGGAATCTCTGGGGGGTCTTTTTCTGCAATTGTTCCAGGTCCTGAAGCTCTGCCCTCGAGGTCTGAGCACCGGAGGCTGGCCCCCTACCCACATACACAGGAGAGGTGTGCGGTGAACTTTCCTGGCCCCAATTTCTCTTACAGCTTGAAGCCCCAGGGCCCGCAATAATCCCATCTTCTACCTCTACTGAGGACTGGGGACAGAGTAAATGACTCAGCTGAGAGCAGGAATGAGGGGTGAACAAGAGGTTCCCACCTGCGGTGTGTGAATAGCTCCAGAAATCCACGATGGTGCCAGGGGTGGGGGAGGTGAGGGGCCTAAGGCATGGGAGGACAGGATGCTCAAACCAGGGGGAGGGGTGAAAATTCTGGGTGGCAGCATTCACACCCCTTCCCCCCAAATCCCCTTCCTGCACAGGCCTGGAGCTCGCACTTCGGAGAGGCGGCAACAGTGGGGGGATCCTGGTCACTGGGACCCCAGTCCTGCACAGGAGGCTCATGGACCCCGGAGCTCACGGGGCCCTCCTCTCGGGGGCTAGCTAGCAGGTTTCTTACGGGCCTGTAGTCTAGCCGCCATGGCGCATGGTTTCTCAATGGGCTTCGACCCACTGGGCCTTGGAGACCTAAGCTCGGGCTCCTTGAGCTCCCTCTCCTCCCGAGGCCACCTGAGCAGCGACTCTGGCTCCGCAACGCGATACCTGCTGAGGAAGCAACAGCGGCTGCTGAATGGGCCCCCCCGAGGAATCCGAGCCTCATCACCCATGGGCCGAGTCATCCTCATCAACTCCCCCATCGAAGGTGGGGGCGGGGCCAGTCACCAGCCTGGAGCGGAGGGTGGGGGGAGGGGACATATGGCACCAGGCAGGAGGCAGAGCCAATATGAGTGGGGGAACTCAAGAGATGGGAATCTTTGGGACAGGGTAGGTGGGGCTCTCTGGGAAGCTATACACGCTTCCTCATCTACCTTTGTTCTCCTTCAGGCCAGTTCTTTAGGGATCCAGGACTGCAGAAAGGTCAGAGGTGTGATAGGCATTTGGCAGCTGGGAGAGGTGTATGAGAGAGAGAGAGAGAGAGAGAGAGTGTGTGTGTGTGTGTGTGTGTGTGTGTGTGATGCTAGCCCCAACTGAGCTAGGCAGGTATTGAATTGCCCCCCCCATCCCATGGATTCTACCTTTCTTCAAACCCTTTTGAGGGGTGGGCAGGATAGAGGACATCCTCTGTCAACCAGCTTATTGTGTGACCAGCTCTGTGCTGAGCTATGAGGAGCCAGTGCCCAGTTAGGCAGACAGGATGAAAGGCCTCACCTACAGAAGTAAGGACATGAAGGGAGAGCACCCAATGTTTAGAATGGTGGTGGGGGGGGGGGGGGAAGAGGAGGGTGGTGGGTCAGGAAGGGAGCCCCAGGGCTGGGCCCTGAAGGGAGACCTAAGCTTTTGTATAATGGATGCTTAATGCTGGTTCACTGAACATCAATTCTGTACTAAAGCTGGTTAGGTCCTGCAGGGGACCTAGAGAGAAATAAGGCTCAATCTTCACCTTCAGAAATTTACAGTGTAGCAGGGTTTAGAGACAGTGATGAGAACAGCTGGTGATGGGGTGGAGGTGTCACAGACAAAGGATCAAAGTGGAAAGCATGGAGCACGATGGGGCGGGCACTTAGGAGACAGCCTGGCTGCAGTGACAGGTGTGAGGCGACAAAGAGCAGGTGAGCAAAGCAGAAACTTGAATGGCAGCAGGGACATGGGGGCCCCTTGGGCCTGGTCTTCTGCGGGCAGGACCAGATAACTATCTCCAGCTCCCCTCCTGTCTCTCAGCCAGCAGAATACCCCTGGCTGAATCCTAGACGGGATATTTTAGACCCTACTCTTCCCTTCTAACCCAGCTGGGCATCTCTGCTCCCCTACCCTGACCTCTGGGTCAGGGATGGAGCATGCTGGTCAGGGAGCAGGCTTTCCTCCACCAGTGCCCCAGCACCCTCGCCCCTGTCATCCACATACTCGGCCTCACCCTCAGGTGAGCAGCAGAGCATGGGACAGAAGTCCCCAGAGGAGCTACGACTCCTGGAGTGGGGAGGGGAGCACTGCTGCACTGCCCTTGTAAGTCCCATTGTATGAAAGAACTGTGCTATACCTCCCCCTCACACACCACATATGCTCCCTCACGCACCAGCCCCACCATGCCCAAGGGGCATTGTTCTGACCACCTGGCCCGTAACCTGTCTGGGCTGGGAGCCTCTGAGCTCAGAATCTTCTCCTCTGCTTGAGCACAAATATCTTCCAACTTATCGCGGTTTGGAACCCCTCCCCCCATGTTATTATTTAGACCCCCTTCCCCCATGTTATTATTTAGACCCATCAGGCCTAAAGTAACCAATAAGAGAGACACAGTGATGCCACCCTCATCATACCCATGAGGTCCCACCGGCTCCTCAAACCCAGCTGGCCCCAGAGAAAATGCATTATCTTTAATCCAAACCAGCCTTTGCTTCTTCCTCATTCATTGCTTCATTCATGTATCCATGTATTCTTTCATTTATTCAAAAAATACTTAGCAAATACCAAGCACTGAGCAACACACGGGATACACTGGTGGAAAAGAATGTTACAAAGTGCCTACCGTGGTTGAGCTTACAGCCTAGTGAAAAGAGACAGATCATAAATAATATACCAATAAGCAAATAGTGAGAAAGCATGGTAAGAATCTTGAAGGTACTAATGTAGATGATGTGATAGAATAGTGTTTTTCAGGCCTTAGGATACATTAGAATTGCCCAGCAGGCCAGGAGTGGCGGGAGTGGGGGCTTATTAAAAGACCGATGGGTCCTACACCCAGAGCTGCGTCATGAGGCTGAGCTGAAGCCCGAGGACTCACATTTCTAATCAGTTCCCAGAAGCTGCTGGTCTGGGGAGCGTGCTTTGAGAACCACTCTAGCAGAGAGGAGGGAGGGGACTTTTTCAGTGAGGGCAGTCCAGGAAGGCTTCTCTGAGAAGGAGTCCAGGAGAGCCTGAGGAGTAGGCTCTATGGTCTGGGCAAGAGCATCACACGTGGAGGGAACGCTGAAAAGATTGGCCTGTGAGAGGAACAGGAAGGAAGCCTGTGTGGCCACAGCGCAGGAAGGCCAGAGAGGGTGGCCAGAGGTGGGCAGGGACAGCCCATGGAGAGCCTTGTTGGACATGGGAGGAGTGTGGGTTTCCTTCTAGAAGCAGGTACATACATTGAAGTTTTTAACCAGGGAAAGGCATAATCTACTTCAAAAGCTAACTCTGTCCACTGTGTAGAAAATGGAGTGAAGGAGGCAAGAGTGGAAGTGAGGAGGTTGGTGGCCTGAGCTAGGGAAGTAGAAGTAGAAAAGCTTCCAACCCTCAGATGCCCCAAGTTCTTAGGCTCAAAACCCCAGATTTTGTAAGCCCCTGGCCCAAGGCCCTAGGGAGGCCCCAGGGATTGACTGAGGAGAAAAAGGGTAAGGGGATGGGACAGCAAAAATTCCTGGGCTGAAAAGATCCCAAAACCTGTGCAGATAGAATCATCTAAAAAGCTCCAGGATCTTCATGTCTCTGTCCTGCAACCTCCCAGCCCACAGGCTGCCCTTAAGGATTTCTTCCTGAGCTGCCTGGTCATGCACTGTAACCTGATTTATCTTGGATCAAATAGAAGTGTGTGTGTGTGAGTGTGTGTGTGTGTGTGCGCACGTGCGCATGTGTGTGTGTTTCTTCTGGAGTAAGCTTGCCCAGAAAGAAATCTCACCTTCTTACCTGGGCCTCCACTTACCCCTCCAGTCTTCTCAATTTTTTCCAACCAAAAGGCCTCCTCAAGGATCCACCTCTGAGCCTTTGCTCACTCCATGCCTTAATCAGTGTCCTCCCCTTCTCCTCCACCCATCCAAATCCTACCCATCTCAATCCTCCAGGAAACCTTGCCTGACCCATCCAGCCCCTAGGGATTCCCCCCTCTTCTGACTTTGCCCAGCACTAAGGCAGAGGACCACTCTGGGCCTGGGCACAGACTGTAACAGGTATTGTTTGGGGTTTCTCTCTTCATATAGTCAGGTAACCCTTACCTCCAGAATCAGTCTGAGATAGAAGGCACCTCAGGATTTCTTCCACAACATCTTAGACAGGGATTTACTGAGTGTCAGCTTGCATCCATACCTCCAAAGGTGAAGAACTCACTCCCTCCTGGAAAACTCAATCCATTGTCTGGCAGCTGAAGTTTTTGGAAACTTTTTTCTTGCTCAATCAGCCTTTATCTAATTCTACTATCCACATAGTAGAATGGTTCTGCTGTCTGGGTTGCACAGTAAAAAACATCTAATACCTTCCACAGACTAGCTCTTCAGCTATTTGAAGATAGAGCTAATATGTTCATTTCCACTGAAGAGCCCAGAGTCCCTCCACTGTGCCCCATAGAATGGAGTCTTGAACCTCTTCTGTCCATCTGACCTTCAGAGTACCAGGAGTTTTAGGTATTTGCCTATCCCAGGCCTGTGGGCATGGGAAAGTTAATAAGCATTAGACACACACGTGCACACACACACACACACCCTGATTTATGAGGGATGGTGAGGAGTGTCTTCTGGCATTGAGTTGTGTCCTGCCTGCTCCAGCACCCTTCCTGGCCCATAGTTTCAAAATCACCCAGAGAAAACTCAAAAATTGGCTGCCCCCCGCCATTTAGGTTGCTGGGTGCCTATGCCCAGCAACCCAGCTTTTGCAGGCCTCAAGTTGGGAACCCAGGGGCCCCCTGTGCCCAAAATGGGTATGGGAGTCATACCTGTGTCCCCACCCCTACAGCCAACAGTGATGAGAGCGACATCATCCACGCTGTCCGGGTGGAGAAGAGCCCAGCGGGGAGGCTGGGTTTCAGTGTGCGAGGCGGCTCTGAGCACGGCCTGGGCATCTTTGTCAGCAAGGTGGAGGAGGGGAGCAGTGCAGGTGAGCAGGGCCCCTGGGGAGAGGTCCTGGGGGACGTATGTGATCCCACCTCAGTGGGGTACAGAGATGCTGTTGTCAGGGATAGGAGGCAGGGCCCTCAGCTTTCTAGGGCCTGATCTGATGGGTTGATGGACCCCCCTCCCCACACAGAGTGGGCTACTGGACAGGTCACTAGTCTAACGGGATACTCTGACCCTACCTGGGGATCCCCAGTCTCAGGGAAGAAGTTTTACCCCAAACAGCCTGGTCTGATGGGAGCTCAGCCTCATGCTGGGGGACTGAGTGGGCCACACCAGCCACCCCTCTCCCCTGGTGCAGAACGGGCCGGCCTGTGTGTGGGGGACAAGATCACAGAGGTGAACGGGCTGAGCCTAGAGAGCACCACCATGGGCAGTGCCGTGAAGGTCCTGACGGGCAGCAGCCGCCTGCACATGATGGTGAGGCGCATGGGCCGTGTGCCTGGCATTAAATTCTCCAAGGAGAAGACCACGTGGTAAGAAGGCCTGCCCTGCCCACCCCGATACCCCCACCCAAAGCCATGATGGGAGAGGCTGAGGTCACAGAGCTCTGCAGGGGCCTGGCTACTATGGCTTCTATTCCAGTCCCTGAGGCTGGAAACACAGGGATCCTAAAGCCTGACCTTGAAAAGAAAAAAGGCCATGTCTCTCCCCCAGCACCCCTCCCCACAGCTCTGCCATCCCAGACCCCCGTGGCCCTGCTCTCTACACCACTGTGGAGTCTGGGATAGTAGCAGCACCTCTCCCTCAGGCGGCCTGTGAGGATTCGTGATGGGCCTGGCATGCCACTCAGTGAAAAGAGGAGACAGGATGGTTTCCCAGACTTGACTGATCTGTGTCCGACCAAAGATCTCAGGCCTGGGGACTCCCCCAGAGGGGGATGCCCCCAGCGGCAGCCCCACCTTTCCTGTGCAGTTGTGGAGGCCTCGGGGAGGAAGAGGGTGGGTGGTGGCGGTGGAGGCCCAGGCTAAGGGGCCTTCATTGCTGCACCAGGGTAGACGTGGTGAATCGGCGGCTGGTGGTGGAGAAGTGCAGCTCGACACCCTCCGACAGCAGCTCAGAGGACGGAGCGCGACGCATCGTCCACCTCTACACGACCTCCGATGACTTCTGCCTGGGCTTCAACATCCGTGGGGGCAAGGAGTTTGGCCTGGGCATCTATGTGTCCAAGTGAGGGCTGGGCAGGGGAGGCAGTGGTGGCGCCTCGGTCTGTGAGGCCTAGCCACCTGCACGTCCAATGAGGGCCTAGGTCAGGGGTTCCGGGATCTGCAGAGCGGGGCAGGGGTCGCCAGGAAGAGGGTCAAGGACTTTGACTGGGGCATCCCTGTATCCAAGCGAAGAAAGTCTGGAATGGGGTGAGGGAGGGCAGGCCAGGGGGCCCATCAGACTGCTGCCTGTCTGACCCCAGAGTGGACCATGGTGGACTGGCTGAAGAGAACGGCATCAAGGTGGGAGACCAGGTCCTGGCGGCCAACGGTGTCAGGTTCGACGACATCAGCCACAGCCAGGCCGTGGAGGTGCTGAAGGGCCAAACACACATCATGTTGACCATCAAGGTGGGCAGGGCTGTGGGAGTCAGGAAAAGGCCAGACCGTAGGAAGGACTTCCTAGAGCACTGTAGTACTTAATTATGCCCGTTGCTCTGCAGTTATAACTCTCCCACAGCCATGGGAGAGGTAGGGCAGGCATTGTCCTCATCCCTATTCCGCAGAAGAAACTGAGAAACTAGTCAGTTACTCAGCTGGTCAGTAGCAAGGCTTGGTTCCAGGCCTGCTCCCCAGATTTCTAGGGCAGTGCCCTTTCATATGAGTGGTGGAGGCCTGGGATTAAAAGGAAAAGCCCAGAAGGGTGGGGTGGTTGCTGTGGCTTTGGGCGGGACCTCGGTGGTGGGTATCCTCAGGGTACAGAGCATGAAGCCTGGGCTGGGGCCAGAGATTGAATTTCAAGGGAAGTGACTGGATCCATTATTCATGTGGGTCTCACACTTGCCTGAGGCTCAGGTCCTTCTCACTCGGGCTCCTAGAGGTGATGCCTCCCTCTCCCGAGTGCCTCATCGTGGCCTCTGCTCTCCCTTCTCCACACCTTCACCCATTTTACCAATTAGTGCCTCCTCCACCATTCCCCGCCCCTGACCTGCCTCTATTTCCCACCTCTCCTACATGTCATGTCTCCCTTTCCTTCCCCTCAAATGATCCCAAACGCTCCTCCTCACAACCACTTCATTCATTCATCTACTCACTTGTTCATTCCATGTTATCAATGACAGCCACTATGCCAGGTTACTGAGGCTAAGACAGTGAATGAGACAAGGTCTCTGCTACTGGAGGGGAGACAGACAAGTAAACTAGATACTTGCAGGTTGTGACAGGTGCTGTAAAGAAATTAACAGAGAGGGAGTTCCCTGGTGGTGTAGCGGCTTAAGGCTTCGGCGCTGGCGCTGTCAGCACTGCGACCTGGGTTCGATTCCCAGCCAGGGAGCTACCCACATACAAAAAAGCAAGCAAGCAAACAAACAAACAAATAAATAAATAAATAAATTTAGTCATAGGTAAATCATTAAAAAAAAAAAAAGAAATTAACAGAGAGATGGGACAGGGTAATTTAGGAAGGCCCTTTTAGGCAGGGAGGGGGCCAGAGCAGGCCTCTCTGAGGAGGTGACACAGATGAGATGAAGGAAGGGAACCCAAGCAGAAGGGACAGCAAGTGCAAAGGCCTTGAGGTGTAGAGGAATGTGGCATGTTCAGAAATAAAGTGGCCTGTGGGGCTAGAGCATGAGGCACTTGGAGGAGAGTGGCGGGGTTGAAAAGTTTATCCCTGTTCCATCAGTCCCTACTCTTACCCTCCCTTCTCACCCACTCCCCGTACCCTCCTCTGCCCACCGTGTCCTCCCCAGGAGACAGGCCGGTATCCTGCCTACAAGGAGATGGTTTCTGAGTACTGTTGGCTGGACCGACGTAAGTGACTCAGGCCCCAAGGTTGGAGAGAAAGGGCTGAGGCCTGAAGGTGGGACCAGAAGCGCTGAAGAATAAATAGGCATGGGGCACCAAGATGTTATTGGAACTTTCACACTGCCCAGAGCTGCTTCTGGGATCCCCTCTGAGAAGCTGCAGGTTCTGTTGCAGGCTCTCTTAGGGTCTGGAGTCTCAGGGGGTGGATGCAGGAAATGTGACCTGCCCAAGGTCTCTCAGCAAGTCAGTGGCAGAATGCTGAGCAGCTGGGTCCCCAGACTCCATGCTTCCAAGCTTGGCTGCTGCCAGATGCTCCCCAAACTCCCAAGCCCAGGGAGAGGTCTGCATACCTGGCAGGGCCCTGAAGCAATCCCATCAGGCCCTCCCAACAAACCCTTGCCTTCTCCAATGCCCACAGTGAGCAACGGGGTGCTGCAGCAGCTGTCCCAGGCCTCTGAGAGCAGCTCCAGCGTCTCCTCATACGCCTCCAGCGCCCCCTACAGCTCGGCTGAGGGCTCCAGCTCCCTGCCCTCAGACCGCATGGATGTCTGCCTGGGGCCAGAGGAGCCAGGCGCCCGTGGCCCAGGCTGGGGGCGGGCAGACACAGCCATGCAGACAGAGCCCGACATGGGGGGCTGTGTGGAGACCTGGTGCAGCGTGCGGCCAACGGTCATCCTCAGGGACACAGCCATCCGCTCCAATGGACCCCCGCCCGCCCGCCGCCTTGATTCTGCGCTCTCTGAGTCCCCCAAGACTGCTCTGCTGCTGGCCCTCAGCCGACCCCGGCCCCCCATCACACGCTCCCAGAGCCACCTGACCTTGTGGGGTACGTAGGGGACTGGTGTCTGTCGCTCTCTTAGTCCCTGGTCCCAAACTTCTCTCATACCCTGCCCTGTGCACTTAATCCTCCTTTTGCCCCATCCCAACCTCAGAGACTGTGCTCTGGGCCCCATTTTAAATTAGACACCAAGCCCACCCTCAGTCCCAGCATAAGCAGCTCTGGGCACCAAACCAGCCCTAACCAAGCCCCTCCATCCTGGAGTTCCTAGGCCTGTCTACACACACACACACACACACACACATGCGCGCGCGCGCGCGCACACACACACACACACACACACGCTCCAGCCCTCATGGATTCCTCACATAGCTGTAGCTGGGGGGTGGGGTATGGGGGAGCATTGGAGGAGGACCCCCCACCCCCATCCTCACCTCCGCACAGGGCTGCAGATCCTGTCTGCCCCCTACTCTCCCTTCTCTCTGCCCCTCCCCACACCCCTGCCCCTCGTCCTTCCCTTCTGCCCGCCCCTCCAGTGCTCCCTCGTGTCTGCAGAGGAGAAGAAGCAGCGGAAGAAGGAGAAGTCGGGGTCGTCTGGGGAGAAGGGGAACCTGCAGCGCTCCAAGACACTGATGAACCTCTTCTTCAAGGGAGGGCGGCAGGGGCCGCTGGCAGCGGAGGGGCGCAGAGAGGCCTGGACGCTGGAGAGTGGGGGCGCAGCCAAGCCCCGCCCCCGCCTGGACGTGGAGAAGGGTAAGCGCTGCGCGGCGGACGGAGCACGCAGCCACTCCGGGTTTGAATCCCGCCCTGCCGCTTACTGGCTGGGAGTCGCCACTCCACCCTGCGAGCTTCAGTTCCCTCGTGCGTTCAATAGGGGTAACAATAACTCTATCTTTAGGAATAGTGTGCCACACGTGAGTTGGCGCTTCTTCATCACACAGGACATTGTCTGACACACAGAAGGTTCTCAGAAACGTAGTGGTCATTGTTGTACTGCCTCATCTCCCCATTGTACAGAAGGGAGAGCTGAAGAGTCACAGCCTAACAGGAAGTGAAAGAGCTGGGGTTTGATCCCTATCCTCCCGGTGCTGTGGGGACGGAAGGGCACTTCTTCCCTGGAACATCGGCTTCACTTCCTCTGGCCAGAGCTCCACAGGCCCTGCTCAGTTCTAGAACCATCCTTGAGCAAGGGCACTTCTAGATCAGGCAGAAGGGCTTAGGCAGACTTCACTCATGTCAGGGGCTTCCTGAGGACCCTCACAGAGGGCCTCTCATCTCCCAGGTGAGGTTTGAGACGGGCCCAAGACTGGATGAGTTAAGAGCCTTAGGGTTGCCTATGACAGAAACTCAACCCGAACTAGTTTTAAGAAGCACTTCCTGGAGTTCCCTGGTGGTGTAGTGGCTTAAGGCTTCGGCGCTCGTGCTGTCAACGCTGCGGCCTGGGGTTCGATTCCCAGTCAGTGAACTACGCACATACAAAAAAAAAAAAAAAAAAAAAAGGCACTTCCTGGCTCAGCTACTGATTTTACCTGGGTCTAAATGTTTAAACAATCTTATCTGACATCTGCCCCCCCCCCCCCATCTCTGGGTTCCCTTTCCCCTGGGTTGGCTTCATTATCATGCAGACTTTACCCACTGGAGGAGCTAAGATGGCCACAGCCACTTAATGCAGGGAAAAGAGCTTCTCCAGTTGCCCCAGCTGAAGTCCCAGGCTTTGCCTGGCCCAGCTGGGATGATATGCCCAACAAATCACTGTGACGTGGGGGGTGGGGAGGACTTTCATCGGCTAGCTCGGGTCAGGTGCCCACCCTGGAGTACATCATGTGCTGAGAATCGGGGTCCCCAGGTGAAACAAGGGTGCTGTTTCCAGAAAGGAGAGTGGATGTTGGGTCGGCAAAACAACCCCAGGATGAGGAACTAAGCCCTCTCCCTCTCTGGGGTCTCAAGGTCACAGTCACATATGAGAGACAATCCCTTCAGATCAGGGCAGGCCAGCCCCCCTCTCTCAACCCATCTCTTTCCACAGCCCCTGGAGCCCTGCTCTCTCCTGATTCTCCTCCCACCTCTCCGGCCACCCCCCTCTCTCCTTCAAAGGCTCCTCTTTTCTTCTTTGTCCCTTGAAGGTAGGTGCACCCCCAAACTCTGTCCTTGGGGTTCTTGTCTCCATACATTTGCTTTCAAATGAATCTCCATAAGCAGAGCTCACACTGCACCCTCTCTTGACCCAAAACCTTCACTCACTCCCCACTGCCTATAAACAAAAAGTCCTTAGCTTGAACATGACCTTCAAGACCCTCATGGCCTGACCTCTTGCCTCCCTGTCCCACCTCCTTCCTTCCTAAACTCTCCCTTCCAGGCAGTCCTGAGACCACCAACCCCCATTTTCAGATTGGGAACTGGGGCTTGCTGTTAAGCCCTTTTTTATTTTTTCCTTAGCAGGAGGAGTTGGACCTGTGCAGAAGTTTGTCACCTGGAAACTGAGACGTGGTAATTCACGCATCCCTTGACCAAGGCCTGGTCTGCAGCAAAGCTGCCAATAGAATGCATGTTTGGGGCAGTTGAGAGGCTTCGGGGTAAACTCATTTGGGGTCACGCATGGGGGATCAGGCAGATAGGGAGGTATATGTTGGGGGCAGCTAAAAAGAACTGGACTAAGTTTACTAGGAAAAATACGGTTGCAGACAGATATTGGGGTGCAGTTTTGAAGATTGGGAGGAGCTTAAGTGGAGACTCCCAAAGACAGATCTGGGGGACATGAGAAAGGCTGTGCTAGAACTCCATTGGGGACCAGACTAGCATGATAGTGCATGTTCAGGGAGCCTGGGGGGCACTGGACCAGGACTCCAGTAAGGAACAGGCTGGTCTGAGTTGGGGAAGCTGAGGGACTTGGGGTGGAGCTATTGGAGACCATGGTGGGGAGCATCTGAGCTAGTCTGGGACTCCATTGGAGGGACCTAGGCCTTTCAGCCAGCCCGGCCCCAATTGAGGAAGCCCCTGCCTCTTCTTCTGATGGTTCTTGGCTCGTTCATTAAACCCCTTTGCTCCTACCCTGCAGACCGGGAGAGGGGCCGAGCCCTGCTCTCTGCCAGGTCCGGGAGCCCCTCCAGCCAGCTGCCCAATGTGGATGAGCGGGTGCAGGCCTGGGAGAGCCGACGGCCCCTTATTCAGGACCTGGCTCGGCGGCTGCTGACTGACGACGAGGTGCTGGCTGTCACTCGCCATTGCTCCAGGGTAAGCCTCTATCCTGCCCCCAGCCCCAGCACATGGTCACTCAGTCACCCAGCCCCTTATTCATTCAGGCCACTGTCTGCAGACCAGTGTCTGGGCTTGATGCTGTGAGGCCAGTGGTCATTAAAAACAGAAGTCACCCCTATCGCGCACGCACATACACGTGCGCGCGCGCACACACACACACACACACACACAGCTCACAGCCAGGAAGGAGAGAGAGATAATAATTAGACTCTAAACTCCCGTGTGACAAATCATGTGAAGTGCTGGGAAGGAACAGAACATGAGAAAATAACACAAGCAGCACAAATTAGATGTGGTCTGGGAGGGCCTCGCTGAGGAAAGGAGCCAGACAAGTGATGCACTGGGGAATGCGAGTCCCTGCAGTCACCTCCACTATCCTCTAAACCCCAGCTTCTTCCCCCATGTCTACCTCTGCTCTTGGGTCAGCCAACAGGCCTGGCCTTGTGCCAGCCCCCCTCCCCTCTGACCCAAGGAGGTAATCTTTTGTCCTCTCACATGGCCCACGCCTTCCCCAACAGCTACGCTGTTGTTCTCTTTTCCCTTCCACTTCAAACAGACCAGAGGGCCCAGAGTGGGGTAGATGTTAGAGTTTGGGGAGCCTTTACAGCCTGAATGTTGGGGAGGCTGCAGAAGGCACAGGTCATCCCCTCCAGGAGGATTGAAGGCCCTCTCCTGGCCCACTGTCTCAAGAACCCCCAGGTTTCTGTCATGGGATCCCTGTGGTGAATCTGCATCAGTGCACACGTGAACCTGTGTGCAAGGGCAAGCTGAGCCTCTGTGGATCTCCCCACTCCTTTACCTTGGTCAAAGTCGGGTTGTGTTGTATGTCTGCGTGATGTGTGCACTTGTGTCTCTGTGGGGTATTTGGGTGTGTGTCGACTTAGCATACAGATTGTATCTGCATGTAAGTGTTCATGTGTCTGGCTAAGGCATGTATGTATCACCTGGAGACTGGTAATTCATGCATCCTTTTACCAAGGCTTGGTTTACAGCAGAACTGCAGATGAGGTGGATGTTGGAGGGCAGCTGAGGACCTTTGGCCTAAACTCAGTGTCCTGCTCAGCTCTCAGCGCTAAGTGGGGCTCTGTGTCAACCTCTGCGAGCCTGCAACTCTGGGCTGTGGCCGCTAGGTGGGGCTGTGCTTGTTTCTTTGTTCATCGCCTTTCTCCTCATCCCTTAGCTCCTCCCACCAGGTCCACGCTGCGTAGTCTTCTCGATGTGTCTCCACAGCACCTGGGGAGCTCAACATACCACCCAAATCTGACCCAAGCCCCACTGGAGTCCTGGCCTGAAAGATTAGTAAAGCTCCCTAGTGATTCTGAAGTGTAGCCCTGAACCTCAGGCCTCCTTCCTTCTCTTCCTCTGAGCCACCTCTCCACAGCCGCCAGACCAGGCATTATAAACCACCTCTCTGATCACTTTACATCCCCCAAGCCTCCCAGTAACCTCTTTGGCAGAATAGAGTGCAATTTCCTTATCCTCACATTTAACACCTTCCCTGGTTTGACTCCCCAACCCACTCATATCCGCTTTCCCATAGTCACCACGTCACCACATCATCAGCTTACCCTGGTCACCACACAGGTTTATAGAGGTTATGAACTGCACAACTCTTCAGACACTACTCAAATTGTTATCATAGCCTGTGTAGCCTACATGGAAGTCCTTCCTATACCCCACGGTCAAGTTAAACTTCTATCTCCCAGTTATTCCTTATCACCCCAGAACGCTTTCCTCCCAACTTTCATGGGGATCCCTGCATTTATCCTTAAGAGTCAGAGTAAATGCCACTGCTTTTATGAACCTACTCTTCCCACCCTCTTCTGAGACGCTTTCTGCCCCATTGCCAGTGGTTTGTAGTTCATTGGGGCATGTGACTCATTGTGTCCCTGATTCCCACTAGACTGAGTTACTAAAGATCTGGAACAGGGTTTTCATCATTGTGCCCCCACTGCCCAGTACATGGCATTTAGTAGGTACTGAATACATATTTGTGGACTTGAAATGTGTGCACAAATGTGACTATTTCTGTACAATTAATTATGTATGTCTCTCTCCAGACAAAAGGGGGTGTATTGTCGATACGTATATATGTGTGAGTCCCTGTAACTTGGTGTGTGGCTTTAGGGCCACAAACCAAGTTTATTTCTATATATTTATTAGTGTCTCACTCTGACCACCAGAGGGAGACACATACTGATTCAAGGATACAAACAGAGCATCTAGTGTTTGAGTCCTTGAATCAGTATGTCTCCCTCTCACCACCAGGGGGCGGTGTGTGGCACAAGAGTGGCTCCCAGTGTTCAGTGTGCCAGTTTGTCTGCGTAGGTGGGGTGTGGCTGGTGGTATCCGGGCAGTGCCAGGCAGAAGGGCCTCCACCCCCCCTGGGTAATGACTGGAGAGGCTTTCTGTAGGGCCACCGCTTCCCCTGGGTCCCCATTCCAGCCCTGAACAAAGCCTAATTTGTAAGTCTTTGTGCAAGAAAAATGCTGGGCCAGCCAGGGCCACAGCGAAGTGTTTGGCTCAAATTCCTTCCTTCTGCTTGGAGGTGGGGGTTGGGGGAGAGTCCACTCACTGCACATCCCTTTCCGGTAGCAGAGCAGGCAAGAGCCAGACTTCTCAGGTTCCAGTCCCTCTTTACTCTTCCTTATCCATGTGGCTTTAGCAAAGTCCTTTTCTCTGAGCCTCAGTTTCCTCATCTGCAAAACTGAAATAATGAATGTCATCTTTCAGGGTGGTTGCTAAATGAGAAACCATGTGTAATAGGCTTAGAAAAGTGCCTGTCCCAAAGCTGTCATTGCTGTTGTCGCTACTACACGCCTGTTACTATTATTGCAGGCTTCCACCTAGTGACCAAGATAAGACATTCTGTGGATAGGCTGGGGATGGGGAGAACCTTTCCTAAATGTGGGGGCCCCTTCCCTGCCCAGGCATTCCCTCTAACCGAGCTCTGGCAGTCCCTGCAGTTACCTGACCTGTAGTGCTTCCCTTGGCAGTACGTGCACGAGGGTGGTGTGGAGGACCTGGTGAGGCCCCTGCTAGCCATCCTGGACAAGCCTGCGAAGCTGCTGCTGCTACGGGACATCAGGTGGGGAGGGGGTTGTGGGGAGGGCTTAAAGGCAGGAAGGGGATCCCTGATACCCTCCCTACAACCTCCCTGAGGCTGAAGCCCCATCCAGCACCTCCAGAACTGAGCCTCTGCCCAACCCATCTCTTGCCCTCCTCCAGGAGTGTGGTGGCCCCCACGGACCTGGGCCGTTTTGACAGCATGGTGATGCCTGTGGAGCTGGAAGCTTTCGAAGCTCTCAAGAGCCGGGCAGGTCAGCAGTTGAGGGGCAGGAATTGTGGATTCTGAGCTCCAGGTGGGGCTCGGGGATGGCAGAGATTGCTTGAGCCCGTTTAGCTGTGTCCATCAAGGGGCCTGAAAGTGGGCCCTGCCTCTGACCTGTTCTCTTTAACCAGTACGGCCTCCTGCTTTGCGACCATCCCGGCAGGACACGCCGCCCAAGCGTCACCTCATCACCCCTGTACCTGGTCAGTCTGAGTCCCAGAACCTGGGGAGGGGGCACACCCCTGGGGGGGTGGGGAAGAGAGAACAGGCCTCCAGTCTCTGCCGCATGTGGGGTATTGTGGTTTCGGAGGTATGTGTGGTTCCCTGAAGGAAAGCCCCCTCCACCAGAACCGTTTCTCTCATATCTGCTCACCACTATTATTTACCTAATAATTGGTTTTAAACCCACTCACTTTTTAAGTCTAGTCTCATTCTATGTAATAATCTCCAAGGAATTACAAGTTTGGTGTGTGAGTCATATTTTTTCTTAGACACATTCAAATAAAACTGTGACTATTACAATAGAAAGTATTAAAATACTATTACAGTGGGACATGGGCAGTGTCTCTCACTGTGGGGAACGCTGCTGCAGGGCTCGAGCAGACCCAGGCCTGGGTCTCTTAGGCCCAAAACAAAGGCAAGGACTAGGGTCTGGCTGGTGAGGAGGCACCTGACTTTGGCCCTCTTCCCCAGATAGCCGTGGAGGCTTCTACCTGCTGCCTATGAATGGCTTCTCTGAGGAGGAAGATGATGGGGAGCTGAGGGATCAGATGGGGGACCTCCAGGTCTCCCTGGGTGCCTCTACCCCCCGCCACCCTCATAAAGGGATCCCCCCTCTCCAAGACGTGCCAGTAGATGCCTTCACCCCACGCCGAAGCGCCTGCACACCCCCTCCCCAACCACCCCCCGTTGCTCCCCGGCCCCCAAGGCCCAACTGGCTGCTCACAGAACCCCTTACACAAGAGGACCCTCGCCAGAGCCAGAGCCAGGGCTCGGCCCAGAGCCGCAGCCACAGCCACAGCCGCAGCCGCAGCCGCAGCCGCAGCCGCAGCCATGGCCGAGGCAAGTCCCCTGGACGCAGGCGTTCCCCATCGCCGGCACCTATCGCCGCCCCCAGCACGACCAATGGACGCTACCATAAGCCTCGAAAGGCCAGGCCCTCTCTGCCACGACCTCTGGATGGGCAGGCAGCTAAGGCGGGGGTCAGCCAAGGACCCACTGAGAACGGAACTGCTGGAACAGCTGAGGGAGCAGCCCCGAAGGCCCCTAGCGGGGAGCTGAGGACAGTCATGCTGTCCAAGATGAAGCAGTCCTTGGGTGAGTCTGAGTGGGACTGGGCCTGGCAAGGGTGCTCTTGGGTTTGGGGAAGGTTGGTGGGTTTGGTTTTGGGGTATGATGATGAGGTCTGGGCCTAGTCACAGGAATTGAGTATTGGGGTATCATTAGTGGGTCTAGATTTGGGGGCTTTGGGATCTGGAGAATTTTGGAGTTGAGAATTGAGTAGTAACAGAATTGGGGTTTGGGAGAAGTTGAGGGGCTCATATTGGGGGATGGGGTCCTGGGTCTGTCCTGGGAGCTCTGGGTTTTAGGGGTATGGAGCACTCTCACCCCCTTGTCTCTCTCACTAGGCATCAGCATTTCAGGAGGCATAGAGTCCAAGGTGCAGCCCATGGTGAAGATAGAAAAGATCTTTCCGGGGGGGGCTGCCTTCCTCAGTGGGGCCCTGCAGGTGGGTGAAATGCACTCAGGTCTGCTCCCCAGGCCCAGAGCTGATTCTGGCGGGGTCAGGCTGCTACACGCTTATCTGCCAGCCAGGCATGTTTAGACCAGGTTGTGGGAGGAGTGGATTTAGGCCTGCGGGATGAGCGGACCTAAGGGAAAATCTCTCCCCTCATGCCAGCTGGGACCTGAGGGCAGCCCATCCTGTTCCACCCCTAGCCCCAAGGGACAAAGGGCCTTTGTTTGTGCCCCACCCAGCCCCCACGGGCTCCAGGCACAAAAGTCCCATTGTCCATCCCCTCTACCCAGATGGGGAGGAGTGTCCTAGCTCGTGGAGGTGAGAGGTTGGATGCTGGGGTGGAGGTGACCTGCAGAGGGAGGCTGTGATTTTCCCACTCCCGTGCCAGGCTGGCTTTGAGCTTGTGGCAGTGGATGGAGAGAGCCTGGAGCAGGTGACTCACCAGCGAGCAGTGGACACCATCCGCAGGGCTTATCGAAACAAGGCTCGGGAGCCCATGGAGTTTGTGGTCAGGGTTCCTGGGCCCAGCCCATCACCCTTACCCTCTGACTCATCACACCTGACCAATCGGTGCCTTCCTGCTGACCATTCCCCTGCCCGCTGACCCTATAGTGGTATTCCATCCCCTTCTATTAATGCCCTGCCCACCAATACCTAGATCCCTCCCACTGATGCCAGGCTCCTCTACCTGAGCCACAGCCCAGTCCCTTCTCCAACCCTCCAGACTCCTGATACTAACCCCAGACTCTGCTCACAGACCTCAGATCCCTCCACTAATGCCAGAATCCTGCTCTCCCAGACCTCACCTATTAACATCCTCAGGACTCAGGAGCCTCCCACTCCTGCTTGCCTTGCCTACTCCCACAACACACTGGTGACACAGAGCTCCCTTTCTTCCCTCCCCAGTTATCACGAAAGCTCTGCCCTTTCCAGACAAACTTGGTGTCAAGGACAAGGTGCTACTGGGCAGCTGTGTCATACACACACTGCTCCCAACCTTCCAAGACAGGAAAGGGATTGAGACCCAAGGTCTGAAGCTTGGGATTGGTGGGCACTTTATCCTGATGCCCACTTTGATACCCCCAAGCACTGAGGGACATGAGCTCTCAGATACAGTCATTGCATCCATCTCCCAGCCTCTAGCAGTGTTCTGTGCAAGAGACAGTATGGCTGGCTTTTCTGGTTTCTCAAACCCTGAGACCACTCATGTTGTGGTCTTAGACTTTATACTAGATTTGTCCTTCCCCTATCACCTTTTCTCCCTTAGGACCTCTATGAGGGGTGGGGGAATAGCCAGCAAATAAAGAGGGGGTAGGGATCAAACAAAATCCTATAAGCTTTATCCAGCACACTCACCTTTTTTTAAAAACAAATTTTAAAAAAATTTTGTCTTTGGGTTTGTACAAGAAATTTACAGTGTGAAAAATAATACAAGTGAAAATGAGGCCATAATCTGGGTGTGGGGAGGGGCCCCTTGTTCACAAACACAAATAAACAAGACATTTCTCAGTTCTTCCTTTGGTCTGACTACAGCCCCCTCACCCAGGAGAGGCTGCAGAGCTGGAAGCTGGGGATCAGACCCCAGTCCCAGCCCTGGCCCCTAACATGGGCAGGGTGGGGGCAGGCACATCTGGAGCAGCTGGCACTGTCTGGCTCTCTCTGGCTTTGGAGTGGGAGAATGTGAGATGAGGGAGCCCCTTCTTCTCCCCAGCCTTCTGGCTGAGTGAGCTGGTGAACATATGGGGTGAATGGGGTTGGCAGAGTGGCACTGGCAGCAGGTAGGGAGTGAAATAGTTCAAGTGAGTAGGAACCTCTGGGTGACAGTGAACACAGGGACCTCCAAGGGGTCTGATTTTGTTCATCCAATTTCATAGGGCAAGCCCCGATTTCTTGGCAGAGGCCTGGATCCCAGGGAGTGGCTCTGGGGCCCTCGGTGGACCTGAGGTGACTGACCGTTCCCCTTCAGTAGAGCTCCCTGCAGAACTGGGTCGCAAGGGCACTAGATTTCAGTAGCGGTGATCTCCTCCAGGCAGATGCAGGGGGCTGGCTCGGCCAGGCCCAGGTCAGCAAGCTCCCGGGCCTCCAGCTCCAGGCTGAGCTGCTGCAGCTCCTGCTCCAGCTGCCGGTTCCGCCGGTACATCTGAATATAGTTGTGCTGCAGCTGCTTCTGGTAGCGGATCACTTGCTCCTTCTCTGTCTGCCAGGCCAGCCGTTCCCCTTCGAAGTTGTCCCTCTGCTCCTCGCCCCGCTGCCGCTCCCGCTGTAACTCCGCCCGCAGCCGCTCCACCTGGGCCCGCAGGCTGCCCCCAACCCCGGCTGCCGCCCGCTGTGCCTTGGCCTCATCACTCTCTGCCAGGAGGAATGGGTCAGCAGCGGCAGGTGGCACAGGGGGTTCCCGGAGTCCAGCCGCCTCCGTGTCCAACTGCCCAGCTTTCTCCCGCAGCCGCTCAGCCTCCTGGCGGTGCCGCTGCAGCTCCTGGGAACACGCTTCCAGCTCCAGCTCTCGGGCTCGGGCTGCCTCCTGGAGGCCCCGTGCCCGGCCCTCACTGACCCGAAGTGCCGCCCGGGCCTCCCGCAGAGCCACCCGCAGGGCCACCAGCTCACTGCCCTTCTGCACCAGCTCTGCCTGGGACTCCTTCAGTTGCTGCTTCAGCAGGGAGATCTCACCTGACTTCTGGCACACCTGGGGGTGGGAGTGAGTTGGAAAGATGGTGAGAAGGGTTCTCCCAGGGGGTCAGGCTTTGACATCATGCTCTACATTGGGTGGAGGTTTGATCTTCATACCCATTTTACAGATGGAGACACTGAGGTGAGCCTAGTGACATATCCAAGGCCATACATCTAGTCAGTGGTTAAATGAAACACAGACCTAGATCTTTCTCCTTCAGAGTGAGTGTCTTTAAATCATCATAAAGTACCAGAGCCCTGGGGCCCGGGTGGTGGTAAGTTTTGCAGGAGTGGGGGCAAATGAGGGCAGTGCCCACATTTCCACTGAGTGACACTGCAATGTTTTGGTTAAAAGCACAGGCCAATGAGGCAGACTGCCAGGATTCAAATTTCAGCTCTGCCACAGACTAGGTATGATTAGGGGGTTCCAGCCTTTCTCTGCTTCAGTTTCCAGATCCCTAAAATGGGGATACTAACAGTAGCCACCTCACAGAGCTGTTAAGAGGATTGGTGACATAGTCTTTGTAACATGCTTAGGATGGTGCCTTGAACGTAGCAAGGGGGTTGGGGGCAGCCTGTGGGCCACTGATTATGGGAACTAGACCAGACCAATGAAAGACCAAATGTGGAGGCACAAGGAGGCCTCACCCAGCAGGGGAGGTAAGAGGGGGATGCTCATGTCACAGAAGTGAGGAAGGGGGCTCTCTGGGAGTGGCATGCTCAGGGGGTATGACTGGGCCCCTCTTTCCCAGGCTTGTCCCTGCAGGACCCACCTCCCACTTGGTCTCCTCAAGCCGTGGCCCGAGCTCCCGCTGTTCCCGCTCGAAGGTGGCACAGCGCCGCTCCAGCTGCTCACGCTCCTGCAGCAGCTGTGCAAAGTCATCCTGCAGCTGCCGCTTCTCCTGCTGCAGCTGAAACACCTGCAGCTGCAGCAGCTGTTGGGCCCGCTGTGCCCGCTGCGCCTGGGTCGCACCGTCGTCCCGCAGGGCCTCGCGCTCCCGCTGCCAGTGCCGCTGCCGTCCTTCATACACCTGTGGGCAAGAAGGCAGACCTGGGTCCTGGCAGCTCCCCCGGACCTTGAGCCCTGGCCACCCCCAATCACTGACTGCTCTGGTGGCCACTGGCCTGGGCTCAGGAAGGCTAGATTCCACTACACAACAATAGCAATTATGACAGCAATAATGACTACTTCTATAATAGAATCAACAATAATAATAGCAAGCACTTATGTAGCACTTTCTAGGTGCTGGGCATTATCCTAAGTAGTTCATACCCTTTGCCTTACTTAATCCTTATAACTCTAAGAGGTCAGATATACCACCACTCATAGATGAGGAAACTGAGGCTCAGTATGAATAAGTAATTTGCTCAAGTCCAAAAAACAGTAAATGGCGGTGCTAGGTTTAAATCCTTACACCACTCTACAGTTAAGCCAGACAGCTGGGGTGGGGATGGGGTCACAAGTGCTACTGCCTACCACCTGCCCCCCAACCCTGGAACAAACGGCAATGCTCCTTGGATTCCCAGAACCTTTGGGAATCCAAGCCATGCCACCCCATTATTGCCAGACCACACCTGGCATATGGTCACCTCGCTCTCATCCAGATTGTCCCGCAGCTGCTGCAGCTCTGCCTCTCGGTCTCGGAGCTTCCCTTCCAGGACACAGTGCAGCAGGGCCTCATCCGAGGGGGGTGGAGGGGGTGGGGGTGGGGGTGGGGAGCGCTCCCCGCAGGAGCTGCTGTCAGGGGAAGCCCGAGGACCGCTGCTCAAGAGCCCCCCAGCCACGCGGCCCCCCAGGGAGCCTGTGCTCTTGCTGGAGGAAGATCGACCACTGTCCGAGTGGGAGGGCCCAGTAGGGGCCCCTCGGGCTGGCCCCGGCAGTGCCCCCCGTCCAGGGCCATGAGAGGGCAGATGCCCGCCTGGGGAGTTGGTGGCTGGCTCAGCACCACCGGTGCTGTAAGTGGGCAGGCTAGACAGTGAGTTTCGGCCAGAGTCAGAGAGCGTCCCTGATGGGCAGCCACTGGCCCAGCCACTCAAGGCCAGGGGTTTGTCGGCGGCCGAGGAGGAGGAGGAAGAGGAAGAGGATGCAGGGCCCCCAAACAGCTGTGTTAGGCTGCCCTGGCTCCCAGACAGTCCGGTGGCCCGAGGACCCAGGAAGCTGGGGAGAGATGGTGCCCCTCGAGGTTTGGGCAGCACTGGCTTGAAGGCTGTTGGGCGAATCAGGATTTTCTCCATGTTCTGAAATGAGGTGCCATAGACACTGGGGATGAGCTGCCCAGTCTTTCAGAGCCCTTGTCACACTCCCTGCCCTCCCATCTGAGGTCCCCCATCCCCACATATTAATACTAATTGCTACCACTGGCTGAGGGCCTCCTGAGTTCAGCTTTATGTCAAGTAATTTAAAAGGTTTATCTCTAATCATTACCACATCCATACAAGCAAACTATTATCACTATCCCCATGATTACAGAAGAGAAAATGGAGGCTCAGCAGAGCTAAAGGCTTTGCTCAAAGTCAAACACACTGCTATTGTATAAGAACAGTACTATTAAGCAGCTAACATTTATTGAGTACATAGGTGTCTGGCACTAAGCTAAGCACTTCACATACATTATTTAATTCTCACAAAAATCTTATGAGAGCTGACCTATTACCTCCACTTCACAGATACAGAAACTGAGGCTTAGGAAGGTTAAGTGACTTCCCTGAGGTCATGCAGCCAGAATGAGGCAGAGCTGGGATTAGAACCCAGGTCTGATAAATCTGGAATCCATACTCTTTCCTCTAAATAGGCCTCCAAATTTCTCCAGCTTCTCCAGGGGACTCTGGATTTCCACCTAGGCCCTAAAGGAAGGGCTGGTCCTCACCTTCTCCAGCTTTCCAGAGACAGGGATGAGCTTTGGTGGGGGGCCACGGAGATGGGCATTGCGTGCCCGCTGCTCTCGGGCATCCTCAATGTCACTGCTAGGGCTGGGGGGTGATTCTGTCCGGAAGTCCTCGTTGATGTAGGTGAAGGTGGTGCCAGGAACCGCCTTCCTGGGGGGCACAGCTGGGCACAGCAGTTCCTGTGCCTCATAGCCACCCCGTAGTAGCCCATCCTGCTGACGGAAGAAGGTGGGCCCAGTGGGGCCATGGTGGCGGGAAGGAGCCGGCCCTGCAGGGCAGGGTCGGCCTGAGATGAGGCTGCTCACACTGCCCATGGCTGGAGCTTGTGGGGCAGTGGTGGCCTCAGAAGCGGGCTCCAGTGGCACTGGCAGAGTCTGCACAATGGCCATGGCTGCAAAGGCTCAGGCCTGGCCGATGGCCTCCAGAGGAACCTGTGAGCAGGGTAGTGATATCAGAGTCCCTTCACCCTGAGCCCCCTCCCTATATAAGGCCCAGGCTCCCTTCTCCTGACCCCTGGTCCCAGGTAAAACAGCACCCTGACATCAGTAACAATGCACCCTCAAGCACTGGCACAAACCTCAGTCCTTCCTGGGCTCCGTACCACTGCCCAGCTTGGGTCTGAACATGGCTGAGGACTGAGTCTATCTAGCAGGATGATGCGAAGAGGGGAGCCCAAGTGGTTACATAGGGTCCTTGGGAGCTGGGGCCCAGGCCTCAGCCCAAACTTGCATCCCTCACAGAGGCCAGAACTCAGGGAGGGAGCTTTCCTTACCAGCTACCAGCAGAGGTCCCAGGTCCCCTGGGACAGGTGGCCTCATTAGAGGGCAGTTTGGGTAGAGGCAACTTCAGGGATGCAGTCAGCAGCTCAGATGGTAATTAAGGAACAAAGAGCCAAGGCCAGACAGTATCCAGCTTCCCCCACCTGGGCCTCAGTTTCTCCCAGACAAAGAGGCGGCGAGGGTGGAGCTGGCCAAACAAGAAACCCAGAGCTCTTAGGGAGCCCACAGGTGCCCTCTGGGGTCTCCTGCCTCTCAGAGGTGGATGCAGGCTCAGGCTTGTTGCCATGACAACTCGTAACCTCACTGCACCCAGTCAGTCAGGCCTAAAGGGGCCCACATAGGCCCACTGCCAATCTCTGTGAAACTTTCGAGTTTTAGATGTTCCCCAGAGGGGATAAGGGTAGAAGCCCCATCATCACCTCTGTTTCAAGATCTCATTCCTCTGGAGCCCACGGAAGAGGGCTCCACCTCCCCAGGCCCTGCTCCTTCCTGGAAAGGGACAGCAAGTCTCCACCCGGAACTCCCTCCTCCATCCTGAGGGAACTCCCTCCTCCTCCATCCTGAGGCCGAAGACCAGGGACTCAGGCATCTGCTGAACTCATCATGCCGAGCGGGGCCAAGAAGTGGACAGAGAAAGGCGCAGGAGCAGGAGTGTGTGCATTTACTTGTTTGTGTGAGGCTATGTGCACCGCAGCATGAGAATGAGCACTGTGTATGTGAAAATGTGTGTGAAAACATCATGAATGATACATCTGGATAGACAAATTCATATATACAAGTACACATGTGAATTCATATGTGCATGTCTTACAAGAGTATGTGTGTAAATGGGGGAGTCACTTAAAAAGTATGTGAAAGTTACAAATGCATAGTACGTGATGTGGTAAACAACTGACTATATGAGAGAGTATGTTTGGATAGATGCCCACTCACATACCTGAGTTTATGTATAAACTCACATATCTCTCACGAATGTGTGAAGAAGAAAGCGAGTGTGCAAAAGTGTGTATCAAAGAGTGTATATCAAAGAGTGTATGCAAAGGAGCATGTTTGCAAGAAGCCGGGAGCCTGGGTGGCAAACAGGGCTCATTGGGTGAGTGGGACCTTGGTTTTGTAGTGTAGGAGTGGAGAGACATTATCACCACTCCTTTGCCTCATCTGCTCCCCTTCTTTTCTTGCTGGTGTTCCATTAAGTCCGCCCCCAACCTATCCATTCAAGTCAAAAGACCCTCAGATATCCAGGCTGAGGGAGGAGGAACTAGGACTTGGGGATGGGGGTAAGCAGTGTCCACCCGACAAGTGCCAGCCCTGAGCAAAGCGGATGGAAAGCCCCCTTCTGCCCTTTCCCAGACCACTCCAGAGCACTGGAGAAAACAGTAGGGAAGGGGCTTCTTAGGGGGCAGCAGGGTCTGGCACCTCTGTCTGCATTTCCCCACTTCAGTGAGCACAGAAAAAGTCAAAACTGAGCAAAGGAGAAAGGCTGAGGAAGACAGGGACCCAAAAGGCAAGAAACAAAGACTCAAGCCCCAAGATCAGGCAGACGAGGAGACAGGCAGACCCAGCGAGCCGGGGGCCCTGAATCCCACGGAGCCAGAGGACCCCTAAACTCAGAAAAGACATAAAACTGGGCCCTTCCAGTCAGACACCCCAGGAGCCAGAGCCAGGCCTCTGAAAATCCAAGCCCAGCCAGCTCCGCTCCCGCTCTTGGAGCCCGAGAGAGAAGGAGGGGCAAGTGGAGGCTCCATTTTGAGAAATGCGTCTGTGGCTATGGGAAAGGGAACCCCCCACTATCCCCAGCACTCCTTGAGTGACCTCTTTGGCACGGCAAACCCCACCTCAGGGGATTGGGGTGCCGAGGGCGGGGTTCAGCCAGGGCCCATGAGATGTCTGGCCAAAGTCCGAGGACCCATAGACCTGTTTTAGGGACTGAAGAGTTGGGGAAAATCTCCCCTCACCAAATTCCAAGGATCAGTCAAGCGGGATCAAGTCTGGGATCACGAGTTCCCATTCCGAGACAGGGAGACACCTCGCCCCCACCGCCGCCATAAAGTGGGGGCCACTATGTAATGCCACCTCCCCACGAGCCCTCCACCACGCAGAAGTTGACGACGCCCCCTGGTCGTCTCCCCGCCCCGGCCCCCCGGCCCCCCTCACCTCCACCGCGCTGCTCCATGCTCAGCCCCGGGCCGCCCCCCGCGCTCCTCCAGCGTGCCGCCCGGCTCCAGCCCGCGCGGCCACTCCGAGGAGCCCGGCCCGACCCGGCCCCGCCTCCGCGGCGCCCCCAGCGGGGCAGACCCCGCCCGGCTCGAGTGGGCGGTGCAGCGCGGGGGAGGGGTCCCAGGGGCGTCCCCGCCCCCAGGGCGCGGCGACGCGCAAGTACCCCGCGTCACGCGTGTCCCGCGGGGCGCACTCTGGGGCTACACAGCGGGACTCAAGGTCCCTCCCTCGTAGTCTGGGTGGCTGTGTGTCTGGGGCTCGGTCCGTTCAGGACTCGGCGTGGCAGCAGGTCACCCTCTACGCCAACCTGGGCCCCGGGGCCAAAGGCGGCTGGTCATTGTTGGAGCACAAAGGACCTGGCGCCGCGGCGGCCGCCATGCCCGCTCCGCTCCTCTAGTTGAAGCCTCCCTCCCAGACACATTCTATGGCTTCGGAGTCCAGAGGGGGATGCCGAGGGTCAGCTGCCATCCAACTCTACCCGGCGGCCGGGACCATGTGTTCCAGCACACGCCAGGGGCCGAGGCTCGGTCCGTGCCTGCCCCACCCCCCCCCAGTGGCTTGGAGACGGCACATTTGGATTTGCGGAGGCGGCGCCATCTGGCGGCGCATTCGGAGAACACACCCAGTTACCTCCAACCTCGAGAAAGGGGGGCCCTGGCGAACTCCCCAGCACTGTAACTCCACCCCTGGGAGCCCAGGCCTGCACCCGGCGCGGCTCTGTGCTCCCCAACCTTCCCTCACAGTCATTTGCTAAGAAAGATCATTGCTTAGAGAGGCAGCCCCTGGCCCCTCGACAATCACTGGGGTGAGCCAGTCCAAACCTGCAGTCCAAACCTACACCAGCCTCACAACAGACATTACACTGTCTTTTCAGGGACACGCATGTTCTCACCCTCTGGCAAACAACAAAACCTTAACACCCACATGACCTTTCCCACATTGTCTCATACAGCCACAATCACCGTCTCATCCATCCATCACGTGGTTCCAAGTTCCTTCTTTCCATAATCTTTCAGGCCAACAACTCCGATACACACGGCATCACACGCCTAGTTGTGCACAGCCTTTCACCACTTTCAGTCCTTTACACCCAGTCACGATCTTAAACACACTTAGTATAACCATCTTTCACACATCGACAGTCTTATTCACAGTTACACAACTTTTTACACATACACACATTTCTCATTCTACCACACAGACTTCTGTAGGGTCTCTGTGACCTAATCAGGTCGGCTGGTGCAGCACCCCTGGGCAAGGACAGCCTCCCACCCTCTAACCCCCACCCAGGCCTGCCAGAGCTCCTCTGCCCCAGGAAGGAGCATTCCCCCCGCCCCCGGCCCCCCCCCCTCCCGCCTTCCAGGCCACAGCCCTGGCCGGCTCTCAGCTCTATTTTTAGCTCTCTGGAAAGGGTTGTTTTTCTTTCTCTCTGAAAAGGGAAATGTAGCCCAGTCACCCTCAGGCTCACCCCAAACTCTCAGAATCATAAGAACAGACCGAGTCCCTCTCTCCAGGAGAGAACCCCTCCTCTAGCTTTGCCCTGATCCCAGCCTCCTGGGGCACCAGGAGCCTCCTCCCCTTTCTGGCTGACTGCCCAGAAGCTCGGGCAGCAGCTGGGCTCAGCGTGTCTGTGTGTGTGTGTGTGTGTGTGTGTGTGCGCGCGCGTGTGCGCGCGCGCGCAGGGGTTGGGGGTGGGGCAAGGAGGGAGGCCGAGGGCCTTGGCCCAAATCCTCATGGGGGCGGCGGGGGGGGGGGGACAGCTTCCTTTCTACCGAGGATAGGCTCACTCCAGTACTAAGAGGAGGTTTACACTCCTGCATTCTCTGGGGGTGGAGGATTTCACTTTTGCGGGAGTGAGCTTTCTGCTCCTACCTTGGAGGCGGGGGGAGCTCCCAGTTCTGCAAGGAGGGGGAGTAATAACAAGGGGACCGACAGGCGCTCAGGCAGCTGCTCCCCAGCCGGAGGTATGCATTGGGGGCTGCCGTCCACTGCCATCAAAGATAGCGCCCCGCTCTGATACCTTCAGGGATGAGGGCACCATGAATGTGTTCGAGAGAAGGCAGGAGAGAAGACCAGGTAACCTCACCCTAGCCCCACAGTCTCAGGTCCTCCTGTGCTACCCCGGCTCCAGGGGGCGTTGTGTTCCCATTTCTAGGAGAGGGCTTATTACCTCTCGAGGCGGGGAACGGAATACAGCCCCGCGTGGGATCTCGCAAACTCTCCCTGGACTAGGGAGGGAGGTTCTCATCCTGATGCCCCGGTGGCGAAGCACAGCCCACCTGTCTACGAAGTAATCTCGTGCTCGGGGCCTGTCTGCGTCTCAGTCTTCACCAGCGGGCGGCGGGGAAACAGGAACAGTGGAGATGTCCCACCCGGCCCGCCCCGTCTGCCCTTTTCTCCCACTCCCGTCAAGTACCCGAGAGCAGAGCACCCTGCCCGCTGGGGGTCCGCGCTGGCCAGTGGCGCTGCTCTAGGGGCAGGAGGAGTAACCCACTGGGCGCGTCCTTTCCTGAGTCCACGTGTGTTCGTATGTTCCAAGTGCGTGCGTGGGTCTGTCGGTGTTAGTTTCCCTGTCGGTTCCCTGTTCAGGGACCCACCTCCTCATCCTACCCCCAGCTTCGCCACACCGTAAAGTTTAATCCGGAGAGGAGTTGTGAGACAGGCGGGAGTTCCTACACCTCCATGCCTCCACCACTCACCCAACACCACCTGCGCCGCCGCTCCAGCTACTGCCCGGCTCCTCCTGCTCTAGTGCGGCCACCTCCTTGCTGCAGATCTGCCGGCTCCCAAGCCCGCTCCGGGCTCCGGGCTCCGGGCTCCGGACTCCGTGCGCCCGCCAGGCCGGGCCTGGTGGAGCGGGGCGGGGCCGCTGAGGCCGCGCCCCCGATTCAGGGAAGGGAGTGGTCTGCCCAGCACCCCTTCAGCAGCCGACCCAGTACCCAGCCCGGCTCCACGGTGGCCCGAGCTACCCTCTGGTTTCTGACTTTTTACAGCTTACTAGATTTGGCTTTCGACCGGGGAAGGGGCGAGCGGCATGTGACCAAGAGCTAAATAAGCTACCTACCTGGCTGCCCTAACCAAGCAGGCTATAAGGCTTTTTCTGTCACCGCCCCTGCTCTGGAGGGAGCCAAGCCTGGTCCACTCAGCCCACTCCCCAGACACAGGGAAAACCCCTGGGCAGCAGACAAAAGAGGCTCGGCTTTCACCAAAACATATGCCCAACCCCACCCCCCACCCCCGCCTTCCCCGACACCTTGGGTTGGGGCTGCCCAAGCAGAATCAGTACCTCACTCTCCCCTGGAGTAGGTGTCTGCCCAGGTGAGCAGACCTGCCAGGTCTGGCCCCCCACAGAGCATGGCCTGGCTTCCCTTAGACTCATAAAGTTCCACCCACAGGCACAAACAGGAAGTTGGCCCGTATTGCAGGGAGGCACCAAGGACTCCCTCCCTCCATGGCACCCAAGGCAGCATGTGATGTCTACAGGTATCTGGGCCATATTTACAGCCTGAGTACTTGGGTAACAGAAGTTTGGTTTCTTCTCAAACCCATCGGCAGTAAAGAAGCTACTGAATGACCAAAGCAGCCCCCTCCCAGCCAAGTGTGACACTGAACCTGAGTACAGGGATATATATATCCAGCTGGACTCTGCTTGGCCAGGCCTTTCCTGAGCTCTCAGGGAGATTTTTAACATCCAGCTGGACATAAGTACAGTACTTTGTCTCAATCCACTTTGGCTGGGCACAGGGACACTGGTTCTCAGGGCCCTTACACAGGATCTGGAGATCTGGTGTTGCTATGTTCAGGAACTCCTGAACACATTTTGGGCTCATCTTGATGTGAGTTTAAGACAGGTGTGGAATGGAATGTGTTTGTGTAGGGCTTGGGACTGGGGAAGCATTAGTGTCCCCTGCCCCCATCATTCTGGTTTGCCTGTGTGGGGGCATCTGGTACGAGGGCGGAGCAAGACAAACAGGTTTGTATCTATCCCTCTATCCCCAATTCACAAAGATACCTCACAGACTTCCCCTAATGGAAACCCCTAAAGGATTTCCTGAGAATACACCAGGCCTTCTAGGGAGTCCAGAATGTGGAACCTGAATCCTTATAGGTAAGACTGACCTAGTGGTGTGCAGCTGGAAGGCATGGCTGATGTTCAATGTTATAAACTCTGAATGAGGCCTAGACCAGCCAACGGCTGGGAATGATTATTGTGGGATTAGGAGGCCTGGCTCCAGCAAGTCTGGGAGAGACCCCCAAGAAGGGAGGCCCTCGAGAAGCTCTCCCCTCCTCCCCCCAGGTTCTTCCTCCAACAGCTTTGCTCCAGGTCTGTTTCAGGAGACAGTTGTAGCCACATTTCTCACACATAAAAGATCAGAAACCCTAGGCCCTTCTACAGGGTCCTAGAAACCCCTTCTCAGGTTGACAGGGAGACTAATAAGGCAGCCTTGCTTCCAGGGAACAGGGAATCCCTGTACCCTTACAAAAGGCTTCTCCCCTGCCCCTTCTTGCATTCTTACCAATCTTGCAGGCAAATCTAAAGGGAAACTCAGAATTCAGGATTATCAGAGGAAGTGAGATGAGAAAAGTGTCATCATTTAGGAATATTTCTGACAGAGTCTCTGGGTAATTTATTTCCCTATCTCCCTCAGGACTTGTTAAAAATGAGGAATCCTATATCCCTCCTTGAACCTCCAGAATTAGAAATCTGTGTGTGTGTGTGTGTGTGTGGACTGGGGCAAGCTGGGCCTAGGTTCCGCTTTTTTAAACAAGAGTCCTAGGAGTTCTGACACACACTAACCTAAAAGAAACTCTGAGAAGGTACAAGGAGGGAAGAGAATGAGAGCCAGATAATATACTGAGCCTGAGTCTACACAGTGAGTAGTCACATCAGAGGGACAGCTGGTCAGGCAGAGCCTAGGCATGTGGCCTGGTGACCCACACCTGTGCCAGGGATCACATGGAATTCCTCAGGGAAAACAGGGATAAAGAGGCACCATCCTGTCTTCTCCAAGGCCAAGAAGAGATGTAAGGGTATGTGTGAAGGCCCTTTCATGCTCTTACTTCCTTGGGAGCACACAGCTCAAAGACTAAGGGTGGGGGAGGGGATCCACCAACTTCCAATTCAAAGTGAGAGGAAAATCCAGTTATAGCCTGGGGAGACACCTGGTGGACAAATAAAGAAAAGCACAGAAACAAAGGCAATGGAAAAAATTTTTTTTCAGTAAAACTTGAAAAGGCTCTACAAAAAGTTGACTGTGGTTTGAGGCAGCATACTATACAGTGTGTTCAGGGGAGCAGGCACTCTGGGCTCACAGCTTCCTTCATGGTTCTCTGGCCAACTTCCACCTTTGGGGCCCTACTATTACAGGGCCAAGGCACCTAGGGTCCAATGGTAGCAAGTACCATCACATAGCAGGCTCCAGAGTGGCGAACGGAGCTTGGTACCTACTGTGTCACCCTTTAGCTCTGAAAGCCTAGGCTGGAAATTTGGCAAGAAGTCTGCTGGTTCCCCTCCAGGTTCAGGGGGCCTGACCCTGTTGCTTTGAACACAACTTGCTCATTCCTACCTCAGGGCCTCTGTATTTACTTTTCCTTCTGCCTGGCTCTCTCTCTAGATGTTCACATGGCTTAATACTAGTTCAAATGTCCTCTGCTAAGATACTTTTTCAGGTACCTAAACTAGCCTGTAAACACTACCCCATTACTATTTTTTAAATAGCATTTTTCACTATCTAAAATTATCTTTTGTATTTATTTGTTCATCAACTTATCTTGTCCCTCCACCAGGTTGCATAGTCTATGGAAGCAAGGACCTCATCTTTCTTGTCAGTGCTGTATTCCCAGAACTTAGAACAAAGCCTGGCACACAGCAGGCTCTCAAATATCTTCTAAATTGAATTCTCTCACCATGGGACAGTGCCCTAGGCCAGGTCCCTTAGACTGAGAAGGGCCCAAAGCAGAAGCCAAGAAAGAGTCTATGCCCCAGCCTGTAGGGCTCATTCCAAAGTCCAACTCAGCACTGCCTTCACTTTGAAGGCTTAGAGGGGCCTGGCTGGCTAGGGTTAGGGGCCTTGCCCAAGGAAGTCTCAGAGTTCTGAGGCACAGCCCCCTTTTTGCCAGAAGATGGCTTTTTGACCACTAGCCCATTGTCATCTTTGATCTTCTTGAGCCGGGCCTTGCTCTTTGGTGGTATGGAGAAGGTGAGTGAGCTCTTGTTGAATTCAAGTGGGAAGACACCTACGTCTCCATCAAAGCGGTTCTTGGCCACCTGCAGATACCGTTTTCCTGGCCCAGTTACCAGCTTCCTGTCCTGTAGGATCAGAACATTGTCTGCTTCCTGGCTTGCCTGAGGGAAGGTGCAGAGGACGAAGGAACAGTGAGAAGACATATAAGAGAAGCACAAAAAAAGGTTAGGGTGCATGGAGAAGTGGCAAGAATGAGGAAAGGAAAAACTACTTCCTTACTTCATCAAAGCTCTTTGAACTATTGACCATGATGCTGGGGCTACCTGAGTTTTTCAGTTCCTTGATAACCTTTCTCCTGTCCCAGATTTTGTACCTCCTGTTCCCTCTGCTTCTAACACTTTTCCTCCACAGCTCACCACCCTACTCAACCTCAGCATCTTATCACTGAGGTCTTTGTCAAAATGTCTCACTTCACTAAAGAGACTATTCTTCAACCTCATAAATAAAGAAGGCATCATCATCTTTCCACTCTGTTATTCTCTTCATCAGTTCCATGTTTGTTCCATTGTGGCATATAGTGCTCCTTGCCCTATATTCCCTGTGCCCAGCCCAAGCCTGTCATGTAACAGGCACTCTGTACCACTGGAAGCTTCAGGATCAGGCTGGTCCTGCAGCTCAGAAGGCCCTCCCATGTATTTGATTATTTAACACCTATTGTCAGCCAAAACTCGACCTAACCTTTGCTGACACTTCCTCTAGGAAGTCTCCCCAGGCTGACTCAGATGTCTCTTCTCTTTGTTCCCCAAATACCTGTGCTGCCTATCATACCTTTTATCATACCAAGTTATAATCACTGTCTCACTGTTTTCCCCACTAGAGGATGTGACTCCTGGAAGGCGAGGAGGGCAAAGGACCAATGATTAGCAGACTTTGTATTCTTCATGTCATGGCCCCAGTTGCCTCTTCCAATGGACCGTGTAGATGGTTTAAAGCTGACTGAGGGCAATCTCTGGTCACACTTGCCCCCTCTACTTTGTAAAGCTTGGGCTCCTCTAAAGGTCACTTACTTTGGCTGAGCCAAAAATGGATGCTGTCTGTAGTTCCTTATCATCATCCTCCTTCCGGGGATGAATGACCAGTGTTACATGGCAGCTACTGTCTGTCGCAAACTTTCTAAAGGCCCCAACGATGTAGTCTTGAGCTGCAATTCTACCCCGACCCCAACAAAGCAAAGAGATTATCAGACTCAGACAGGAGTACAATATACACATACACTTGATTCATTCACATCTTCACAAAACATACAACCCCACTCTATTTCTCTCTACCCAAGGACTCAACTTAGGTCCCTCTGTCCGTATTTCCTGCTGCCATACCTCACACCTCTATAAAGACAGAAATACACATGGGGTGGGATATACATGCACATGTGTCAGAAAACAATGGAGTACAACATGTGTGCCTACAGACCAGCTGCTGAGAAGACATGTATACTCAAGTGGGTTCCAGCTAGACAAGAGGATGTCACCTGTCAGTGGACAGCTGCTCGTGACCCATCATGAACTGCAGATTATCGATGACCACATGACAAATGTCATACACGTAGACTGCATGTTGCATTGTGTCTATTACAGTCCTGGGAAGAGGAAGAGGCAATGAATTCAAGAGTCAATTACACTGGGAATTCCCAGGCAGTGTAGTGGCTAAGGCTTTGGCGCTGTCAACGCTGCGGCCTGGGTTCGATTCCCAGCCAGGGAACTACCCATGTTAAAAAAAAAAAAAAAAAAAAGAAAGAAAGGAAAAAAAAGTCAACTACAAGTCTTCTCCCAGGCAAAAAGTTGGCATCCTGAAAACTCTGTCAAGAGTCTGTTCTCCTGCCCTCCCATTCTTCAAACACCCCAGGCTTGGGAATCTTACCTGATGTTCTGTTGCCCATGGAAAGTCATGAAATAGAGGGGGAGGTCCTCAAAGCGGTCGGCCCACTCATCGTATTTGTCCAGTTGGTCTTCCAGCCGCCCCAGAGCAAACTGTGTCAGCATGATCCGGGCTAGTCTCACATTGCTGATCTCAAAGCTACCCCACAGTGTGTTCACCCCCTGGGTACATAAATCCAGGGCATACTCACTGATGAATGTGGTCTTTCCACTGCCTGTTGGCCCTGTAGGGGGGGTTGAACACAGAGCTGGGTAAGGGAGTAGAGTCCTACCCTTGAAACCAAAACATGGAGCAGGGCCTCAAAGTTGGGAAGGAAAGTCTCCTCTTCAACATTAGTGGCCCAAATCCACAAGTTTTTGTCATCTGATTCTCTGCCCCCATCCCAAGTAGTGATTTCCCTAAGGATCACCTGTAAAGACTGTCAGCTCGCCCTTCCGATGTCCCTTCAAGAGACGACTGAGGTCTGGGAAGCGGCTCCAACGGACACCAGCTACCTGCTCTACGTTTGACAATTCTCCTAGTACCTCCTCCCGAAGCTGTCGAAAAGACACGATAGACTTGTGCCAGGCAGGAAGGGCAGAACGCAGAATTCGAGAAAGATTTAAGCCTTGGTTCAGGGCCTCCAGGGGACGGGGCTGCTGGTCCCCAGGTCGCACCAGGGAGCAACGCTTAGCATTCAGTTTTCGGGCAAACAACTTGGCAGTTTCCCAGGACCGAAGGTCATCCCCCAGCCAAAGCACAATACGTCGGAACTGTTCAAGGTAAGGGAGCAAGGCAGGGGGTAAGCAGGCTGTTCCTCGGGGAAGGGCAAGGGTGGGCAGCCCTGTGGATTGGTTCAAGGCCAAGCTGTCCAGCTCACGACTCGTCAGTACCACTTCAACATCTCGACGACTGATCAGTGGTAATCCAAATAGATTGTGATAGGCACCAGGCCGGGGAATGGTAGTCTCCACATAATGCACTCCATCCCCCTGGCCTTCAGCTCCTAGGAGCTTCAGGCCTCGTAATCTCATACTTCCAGGGGAGAACCAGGGGAAGACAAGGCTGCGAGCAGGCCGCAGATATCGCACACTGAAACGCCTGAGTGTGTCGTCTGTCACTTTGGTAAGGCCAAACATTACACGAGCTAGCTGGGTCTCCTCTGGCTCAGGCAGCTCCCAGAGAGGTATCGCTCGGTCCCAGATCCTCCGGACCTCTTCACTGTCCTCAGCCTCTGGAGCGTCACTAAGCAGAACTTCCTCTCTGTCCCCATCCACACGCCCCTCCACACTGGCCTGGAAGTCTTCCCAGCTCCCCTCTGCTAGGCTGGTCATGCAGAGAAAGCGGCCTGTGGTCTTGTTAATGAAGAGGCTAAAGGAAGCCATCGCACCAGTCTGCTCCTTGAACTGCGAGGCCCCCACAAAGGGACTCGGTGCCCGCAGGCAGCTGTGGCCATCCTGGAAGGGGATCCCATGTGCCCGCAAATACTGGCGGATTTCAGTTGCAGTTACAGGCAGCACTGGTACCTCTAAGGCTGGGAGAGCCTCCTTCCTATACCGCCTGCGAGGAGGGCCTGGAACCAAGCTTCGGGGCAGGCCCCTCCGACCCATCCACTCCCCACGCAGGGACAACAGGATACGGAGAGGGTACCCACTTCGGTGAAGGACCCACATTCCTAGTCAAATGGAGGAAGTGCCTACTTGAAGTGACTTAGGTGCCTGGTTCAGGTGCCTTCACTAGGTCAGACCCTAGGGATCCTCCACACGCACTCATAAGAGCCCGCTCTAGATGGCTTTTCTCTCTCTCCAAACTTCTCCCTCATAAACCTCTCTCTGAACTTCTTCTGCCGCTCTACATTGCTGCTTCCAGCTAAGCCCATCTATACGACCCTTTCACGTCTCTGTCCCTCTGATCCTTTACAGCTTCTCCCATCGCCCCCTTCACCGATATGGTTTCTCCAGATCATCTCTCCACCACTACTACGCTCCACGGAGTCTCCTCGTCATCTTCAGCGTTACAGCCGTCTGCGTCCTTTCTGTATCTCTTCTGCTCTAAGGCTCCAACTAGTGACTCTCTTCTCTCCCCTTTTCCCTCAAAAGGGACTCGACAAGACTAGAGCGCCACTGTGCGGCTCCCGCCCCTCTCCGCGCCACCTCTCCACCTGCCTGCGCGTCTTCCCTCCGCTCCACTGCCCAGAGCTCCGCCGCTCCGACCCTGCCCCCGCGTCACTGCTCTTGTCTCACGCCTTTAACTCGCAACGTGGGTCACTCGCACGCGCCACTCTCCAAGACCTCGGAATCAAAACTTCCCCGGGCGCGGTGTCCCCGGAACCGGAAGCCTGAGTGTTAGTCCCGCCCCCTCTCCTAGAGGCTAGGCTCGGTGGCCTGTGAGGTGCATCCATGACGGCACGGGGAACCTCAAGCCGCTTTCTGACCAGCGTGCTCCACAATGGGCTAGGTCGCTATGTGCAGCAGCTGCAGCGTCTCAGCTTTAGCTTCAGCCGCGACGCGCCCTCGTCCCGCGGCGCCAGGTGAGCCGGGAGAAGGGCGTGGGGTGCGACTCCGGGCAGAGGTCACCCTGGGTCAGAGGTCGTTGTGCTCAGCCTTCTGGGGTCCTTCAGGGAGTTCGTGGAACAGGAGGTGTCCCACTTCGCCCGACGGAACCCAGGGGTCGTAATATACGTGAACCCGCGGCCGTGCCATGTGCCCAGAGTTGTGGCCGAATACCGTGAGTGGGGCTGGGAGGAGGCTGGAGGACGGCCTCGGGCGGATTGGCTTGCTTGCTTCCCCTAGTCTGACACCTGACCCTCTTCCTGTTACCCTACCTCCCTTCGGCCAGTTAACGGGGCTGTGCGCGAGGAGAGCATCAACTGTAAATCGGTCGAGGAGATCACGGCGTTGGTGCAGAAGCTGGCGAACCAGTCGGGCTTGGACATAATCCGCATTCGCAAGCCTTTTCACACGGACAGCCCTAGCATCCAGGGCCAGTGGCACCCCTTCACCAACAAACCAACAACGCGGGGCGGAGTGCGTCCCCGAGTGGTCCAGGAGTCTGCCCTAGCGCAATGAAGAGTTGCCCCAACTCCAGTCCCAGTGGAGGTGGTTCTTCCTCTTCTGGTTCAGGGAATTCCAAGCCCATGCAGACAGATGCAGCCCAAGAAAGGGGAAGTTTATGCAAAAGCTTTTGCATGGGATAAAGAGCTGCCTGTTTGTTTTTGGTGCCTACTGCAAGAAGCAATGACTTTGTGTCTCCGAGTTCTTATCCAGTTGACTTTATTGAAAGTCTTCAGGGATTTTACAGGGTCCTCATTTCTGAAATCCAAATTGATAATAGTGATCTCTTATCACAGTGAGGGATTTCAAAGCTGGCTTTTGAAGAATCCCCGATGTCCGATTTCTGCAACCCCTGAGCTAGAGAGAGCTAGCACTTTATACTCTGCTGTGAGCCTTGCATTGGGCTAGGCACTTTATATCTGTGTGAATGTTTGTGTCCACATTAGAAAACAGGTTAATAAAATTGCCCATGGTCACAATTGTGGTATTACTTCAAAATATGTGTATATTACAAGTATAACCCCATTTTTCATGATCATAAAACTAGAAGCAGAGCATATAACCCTTCAGAATGATTAATATCAAAAGCCATATGATTCCCGTATTTTGCCGTGTATAATGGTGCAGTTTTTGGCCCAAATTTGTGAGGGAAGAATAAGGATGTGTATTATACATGAATGGTACTACTTCTTTATCTATATGAATGTTTTTAATTCTTTTATGCTCCTAAAAGTGTTACATAAAATTTCTTGTACCATATGTTAAAAAAATAAATGCTAAAATTCCTTTATAATACAAAAAATAAGTACCTAAATGTAAACAAATACAAATTTGAATTTAAAAAATTGAGACGATTTCCATTTGGAGGCATCTTTGAGCTTGTTGAGTTGGCACCATGAGCAAAGCTCATCCTCCAGAGTTGAAAAAATTTATGGACAAGAAGTTTGTCATTGAAATTAAATGGTGGTTGGGAGTTCCCTGGTGGTGTAGTGGCTAAGGCTTCAGCGCTGTCAGCGCTGCGGCCTGGGTTTGATTCCCAGCCAGGGAACTACCCACCAAAATAAAAAAAATTTAAATGGTGGCAGATATGTCCAAGGAATATTGCGGGGATTTGATCCCTTTATGAATCTTGTGATAGATGAATGTGTGGAGATGGCAACCAGTGGGCAGCAGAACAATATTGGAATGGTGGTAATTCGAGGAAATAGCATCATCATGTTAGAAGCCTTGGAACGAGTATAAAGAATGGCCTTAACAACCTAAATGATTCTACAATGTTAAGAGAAAAAAAACATGACACTGGCCAAACAAGCTATCTCTTCTGCCCCAAGAATGGTATCCAGGCAGCCCAGTCAAGATTCAGCTGTCAGAATGGTTTTCCTTTACCTGTTTTTCCTTTGTTTCCTGTTTTGATTTACCAAGAAAAACGTCTTTTTTTGTGTGAACTTGTGTTTGTACTATGTAGAAAATTATGGATTTTACTTTAATGATTTAAAAAACTAAAAGCAAGAAGAGCCCTTGTCATTTTTTTGGCCTGATCAAAGTTTGTGTAGTGCATTGAAAAAGAAAAATATTGTTATTAGCTTAAAACAAAAGAGTATCTGTTTAAAAGCAATCTCCTTTTTTTTGTGTGTTTTCCCTTTTGTCTCAATGGAGAATCTAAATCTTTTTAATTCCACAGACATACAGACAAGAAGTCCTTTTTGTATCTGCCAAGTGTAGTACCTTCATTTATTTGCTATTAAACTGTTTAAGGAAAAGAAAAATTAAAATGAAGTATTTTTTCCCCTGGGCCAAAAACATGGATGCACATTATACATGGCAAAATACAGTAACCTAGGTCTGACCCTCGGAGAGAGTGAAATGGACAACATCTAGGCTTAGCTGAAAAGGGTGGGAGGAGGGAGGGGAGGGAGAATGGTGAGAAGAGCCGGGAGGTAAAAACCTAGAAACCTTTGTATGAATTCTTGAACCATAGTACTTTCATTTGTTGTACCTTTATCACCATGGTCAATGAATAGTGAGAATCCTAATAAAGGCCTCTGTACCTGCTCAGGGAAGATAGTTTGTAGCTAAGAATCCCAGTTCCATCTGCATATGGTTTGTATGGGGAGCAGTCAACCCTGTAGCACCTTTACCGTCGGCTCAGAAGCCTGTCCCCTGGTGATCAGGGAAAGGCCATTATAGATCAAGCAGACGACTCATAGCTATGGGGAAGAGACTGTTTATTAACCAGCGGGGTAGAGGAGCTGAGCCCAGCCAGGCTCCCCACTCTGTCACATGCCTATTCCACCCACCTGGGTGGTGAGTGGGGGCATTCCTAAAGAAATGTTCTCACAATAAATACATTCATTGTGGGGTGGAGGTGGAGAGGATGGGTGAAGGGCAGTAAAAATCCATGGGATTCCATGTTCCCAGCTACAAAAATAACAGTCATCCTCACCCAAGGGGAGTGGGGGAGCTCAGTCAGGATTTGATTGTCCCTTTGGGGCCTGGAGACTTCAGAGGCCCCTGGACTCTGAAAGTGCCCCGGTGAGGTAGGACAGGGGTGGGAGCCAAGCATCCAAACTCCCAGTCTCTGCCCTTTGCATAGTTCCAAGAACGGGCTTGGTGTGCCAGGTGAGACATCAGATCTCTCCTCTCCCGGCTCTGGTTTAGGGGTAGCAAATGCTTGGTCCCCAAAAGGGAAGCTGGCTCATTGAGTGCAGTATCAGTCACCCGTCCTAAGGAAGTGTTTTCAAGGACAGCTAAACAGGAGGAGAGGGCTCTCCCTCTGAAATGTCCACAGACCAAATCCAACAGAGTAAGTCCGAGGCAGCAAGGGAGGCTCAGAGGTGTGTGTGAGTAGAAATAAAAGCACATATGTATGAGAGGAAGGGACATGCCTGGAACTCTGTCTCTGTCACTCTTGAGAGTGACCAAGGGGGTGGAGGGTTGACTCATAAGAGCTGCACACTAAGGGAGAAGGGAATGATGGTCTTACCTCCCCAGGCTGGCCTAGTCCTAACCTCTTGCCAAAGAGATCACGACATGGGGCTGGGACTAGGGGAGAGGACTAGATAGGATGGGATGTGGTAATTGGGAGGGCATCCAAAGTCCAGAAGAGATAAAACACAAGAATGTACCAGAAGATGGGGGTGGAGGCCCTGCAGCCCAGCCTGTAGACATTCTTCATGTGCACACATGAATGTGCGCATTGCTCAGATGGCTCTGGTGGCTGACAGAGGTCTTGTATCAGGACCATCCAGCACATAGGGCTGTGCAAAGGGTGGTGGCATTGAGGCCATCTGGACCTGCAGAGTCCTGTCTGGGAGAAGAAGGGTTTGAGCAGATGAATGGGGCAGGAGGATGGGGTCCTCTCTTCCCGGGTGCTTAAGTTACAGGGACAGGAACTGGGGCTATAGAACCTGAGGGAGCACCTACCTCTGAGGAGCACCGGTTGGTCTGGGCTGCTCACAGATGGGTCTGTGGAGACTGAGGAGGGGGCTTTGGCTGGGCCTGACTCTGGCCAGCCCTACAGGGACACCAAAAATGTGGGAGAAGGGCCTGGAGTTGGGGATGGTGGTGAAGGTAGGGTGGTTGTGTTGGGGAGGCAGCAGCCCAGCCTGGGGCAGTCAGGCTGGCTTGGAAGAGCATTTGTCCTGGGCTGGGCTCAGACAGAGCTCTCATCCAGGTGCTCTACAAGCTGCGTGTGCTTCCTCTTCTCCAGGATACGGCTGAGCTCCTCTGCAAAGGAGCAGGGCCCCGCCGGCACTCCATTATTGCTCTGCCTCAGGAGCACGTAGCTGCTGCCGTTCATCCTGCGCAGCCGGCTGGGCAGCGCCACCAGCCCATTGGTCAGCTCAGCCGGTGGTGGGGGCGGTGGCGGAGGTGGTGGGGCTGGGGCTCCTTCTCCAGGGATGATCTGGAGACAGCTGCCCTCTAGGCCTCCAGGCCCTTCCCCATCGTCACCCTCATCTTCCTCCCCAGGACACTGGCCTGAGACTGTCTGTAGCTGCACAGCAGAGCCCCCTGCCCTGCCGGCCCGACCCAGTGAGTACTTCCGCCGGTGCCCTCGCCTGCCTCCCCGAAGACAGGCCACATAGAGGAGGGAGGAAGCCAGGATGAGGCAGAGGCCACCAAGTGCAGCAATGGCCAGCACATAGAGCAGCCTCACATTGGGTGGGAGTTGATTGCTAGGCAAAGCAGGGGCTTGTGACGCTGAGGCAGATGTGGCTGGCTGCACCATGAGGCTGTAGGAAGCCAGCAGGGTGCGGAGGCCATTCTCCTCACCGTAGCAGCTATAGTTGCCACTGTGCTCAGGCTGTGTGTCTGTCACCAGCAATCCATCCACACCCACACGGTAGCCATTTTGCCCATCACTCAGGCCCATGCTCCCATTGAGCAGCCACAAGGCCCGGGCCAGGTTGGAAGGCTGGTCACAGGGCAGGAGGACATCATCACCCCGGCGCACAGAGCGGATCTTCATTGGTGGTGGTGGCCCTGGAGGAAGTGGAGGACAGGAGGAGGAGACAATGCCAGCCTATCCCAGGGAGGGCAGCCCAGATGGTTCACTGTTATGTTCCCAGCACCAAGCACAGAATTTGGAATTACGGTGACACCTGTCCAAGCTCTCCGCATTTATGCTCCCATGGGAGGTTCATGTCGGCCCTTCCCTGTGGTTCCAATTCCTGCCTCCTGCCAATGATGCCTACACTCTCCCTCCAGCATAGAGTTCTCTCCTGAGTGTCAGAATTATCTTCTACATGCTGGGCATCAACATGGGGTCTTCTGGATATATTGCAGGAACTAAGGCCAAAACCTCCCTCTCAAACTACACCAGATCTTTTCTCTGAATTGTGATCACCATGAATGTCACTACCACTATGCAGTTGCTTAAGTCAGAAACCTGGGAGTCTCCCTTGCCTCTCTCTCCCCCTCACCTTAGCATGTAACCCTCACCAGGATTCTGCTTCTGAAATCTACCTCCCACCTGCTCACTCCTCTCCCTCCCCAACTGCTGGTCTGGCCCACTCTGGTCCCCTTCTAATCCATTCTCCATGCAGCAGTGGGGTGACCTTTTAAAAACACTCAGCTAATCATGCCACTCCCCTGCCTTAGCACAGGCCCTGCCCACTTCTCCAGCCTCTCTCATTGCTCAAACACCAAGCTTGCTCTGCCTGCTTTTCCCTCTGCTTGGGTGTCATCCTTCTTCTCCTGCCCCCCACTTGCCTGGTTAACTTTCAGGGAGAGAACATAGCAGTCATCAAAAGCACCAACTCCAGTTTCATGGCTTGGAGGCAGGTTCGAATTCTGACCCTACCTCTTAACAGCTGATTAACTTTGGGCAGTTTACGTATTCCACCTGTGCCTCAGAGCCCCTTATCGGGATGGTGATACCTCTCTCATAGGCATGCTGTGAGAATAAATGAGATAGGGCGTGCGAGTGTTTGATCAGTGCCTGGCACATAGTAGGTACTCAGTACATACTAGCTATGATTATTAACTTTTGCTCTTCCTTCAGATATCAGTGCAGTCTCTGATCTTTCTTGGGGTAGTACCCATTATCCTTCAAACCCTTGTCATAGTTGTAATAATAATTATTCCTTTTGTAACAAAAACCAATGGAAATAATATAGTTAATTGTGTGATCATGTGACATGGGTCCCCTGCCCCCAACTTGGCTTTAAGCTCCAGATGTGACAAGAAACTTCCTACCTGGGGCTGTTTCCTTACTTATAACTCTTTTGGGCAACAAATGTTTGTTGAGTACTTACTCTGTGCCAGACTCTGAAGGCGCACACGTGTAGCCACTCCGATACATACATGTGCAAACATGACAGTAAATGGTGAAGAAGACAGGCTATGCACCAGACCCACACACACCCATGAACGTCACTTACCTGTGTCCCTGTTGTGCTCACAGCCTCGGTTTCCTCTCTCTATGTCTTGTATCAGTACTGTCCTGGAGACAGAAGATCAGGACTCATAAACAAGAGGAACTGGGCTTCAATTTGCCCAGTGGAAAAGTCAGTAGGGCTATTAGCAACTATTGGTTCCCACACCCCTTGCAGCTGGTGGGCCTTCCTCCTCCCCTCAAGCCATGATCCCCTGGGCATATGGGACCCTCATACCCCCTACCACCTCCCACATGCTACCCTGGGACCTGTTGGCTATGGTGGTGGCCTCCATGCAAGCATGGGTGCTGGGGTCCCAGGCGCAGTAGGGGTCCCGGGCCAGGATGCAGTCGTAGCAAGAGTGGTAGTGGGAGCAGCTGGACAGTGGTAGCTGGATGACACCACTAGGGGCCCCCACATAGAGGCTATGCTGGGAGCCAGAGAGGACAGTTGATCAGCAATACCCACACTCCTACATACAGAACCCACAGCCACTGCCCAGCCTCCCCATGCCCTCACCCTATTCCAGCAAGGCCATATTGAGGGTCACAAGTCAGGGGCTACCTGCATAGGAGAGATGACCAGATTCTCCACAGATTGAGGTTCCTTGAACACTTGTGTCTCTTCAATAATGTGCATCCCAGAGCTCAGGACCACGGCCTTGTGGATCCAGCCATCAGCTGGTATGAAAAGGGCAAAGGGTCAGACCCCAGCAATGAAAACTACTCTTGGCCCCCTGCAATAGCCTGATGGGACTGGCTTGGGAGTCATAAGGAAAGGGACGGGAATCAGCTGGTAGCAGTTCCTCAAGACATGGGGAACTCTGGTGGTGACAGGAGTCAGCAGTCAACCAAGAGCCAGTGGTCACTGGAGGCCAGTAGTGAAGTGTTCATTGAAGAATCAATATCAGTGGCCACCAGGGTTTTGTGATCAAGGGTCATCCAGAAGGTTAGAGGTCAAAAGGGATTAAGGACAGGTCAGCAGTCACCAGAGGGCCTAGGCCAGGGGTCAGAAGCACCTGTGCCCAGAAAGAGCAGGTCATAAGTGAGTCCAGCAGGCGTGGTGACAGGTGTCCCGGTGAGGTGTGTATAGCGCACACTGCGCTTGAGCAGAAGGGGTCGTCCACGTGTGGGCACCACAGGCCGAGCCATCAGTGGGTGCAACTTCACAAAATCCAGGACCAGTGATGGCAAGTCCTGAGATGAATTGTAGCCTCTGTTGCGCAACGAATCTGTGATGCACTGGGAGGGGTGGGGAAACAGGGGTGGTGAACCTCAGAACTTCCCACAAGGGTACTACTACCCCTCTCAAGGATTCTGTCCCCCTGACTGTCCTCCTGACAAAGCCAGACCTTCCTGTCCCTCCCAGGGGTTCTGTCTGTTTAGCACTGATCCCAGGCCTGGGCACTCACTGAGCCAGGCCGGGGTTCTGGCACCCTGCCCTCATAACGACCCCAGCGTCGGGCACCATCCTGGTATTCCATGTAGGGGCCTGCAAAGACAGCCTGCACCTCACTCAGGTCATAGCGGCAGATGGCTGAGGCCTCCAGGGTCTTCCTAGGGATGAGAGATAGGGGAGAAGATGAGTCACAACTAGTGGAGCTTGCCCCCCCGCCCCCTGCCTAGCCTGAAGCCCACTGTTAACCTGTCCAACCCCAGCTCCAGGCTCACAGGGCCTCCTGAGGGTCAGTAGGCCTCTGTAGCCTCTGGCCCCAGGCGAGCTGGATGTGCCTGAAATTCTCTCTGCAGCCAGCCCTCCCAACAATGGATCCTGCCCCAACCTCACTGACCAGTGCTCCAGCCCCTATGCTGTCCCCAGTTCCTTGCCTCCCCACTGTCCCTGCACTGACCACTGTGTGGTCAGCGTGAAGGCTGCATAGAAGTGCGTGCGAGCTGAGGTGTCAGCGTCCAGGCTGCAGACACCACGTAGTGTCTCATACTGTGGAATGTGGCAGATGAGACGCGCCTTTAAGAAGGAGGTCCACTTCTTCTGCAGGATCTTCCTCCCTCCCAGGTCACCCTGGGGAGGCAGAGACATGGGGTCAGGGGCCAGGGTCAGCAGTTCAGCCTCTACACCCTTGCCCCAATCTCAATCGTAGTCACCTTGCACACACGGGCCACACGGGCCACACGGTGGCTGCTGCGGCTCTGGGCAAAGCTGCCAGAGCCCTCCTCAGCAGCACGCTCCGTGAAGAAGTAGTAAATCTTGTCATCGTCACCCACCGCACTGGCCTTGCTTTCCCGCACCAGGACGGAGAAGACAAACTCAGCATCTGTGGGTGGGGCAGTTCAGGTGGCTTCTGAGTCAGGCTGGGGGTTTCTCCTCTGCCCACCCTCACCCCACTTCAACACACAGGAATAGCCAGGCTCACCTGGGAATTTGGGGATATAGGATGGTCAACTGCCCAAAGGAGTAACGATCAAAAAATAGTCCCCTGCCCCCCATCATCCTGTGCCTCATGCTCCTAACCATTGAGCCAGTGCATGGGTGCCTCCTCAGTCCTCAGGGAGTGTGGGTGGCGGCTCCGGCGGATATCAGGAATGCTCCGGAACTCATAACGTGTGGCTGTGTAGAGCCCGCCATCTGAGGCAGGGATGTGCCAGGCATGAGACATGTCACATACAACAATGCACATAGCACCCATGGGTGGAAAGTCCTAGCAATGACATCCATGTCCCATAAACTGCATGCTTATGGATTAGGGGCTCGCTCACCGATGATGAGACCTGTGAAGCCACGGGCTGGGTCATAAGGACACTTCTCTTTCCCCTCCTCAAAGCTGGTTGGCAAGGTGAAGGCCTCAGCATCCTGGAGAAATGAGAGTCCATTAGTCAGTAGTTCCACAGACAGGCAGTCTGGAGTCAGGGACCAGAGATGAGGGCTGGGGCAGGCATACTCACAATGGCTGCACAGAGGGGCTGGAAGGCGTGAGTCCCGCATGCATAGAGGTGGGTGGCATTGAGCCTCTGTAGTAATCGCACGTGGTTGAAACACTCGGTCTGTGGGTTTGGTGGAGGAGGGCTGTCATTAGGGTCCTCTTCCAGTGGTCCAGCTTCTTAGTCTGGCTCTTATCCCCACCCACAGGACACACAGTTCTTTCCAGGATCCCAGTGGGTCTTCTCACTGCCCAGAATACAGGCTATTCCCTGGAACTCACTGTCCTTTGCCCTCCCAGTGGCATGACTCGTCTTTGCTACTCTATCTCTCAGATTACCTGATACACTCTGCCACCTTCTGTATGTCCTGCACCCCCAGTTCAGGGGCTCCCAGGCTCTTACTGCCCTAAAATGCTTCTCTCACATCTCCTGATCAGCAATGTCTCCCAATATGGGAGCTCCCACACCTGCTTTGGGGTGACACTACCTAATCTATCTCCAGGCTCCCATCCTCTCTCCACCCAATATCCCACAGACATATCAAACTCACTTGTCAGAAAACAAGCTCATCCCTTCCTCCCTCCTCTGAATCTTCCCTCCTAAACCTGTTCATCCAGTCTTTCCCACCTCTCTTCATCTGTGTATCCGATTACACATTCAGAACCCAGAAGTCATCCTTGCTGCTTCCCATTCCCACTCCTACCTACATCAGTCCTGCTCCCTGATTAAGCCTCTGTCCTAAATGTCTCTTGACTTGGCCCACTTCCCCTCCACTGCCCCCACCTAAGTCCAAATCACCACCATTATCTCTTCCCTGAACTGCAATGACCACCTGACAGCTGTCCCAATCCTCTGCCACTCTTTATAAAAATGACTTGTTTATTCAGTGAATGAGGAATATATGCACAGCATACATTCAAAAGGTACAAAGGGATATGTTGTAAACAGTCTCCTTTTTATCCCTGTTGCCTTCAAAGGAGACTATTACCACTGTCTGAAGTTTCCTTCCAGAGATGTTCTGCCAATCAGCACACTCTTGCAACCCACTTTCAAAGGCATATTTTAAAAAATGTAAACCAGATCATTGGCGCTGCTGTATTTAAAAACCTTCAGTGGCTCACCAGAGTCCAGAACATAGAGTCCCACATGCTCCTGGCCCTGCCCTTTACTGTGGCCTCATTCACCGTACCCCAGCCACACTGTCCTTCTCTGCCCATCAAATGCCTAAAGCTGCTGCCCTCTTGACTTCTATGCCTGGTTAATGATTTCCTCCTGCTTGTTACCCAGGGTTTGAATCCACGAAGGCCTCTTTGTCTTAACCCCCCTCCCTCGCCAGGTGCAGTACTTTGGCATCCATCCCTCCTCTCCACCAGCCTGGCCAGGCCCTCCTCATTTGACCCACATGGTGTGGTGTCCTCAGTCTCTCCACTGCCTCTTCTGCCTCCAGACTCACTCCATTTTAGTCCATCTAGTGCCTGGGGCCAGATAAATATTATTATAGCAGCGTTTCCCCAAGATGTTTACATTTAATAAAGTGGGGAGGAGGGAGGAATTCTGTGGTCAAATAAGTTGGAAAACACAGGTAAAACCTACCTTTACTGGGAACTTCTTAGAATCCTAAGGGTGTTTCTGTGCCTTGTGGGACTAAAATGTATGCAGCATTTCCCAAACTTATCTGACCACTAAACCCTTCTTTTGAAAATTACTGGTCCTCAGAACATGCTTTGGGAAATGTTCTTTCTACCCAAAGTGTGGTCCAGGGAACAGCAGTGCCAGCTTCACCTGGGAGTTTGTTAGAACTACAAAATTGGGCCCTACCCAGACCTGCTGAATTAGCATCTGCATTTATAATATACCCATGTGAGTCATGTGCATATTAAAATTTGAGAGTCCCTAAAGTGTCAAATGGTGAAGGTGCCTAAGGTCACAAGATAAAGTCCAAACCCCCAGCTGGGCAGTTACAGCCCTCCATGATCTGGGCTCCATTGGCCTCACCAGCCCTGTTTTCTACCCATGCTGCACTGGGAACTTCCTTTGATGGAAGTTCCTAGAGGCACCGCTTTAAACCCAGCTGTCCCAGCACCACCCGACTCACTGCATCAGAACCCCTGGGCTGTTGAACCTTGGGAACAGGTATTTTTAGAAGGCTCTCAGATGGATCTGGTACACAGCTAGATGTGGGACCCCTGCAGACACCCTGTCCTTTAGCCAGAAAGGACTGACACTTCACCACGGCCTCTCCATGGAATACTGGGTACTTGAACTACTCCTTGACCAAAGCCTCATTTTTCTCCTGTCTGAAATGGAGGATAATATTATTTCATAACGTTATTTTAGAATTAGGTGATAATAGCTAAGTCAGTACTTAACTAGAAATGAATTATAGTTAACATGATTATTATTGGGAAGCCCAGAGGATTAAGATACCGTTGCAGACCAAGCTAATAGGTCACCAGATGTTTGGATTAGCAGTGCTGCGCCTGGGACTTGCCACTCCAATAGCACTTACAATGTTTATTGTGGTTGTTGCAACTGACTGGCTGATTGTTACCTCCCATTGGTGTCCCCACCAACTCTGAGGAGAAGGAAGAAAGGAGCTGGGGACAGGGCAGAACCACAAACCTGATTATTTTTCCCTTTTTGATGACATTTTCTTTGCATCTCTGGGGAGGCCTCCCAGTGGATCTGGAGAGGAGGAAAATGGAGAAAGGCTGATGAACTGACCCTCATACCCTTGCCTTTCCCTACTACCTATGGGACTAGGTGATAGGACCCCCAGGGAACTGGGGGAATTGGGTGGGGGTAAGTTTCAGGAGGAACATTGGATTAAGGGAGACCCAGGCTGAGAAGGGCAGCACTGTCTGACCAGGGGACTTTGGAAGGCCGGTAGGGTTTCTAGGCATCAGAGGTCCTGAGGAGCTGGGTGAACATGGGACATCCAGATCCCAGGGGCTGACCTCTTTGTGAGCCCCATCTCCTATGTCACGAGCATTGAGAGAAAACAGGGCGCCTCGGGCTCCCACCAGCAGCCTTGCGGAGGCCTCCTCCAGCAGCAAAGTTGAGTAGTTCTGGGCTGGGCCCTTGAAGTGCTGGGTCCCAGAGAGCTCTGGAGAGAGCAGGAGCTGTGAGCCCAGGTCTGTGGCTGCCTCCCCACCTCCAGTCCTGCTGCCTTTTGAGGGTGGGGGGAGTCTAACCTTCATAGGGGATGGTCATCCGTGGGGTGGCATCTAGTTCTCTGGATGGTCTCCGCAGTGAGGGTCCAGGGACTGCAGTTGCTATGAGGAAGCTCAGGAGGAGGGGCGAGAGCCTCCCCCACATCTTCCTGGGGAGGCCCAGACCAATAAGACCCTCAAGGAGAGCTAGGGCCAGAGTCAAGGGGATGACGGGAAGAATAGTCAGGGAAGAATAGTCAGGTCCAGGGAGGTCACTTGGAAGGTCAGGAGTCATGGGGCCAGGGAGGGTCCTGGAATTGGGGGGACATGGAATCACAGGGTTGTGAGGCCATGGAATCCCAGGTAAGAGGTCAGAGGGAAGGATGGATCACACGCTGTCTGTCTGCATCAAATACAAACACCACGGTGAGAGGAATTTGTGGGGTCATAGAGGGGTTGTAGGTCACTGATAGGGTGACCCTGCTCCGACAGCAGGGCTGTCCTGGTTCTCTGAGGTCCAGTTTCTAAAGAAAAAACAGGGGGAAAAAAAGCCCTTTGATCTGTGTGTGGGTAGAAGGTAGATGACATTACCCCCAGACTTCAGAGGGTACTGAAGGGCGGAGGCCCAGCATCCACAGAACTCCCAAGTCAGGACTGACTCGCAGTCATTCTCATGCAGGAAGCTGGGTGAAACTCATCCTCTTTACAAGAGCCTAGACTCCCCCCAGCCCAAACCCAAGGTAACAGCCCTCCTCAGACCATGTCAGAGGCTTAACTAGGCCTCCATCTTGGAGGAGCTCGGGGTCTCAGGGAGAATGCCTCCCAGCAGTGAGACCCAGCTGCATAGCAGCTGCCCTTGCTGCCTGCGGGGGTGATTTATACAGGAAGGCCTGGGCAGAGACATTTAATGGGCCTTTGTTTATTTTGTCCTGTTTTCCTTTTGTTTTTTCTTCTCCCTGGCCTGAGAGCTCCCTCTGGAATTTCTCTTTAATTAGATACTTCTCCTCAGCATTCCTGTCTGAGGGGGTGCACATCTCCGCCCTACCCGTTTGAGTCTACTGCACCCACTGGCTAGGCATCTTCCTGGGCCCCCACCTGCAAACAGGCACTCACAGACATTGGGGGCACATGTGGGGCCCACTGGCTATATGTGTGCAATGTCTGTGCAGGAGGAGGCTGTGGTGTGAAAGGCAAGTTAATGGAGACGAGACAATGAGACATGGAAAAGGCGAACAATGCGATCCCTGAGCTCTAGGCCACCTTCCCTGGCATATCTTGGATACTGTTCGCACACCTGGACCCTCCTTTAAGCCAACCAGCTGGGGATGCATTGAGGGTAGGTTACAGGCCTCCTCTGAGTAGGCTGACCATACATACCATTTTAAACAGGACAGTACCCTTTTTTTTTCTGTCCCATTTAAGAGTACAATGGTCAGCCTAGTCTCACTGGGCTAAATTCAAGGTCAGTAGGCTGACTATATGTTCTGTTTTAAATGGGACAAAATAAAAAAAAAATGGTACTATACCGTTTAAAATGGTACATACGGTCAGCCCACCTCTGAGTCCTGTAACAGGCCTGATCTCTGAGGTGGTGCCTGAAAGGCTTCATGAGCTGGGGTAGGTGTGGAAGAAGACTAACCCACCCAGTCTCATCAGATGCTCACAGACAGGGCCAGAGGGGTCACTGGCCTCTTCTCTCCCTTCCAGGTCAAACATTAACCATGTGGCCTTGAGGAGAGCAGAGGGACCAGGAGCTGGCCAGAGGGAGAATAAGAATTTGGAGCATTTATTCCAAAGGTAAAGGTCACCACTATAGTGAGCACAGCCCAGAGGGGGAGAATGGAGTATGAGTAGAGAGAAGAGGGTCCCTGGACCACAGAAAGGGTATCAGCTACTGGTTTAGGGGCTGGGACAGCAGGATGCCGCAGGCAAACTGCCCATGCTCCACCCCTCACTGTGGAGGCACACCTGTTTACCTTTGGGGCCTCCTATTTGCTTAGTGCAGAAGGAGTGGGGAGCCCTACGGCTAAGAGGGATCATTCTCTAGGATTGGGCAGGAGGAACACACCCCAGGTCAGAGGAACCACTCAGAGTGTGGTACATGGCACACTTACACAGGTTTACACAAGAGTCATGTGTCCACAGGAGGGGGAAGTACATGCATCCAGGTGCACATACACACATATTCCCGGGAGGGCTATGAACCCCTGTACTTCCAGGACAGTCATGCACACACATATTCATAGGTTGGTTTGTGCATATGCCCATTCATTCAGCAGGTCACACAGCCTCAGAGGTTGACAAGGAGGGTTAAAAACCCACTCACGTGCATATGAAGGATTGTACACCTATTTCAGGAGGCTCCTCCACATACATACATATGTGGAGGGACATGCACACAAACTCATTGATACGTGGGTCAGGTGCTGTGATGTTCACAGAAGGGTCAAGTACATGTGTGTTCACACAATCCTCAAACGCACAATTAGGTCTACACAGAGACAAGCATATGTGCATACAGGGGTCCAGCTCTCACTGCTGGTTTGGAGGTTGCCAGTGCCCATCAGTGAGGGTGAGGTGCAGTGCAGAACCCCGCCTTCCTTCCTGAATGTCCCAATTCTAAGGCTAGATTCCAAGTGTGTGTGTGTGTGTGTGTGTGTGTGCGCGCGCTCAAATGGGATGGGTGCATGGGTCAAGGCCACTCTGCAGCGGAGAGAGGAGTACCTAACCCAGGTGGGAGGAGACCCCTAGTTTTAGCAAAGGAAATATAGAATGGAACATGCAACTTAGCACTCTACTCCCATGCATACTGCAGTTCTAGATATGGAAGTTGAGCCTGATCGCCCAGCTCCGACTTAACCTGTTGGAAGAGAGGGCGGGGCTAAATGGGGGGGCGGAGTTGCCCCCCCTCACCAGTGACAACAAGGCTTCAAGGTCTCCAGTCCACACCCCACACTCCACCCCCAGTTCCATCTCAGTTTGGGTTCCTCCCAAGGGCTAGTCCCCTGAACTCTGATCACATTCCCACTAGGCAGATCCTAGGGCAGAGATTACTGAGGAGGGGAGACCCTCCCCCAAAACAAGATCAATGTAGGATCAGCAGGCTCTCGACCTTCATCCCAAATCTCCCTCTGCTTAGTGTAGGCGGTATCTCCCTCTGCCCAGTAGGATGGTGGTCTTTCCTGGTCTGAGAGCCCCTCCCCCGCTACCTCCTTCCTCCACCATCTCCTCTGCTTCAACCTTTTTCTCAGGTCTAACCTCAGTCTCTACTGCTGCAGGTCGAGGACATGCTCTCCTTCTGTCCCGCCGGACTCCAGGAGACGTGACCCAGATCCCTGGGAACACTGTTCGCCACGCGGGCCCCCGCCCCGCGCCTGTCCCCTACTCCGCGGTGGCAGGTCTGCACCCAGCACGGCCCGAGGCCTGGCCCGCGCCCCTATAGAGCCCTTATGCGGGACCGGGGGACTTAGCGATGAGAAAGGCCTGGCCCAGTTTGGAGGGTTAGATGGATGTGGGGAAGGCCTGGCCCGGCCACCGGCCTCCACCCCAGTCACCAACGCCGCCCGCACTCCCAGCTTCTCTCACCTTTGCGCTCGGATCTGCGAGCCATAGAGACGGCGGCGCGCTGCTCCGCGGCCCCAAAGCACCAGCTGCGGGAGGAAGGGGCCGCGGCCGCAGGTGGGGCGGGGTGGAGGCGGAGCCGGGGGTGGGCGGGGGCCTGGAAGGCGGGACAAGGAGGCGGGCCCGGTAGGGTTGGGTGATGGGAAGCGCGCTGCTCTCCAGTTGTGCGACCCTATACAATGAAGACTTTTTAAGGCCAAGGCTCACACACAGCCCTCTGGCATCTGGCGTCTTCCGCCCCCATGGGCCGCGGCCCGGGTATCGTCCTCCGGTGTTGGCCTCACCACCCGCAGTTCCCTCGACGGCTTCTAGCCCGTTTTTCTCTCGTCTCTAGCACTAGGACTCTTCCGAGTTTCCTACTGCTAGGGACGTGCAAACCTGTCCTCTGAAGGCTTAAAACTCTCCGAGGGCCTGACCTCACTTCTTGCGCTCCGGCCACCCCCTTCTGCTCTCTGCCTAGGGTGCGGAGGAACACATTAGGTAGAGACCAAGCGTTGGGGCATCCCTGAACACAGAACAGGGTCTTGATTCTCAGCTCAGGGGCCCAGGTCACCTGGTCCTTCAGTCAGGTTTGGGTTGTTGAAGGGGGTCAGGCCCAGAGGGATGAAGTAACAGTGCGACCAGAAGTCCACACAGAAAATGCTGTTTTTCTGGATAAGTAAGCCACAACCTGTCCACTCATCCAAATCTTAGACATAACCAGGGGGCACTTTCTCAGGGACTGGGTCACTCAGACATCTGCCTTCCCTTTCAGCTCATCCTGCAGATCTTTCAGCGAACTCCTCTTAGGCAACAAAATATCCTGTCCTTCTTAGGCTCAGTCACCTTACTCATCAGCAATCTAGGAAGCCCTCTCATAATCAACTCCCCATCTAGGATGGTCTTCCTATACAGTCTGTGGCCCTGAAGGTTCCCCTAAACTCAGGCTATGCCTCCTTCCCACTGGCTATTAAAGACCCCTCTAGGGTTTGACTCAAACCACAGCTGTAGCTATGACCTGGCTCTCTCTCTCATCCATGACTGTAGTGATATGAGCCCAAGGGCAGGACTAAAATGATGAGGACCACAGGAACATAGGTAGCTGACTCTTGCATGTGCCTAGGAGTCTGCGCTCTGTAAGGACAGAGGATGTGTGTGTGTGTGTGTGTGTGTGTGTGTGTGGGTGAGGCAGGGGGGCAGCGGCGGTGGAGGGGACATGGCATTAGACAGATGATTCCTGGCTTTAGCGAGAGTGAAGAACACTCAAGGGGCTGTCATTATTTAATTCAAGGGACCCTGGGAAAGACACACCATCCGTCTTTTCTGAATTCCCAAAGCTCAGTTTGGCACTTCATCCTATACCATCTCACAGTTTGGGCTGCTGTGTGACTACAGACTGCTAGACAGCAGGGCCCACATCACACTTCCACCTCCCTCAGCACTCTGCCACTAAGATGTGTGTGTCTGTGGAGGGGGAGGTAGCTGGGGAGACATGCTTATGTTAAAGTGTACAATACACACATTTACAAGGAGTGCCCAGCTTCATTTATAAAATTCCACCCTCATTCTATCCTTAGGGATTAGTAGCTTCATTTTATAGATGGGAAGACAGTTTCTAAGAAGTAACTTTCCTTGAAATTAATCTTGTATTTACAGAGAGGACAATCTGGACTGGCAGAGCCTGAGAAGAGGGAAGCAGGGTTAAGCCCTGAGGGGCATTATCAGGGCAAAGGCAGAAATGGGCAGATTTGAGTTGGGGCAGTAAACAGAAGGGAAAAGGCATGAGAGAGGAAGGTAAGTTTGATTTATGAGATGGGAGGGTTCCTACTAGGAAACAGAAGGGAAAAGTCAGCAAGTTGTTTGGAAAAGACCACATAAGAAAATCCTGAAAGAGCAACGAATTGAATAAGGAAGTCCAAGCCGGTAAGACTGGGAAAGGCACGGGCTAAGCAAGACTATCTGCGATCTGCGATCCCGTGGCAAAGTGGGCAGGGGTAACAGTGGAGGAAGAGCAGGAACATTGCCAGCTGCACAGTACCAGACAGGAGAGAAGTTAAACTGCGGGGGTCGGGGGGCAGCGGGCTAATGGACACAGCTCGTGTTCTCACCACTCGCAGTGTCGATTTTAGGTAACTCAAGAGGTGGCAAGTAGGCCAGCGATTTGGTGGTAGGTTCAGCATCCCACCCACCCACACTCTGAGGCAAGCCCTTTTCCTCCAAGGTGCTCTGATGGCAGACAGCTTCCAAATGAACAAAATGTGTAACTCACGATGCTGACTCAGCATGGCACTTCCTAAAATGTAGTTGGGCAGTTACTTTAGCATCTCTGATAATACAGATTTAGACGACAAGCCATTTCTCTCTGCTGTCCTTCCACTTCAATCTCTAAATCTAATGAAAAAATTAGATGTGATGGTAATGAATGGAACCTTTCTATAGGAAACTTGTTTAATTGATAATACTCTTTTGTAAATCAAGCTGATAAAATATGAAGGGAATACTGACTTGAAATCAAACCAAGAAATTAATCCAACCTAGCCATGAATGTTTCCTGGGACACAGGCAGGTCATTCTTTGAGCAGGTTGTTACTCATGCTTCAAGTCACTATCTTGGCTGCTTCACAAGGTGGCTGTGAGAGGATCTCATCTGAAAACCTTATGGTGTATTTCACAAGCAGAACACAAATGTAGGCTTTGTTTCTGCCAGGCTATTCTCCCCAACTATTGTAGGATAAAGTGGCTGAAGGCCGTGACGGTTGTCCTCAGCCACCTACATACCAGCATTTGGCTTCCCACTTTGTACAGAGCAGTTACCTACTACAGCAGGGATCCTAGGTGAAGTGGGGGAGGTATGTACTCCTGAAACTTGAACAGAGGCTAGGCTCCCTGAGGCAAAAGAACTCTGGGCTAGTCAAGTTGTCCTGCTTTTTGTTCCTGCTTTGCCATCTCCACCTCTGGTTTGCCCAGCATTCTCCCTTTAGGTGGTGTGATCTTTATTTTGGCCACATTACAGCTGAGGTGCTTCTTCAGGAGGGACTGTCTGTCACCAGTGCAACAATGCTGTAGTCTCACTGTATGTTCCTCAGAAGCCTGTTTTTGCTTGAGTTTTCCTCCCAGCTAGTCGTCTTGGAGTCAGACCCAAAGCTGGGCCTTTTGTTTTGCCCTCCTTGACTCCAGCCTGGGGAATGGTTAGCAATGAAAAGGGAGTGTCAGGGCATGTTCACAAATGCTGGAAAACCACCACCCACCACTCACCACCCCTTTCTCAGCTTTAGCATGCTGGGCTTTAAAAAAGTCACAAAACTTCATTTTTTACCAGGAGAGACAGAGCTGGACAGAGAAGCCTCTGGGGCTCCCTGTCAGAAGGAACAGGCACATGTACACTACAATTTTAAGAGATATGGTTTGCTCAGATGTCAGTAAACCCCAAGTGCCTTAAGATTAGTTTTATCATCTGAGAAGAGCTTCAAAATAGAGCTAAATATAACAGTTAGCATTTATTGCATTCCTCCTATATGCTAACACTTTTATGCATTAGCTCATTTAGTCCTCACAAACTCAGGTAGACACGGTTACTGTTCCTTTTAACAGATGAAGAAACTAAGGCTTCAAGAAGTAACTTGCCAAAATCAAACAGGTGGAATGGTGAATCTGGGATCTGATGTCAAGACTAAGGGCAAGGTCAAGGCTGTGCTGCCTACCTCCTAGTAAGTTGTTAGGCGGTGACTCTACTTTTGACTGGGCTGTCATTCCTGCCCCTGGAAGTATAATGCTCACAGGCAGTCTTCTCCTAACTAGCCTGTTAGAAGGGAGAAATACTTGCATAGTTCTGGAACCCAAGGCCACAGGCATCCATGCCTAGGCCCTTCTATGAGTTCATGAGAACAGCTGCTCCTGTGAAGCATCAACCTGTGTCTCCCAGCAGCTGGCATATCCAGAGCTGTATCTGCTTGGCAGGTTGGAGGTGACCCTGAGCCGAGCCTCTGCATTGTATGGCTTCTCCTTTCTGGGCTCTAGAAAAAGGGGGCAAGGCCACAGGTATTCTTTTCCAGTCCTCTTTGCCCAATAACAAAGCATTTTCACCTGGATACCAGAAGGAACAATTTATGAGAATTCCATTTGTGTTGTTCACCACTGAATCCTCACCCAATCCTAAAGAGTGTCTAGAATAGTAGGCACTCAGTAATTGTTGAATGAACATAGTGAATGAGGTAATGCAAAAACTGAATTCCTGACTGCAAAGTATACAGCAAATTATTAACTGGGTTATAATGAGTGAACTGTGTACAAATACAGCTTTATGTGTTCTAGAAACAGGACACATTAAGCTAAAAAACTGGAGAATCCAAAGGAAGCGGAAGGAGAACAAACAGGACATTCCAGATATTTAACCATTCCCACTCGCAAACAGATATTACCAAACACATGTTCAAACTGAGAAAAAGCCATTTTAATAACACACATACATTCATAGGACTTTAAACAAGATGTAGTATAAAATCTTAAAAATAAAAGGAAAGAAAAAGGAAATCTGCATTTACTTGTAAACTGCCTAAGAGATGGTGGATTAACTGGCTGACACGACTGCTCAAGGAAAACAAACACAGAGATAATGAGGTGCACCAACACTGTTAATGAGTAAGAACTAACAACTGCAGATCATGCGCTACATGCCCAGCCACCTGTACCCTAATCTTGCCTCCTTAGAGACAAATCAGGACAGTCCTTCCCTAATTCTCCAACTCAGTCACTCGTTAATGGGTCACCTCTTCAATTTTTACTTTTTTAAATTTAGAAATTATTCTTGGTTTAAAGACTCCACACATTATTACTGGCCAGTCCCCACCAACTACACTTGTTTTGACAGAAATAAAAATGCAAATGCTCCAACTGAGCCTAGATGACAACACACCATTTCCTATCTTTCACATCTGGGGAGATTTTTGTGAAGTCAAAAGCAAGCTATTACTTGTATCTGAAAACAAAACAAAATGCCAACCTTCCAAAAGGTGACAAAGGCACTACTGCCATCAGGAGATAGACAGAAAATGTACAAATGCTGTTACTTTACTGCTACATAGATGCATTTTGTGCATGGAAAGCCTCTTCACTTATATAACTAATAGAATTATATTTTCAGATCACAAGAAAAGCAGTTTAGAAAAGGCAAAGAGTTACACACAAAAGCACAAACACTTAGAAGTACCTTAATTTTCAGCTTGCAATAAGGGTAATAAGTATGACATACATATCCAGAAAATTAGACATGGTGATTTTTGGCATAGTAACATCGCCAAACATACCACCACTCAGTGCAAGCTTTGTTTGCCAAGTCCCAAAAGTGGCCTGACATTCTCTGTGCAATGAACATTTTCTCCCCCACTACCATCCCATTCACTGGGTGGGCGACAACAGCAGGAGGGAGACACAGCATGGGGACCAAGAGGGAGAAGGATAATACTTGATTTGGGGGAAAAACCATGGACTACTTGTGCTAGGAGAGAATCACAACATTTTTATGAGAACCCAAATGCAAATACTGACTGAATATGACCTGGAGACTGAAGACATCCAGAGTCATAAATATAAGAGCCCAAACCAAAGTTTGGCCATTCATTTTTTTTTTAATTAGTTTTTATTGTTAGACTTATTGGCCATTCATTTTAAAGGGACAGATGAAAGATTTTTGTCTAATGAAGAAAGAGAATTAAAAATAGGGATTTTTCTGGTTGGAACTGCTAAAATAAAAATGTATCAAAGTGGTCTTAAATGTGATGGGCAGTTATTTGTTGAAACTGCAATACAAAAGGGTCACTTAAAAAAAAACCTGAATAACCCACTTGTCCCCCCCATCAATGTACACAATTAGAAAATATTTACACACTGTAATTACAAGCAATATAAGCAGTATTTTATACTTTGAGATTTTGTACACTTTACACAATGCAAAATGAGAAAAATATGAACACTTATAAAATTACACACAAATAATGTATCTACAAAGTACTAAATTACAGAGAATGAAAGCCCCCATTGTTAGGCAGATAGATGCCAGAGTTTCAAGCTTCTGTCAAACGTAACTCTTTGTATCTATCTCATTAACCATAAGTGGCATTTTCTAACAAAACCCTTGAGAGGTAGTATCAAGATAATAATACTCTTACCAGTAAACTCAACACAGAATAAAACTTTTGTTGGTCTGACTCTTGTAGCCTCAGTCAGGGTTCTTTTTTTTTTTTAAATGTTCCAGGTAGAAGTCATCCTAATGATTTAATTAATTAATTAATTAATGTGGGTAGTCCCCTGGCTGGGAATCGAACCCAGGCCGCAGCGTTGACAGTGTCGAAGCTTAGCCACTACACCACCAGGGAACTCCACCAGGGTTCTTAACTTACTTAAGTCTTTCCTACAAAATCTCTAACTGCTCAATGCTTGACATGGGCTCAAAAGTTACTGATGCTATTTTAAATGATAAATTTAAGCTAAAATGGTTTTTACTGCTAAGCCTCAATTTAGAGGTAGAAAGCTATTTTTCAAAATTTATTTTCTCCCCTCTCAAACTACAAACATCAAATTCGATTCCCTTTCCCTAATCATCTTTCCCCCCATAATGGGGGACAGAGTGCTCAAGATAGTAAAGTCATCCAAGTCAATGTTGAAAGGGAAAAAAAAAAAAGCTGGGATTCTCTTTTAAGAAACAAAACCTCCTAAAAGGGACACTCAGTCAACAAAAGAATTTTTCAGTTAGTTAGTAAGAGTCTATTACTACCAAAGGCTTCAAAGGACCCTTGGGCTAAGACCAGCATGTGCACTTTTACTAACCCTCCACCATTTAAACCAAAGGGTGGCTTTCCAGTGTTTAAGAATTTAGAGCAGCTGTGGTTTTCAAGTGCAACAACTTTAAAATACAAGCACACACACGCATGTGTGCACACACCCATGTGTACAGTGTTCTAAAGAATAAACACCATACAGGTCTCTGCCAAGGCTATATACTCATGAAGATAAGGTTTTTGGAAACCTGTCCATATCTTTAAGTTTTTACAATACAGACTTCTGTAATATGGCTACCAAGGGGCCAGAATTCTAAGATTTTGCCAAGATTCTAAGATTCAACCAGTATTTTAAAACAAATCTGCTGGAGAGACATGAAAAACAAATTGCATAATGAATGTTTTGGCGTTAAAATAGAGTCAGTATTTTAGCTTGTATCTTATAGCTTAATATCTTCCCCTTAAGGGGTCTGATAACATATCAAATTTCACTTTTTCAACTGTTTAAATGTATTTTAAAAACCTAACAGATTGATAATCTTGAATCCTGAAGAAAAGAAAATGCATGGATTAACTCCCTGTGGTATATAGGAATTACAGAGGAGATTTATCCTTTTTATTATTCAATTTAGTTGTAAGCTTTCCCTGTGAGTCTTAAAACAACCAACAGGAAAATTAAACCCAACTGGAACTTGGTCTTGGTTTCCATGTCCAACTCAAGTTTGTCCAAACTCTTTTTTACATATTTCCTGTGATTATCCAAGTGCCACAAATACAAAAATTAAAAAAAGAAAGCTAACTGGCTTACAATTTAATAGAGGAGTTATTAGGGACAGGTTAGACATGCAACTATTAGCTGCTTCTATTCCCATTACAGCATTCTGCTCTTTTAAAAGGCCAATTGCCTTAATTAAGCAGATCACATTTCATATCTGCTTCAAAAATGGCAATTTCCTCATTACCAGCTTCATACTAGATATTCGAGTAGCTCTTTTGCTGAACATTTTCTTAGCATTTTGCTGGATTTTGTAGTAATCCTCTCTACTCCTCTAGGAAAGGCTCTTACTCAATTCTTCTTGGTTCACATTTTGACTCTGTAGCTACTGTTAAGAATCTGGTACCCAGAAGTCATGAAGCTGCCCCTAGAAAAGGGAAGGGAAAAAAAAGGATAAAGGAAAAACAGATTATGAATTATATAAAACTTCTAATCATTAGACAATAGGCTTTGATAACGAAAGTAATAATTTTATTAAATCTTTATATTGTACATTTCTCTAAAAAGTTACGGTAATCAGATTCAAGTTTCACGTTTTGTGGTCTAATAATATAAGTATATAAGATGTTTTCTCCTCACCAACGCATACATGTAGAGAGTCATATTTAAGATTAAGTAAAATGATAAGCTGATTAACAAAGTTTTGCCTTTAAATTCTGTTTTAATGCCACATCAGCAAAGATGGCTGGCCTAAAAAGAAGTCTGAAGTTAGAAACAACAAAACATTAGCTTAAGATTTCTCAACACATCTCTAAAAGGGTGTGCTTATCTTATCAAGGACAACAGCAGCAAAGGAGTCAAAATATCAGTGTTCCTGTTACTTTGGGGGGGAAAAAATGCCACTTCTCTGCCCTATCTTACTGGACCAGCAGCACTGGTATTAATCTGAAAACCTGGTAAAAATGCAGAATATCTCAGTCCCACTCCAGACTCACTGAATAAAAATCTGCATTTCAACAAGTTCCTAGTTAATACTTATGCACATTAAAATTTGAGAAGCATTATTTTAGACAATCCCCTATCAGTTCATTTGTAAACAAGCAGGATGGCAGACTTAATTGTAGGTAATTAATGCCCCTGTTAATAAGCAAAGTCTCCTTAGATATGACACCAAAAGTATAAGTGATAAAAGAAAAAAAAAATCTGTAAAACTGGACTTAGTCACAATTAAAAACTTTTGTTTTACAAATGATACCATAAAAACAATAAAAGACAACACACAGAATTGGAGAAAATATTTGCAAATTATATTCTTATAATTTAATAATAAAAAGATAAAATCCAATTTAAAAAATGGGTGAAGGATTTGAATAGACATTTCTCCAGAGAAGCTATATGACCGGTCATAAGCACATGAAATGCAAATTAAATTAATGCAACATCATTAGTCATTAGGGAATGCAATTTAAAACCACAGTGAGATTCCACTTCCAACCCTCTACTATGATTTTAGTAAAAAAGACAGATAAAAAGTGTTGGCAAGAACATAGAAATTAGAAATCTCATGCATTCTGGTGGGAATGTAAAATAGTGCAGCCATTCTGGAAAACAGCGTGGCAGTTCCTTGAAGTTTTTTTTTTTTGTTTTTTTTTTTTTGGGCGGGGGAGGGGGGCAGGGGGGGTAGTTCCCTGGTGGGGAATCGAACCCAGGCCACAGCATTGAGAGCGCCGAAGCCTAGCCACTACACCACCAGGGAACTCCCTCCTTGAAGTTTTTAACATAGAATTACCATATGACCCAGCAATTCTACTCCTGGGTATATACCTAAGATATTTTCATTGAAAACGTTATGTTCACACAAAATCCTGTACACAGATGTCATGATAGTATTTGTAATAGCCAGGAAGTTGAAATAACTCAAATATCTCTCTAATAAGTGAAAAATAAAATGTAATGTATCTATACAATGAAATATTATTTGGCAGTAGAAAGGACATACCTGCTACAACACAGATTCACTTAACAGCATGTAATGTGAAAGAATCTAGCCATAGAAGACCACACAGTATTTGATTTGATCTGTATGAAAATGTAAAGAGCTGGCAAATCTATACAGACGGAGAAGTCTATAATTGCAGAGGTCTTAGAAATGGGGATGGGAGTACGGGTAGTTTGGAAATGGGGAGTAACTGCTAAAGGGTATGGGAACTTTTTTTGGAGTGACGAAAATGTTCTAAAGTTAGATTGTGGTGATTGATGACTGCATAACTATGCATATACTAAAAACCACTGTACACTTCAAATGGGTGAAATGTATATGTGAATTTCACTTTAATTAAGCTTTTAAGAAAAATGCTCCTCATGAAATAACCCCAGTTTGATCCAATTTAACATTTAAAATGGGCTCAACCATCTCTTGAAATAAATTAATAAATATAAAGCAAACAAAAACTAAAGGAACATATACAAACTATTATCCTGGAGTTTTCAGTTTAAGATAGCTAGAAGCAAGTCCTCTGTCATATTTTTTTCAATCAGTATGAAGAAATACCATTTAGCAAAACTATTAAGAATAAATAAAACTGTTTAATAAAATGACACCTGAATAGGCCGACAGTTCTGGATTATTTCCTGCCATTTTCCATGTATCCTGGCAACCAAGTCTTTTACCTTAAAAAAAATCAAAAAGGGGAAAAGGGATCAGATCAAATGTCCTCACCTGAAATCAATTTAATGTTTGATATAAAATCTGATTATTGTGACAGGCACACACACAACAATTCAAATTTGATTTTGGTCAAGAAAAACTATTTATATTCTGGAGGGGCTTTAAAATCAGTGATTATTAAGATTTCTTCATCACCATAATAAAAAATACTAAATGCTTAGGATTCCATTCTCCCATTAGTTACTAAAGATCATCCAAAAAAACATATTCCCTGTCTTCATGACATTTTCATCCAGAATGTTTATCATCCAGACAGAAGCTTAAGGGTAGGCAGACTGTTACAGGGCCCAAGGCTTAGGTTGTTCCCTGCCTTGCCAGCTTCTACTTGAAAGCTCAAGGCTACAAAGAATGGTTGTCATTTGTTCCTTTCCACATTATCAGAAGATCGAAGAATTCATTGTTACACCTCTTCAGGTTTTTGCAAAGCACGATGACTCTTATTTAAATAACCTGTTATATTCCTACATTTGGAGGTTTAACAAGCCTTTGTATGAAACTCAAACTTTCCTACCACTCCAGAAGTTCTCAATTAGCTCTTGAACTTAACTGCTTGAGAAAAATGTCTTAAACCAAGTTTATACATCACCACCTTTCTACTAGAGGCTTGTGGAGGGGAATGCAACTCATCTATTTCAGCAGGACCATCCTCTGAAGCAATTTCCACAGACCTGTATGTCACTCTCCACTCTAAATAAGAGGAGCCCTGGTACCAATCTATGACCTACCCTTGGTTTTAAGAAACAAAAACCTTGGGTGGTTCCCTTTTAGCATGTCTGTCAGCAGTAGCCACTACCACCAAGTTCTACGGGCCAGTAACTCTAGTTAGTGCTCAAAAGAATGTGCTTCTGAAACTATGGTTTCCACTCTAAGGCAAAGAGCTATCCCCTAGATGTATTTGAAAATCTGTAATCTGATACAACTTCATTAGTTGCTCATTTTTGTATTTAACTTAAATCTACCAAAATAAATACAGATAATAAATCCAAATGGGCACTGTTGAAATGAATAACCATTATAGCTAATTAATGTAAGATAAAGTTACAAAGATGAAACTTCACATTTAATGACTATCCCAACACAAGGGCAGAAAGAATCAGCTCTACATTAAAAGAGTTGAAAGATGATTTGGAACAAAAGATTCCTTAGAAGAAAAAGTTTTTTAAAAAAAAGTTGTAAAAAAAAAAAAAAGTGTTATTTAAATTAGTGTTTTAGGAAAAACTGCCAAATCCTTTTCTTAATACTAAAGTTGCTTTCCTAACACTACACATATACTCAGCTTTTTTACTCTGAATATACTAAGAAAAAAGCTTAGCAAGCTTACTGCTGAATCGTTTCCATTCTAGAGCTCAGACTGGATGATACGGGACTCAGAGATTGAGGAGAGTCCTTCCTCTAACACATTCTCTAATGGAATATCCAAAGAATAACACCTGACCTATTTCTTTTCTATGAACAAAACAAGTTTTCAACACAAAAATTTTATAACCAGTTTTAAAATTTATATATTTATTTAAATATTATTTTAATTCTTGAAGCTAACTTAAGCATAAAGGTCTTAGTTTATACATTAAGGTTCATTGGTAGTGGAAGAATTTTTCTCCTTAGGTGTCAGGAATTTTAGAATAGAAAGTATAGTAAAATTAAAAAATGTATTTGCTTTCAGATTTTTTTTCACTTTCAATCTAGCTAGAAGTACTTAGTAGAAATTGATTTTAGTTATTAAAGGAGAAAGTCCTATTTCTAATCTTACATGCTCTCTTTAAAGAGAGGCTTATATGCTTTTCTTCCTCTAATATTAATGTAAGCAAGGTTAAACAAAAAAAATATTAACAATATGTAAGAAAAATGCACATTTACCTTAGTTTTATAAAACAGTCTTGCATCTTCCCTAATGTCACACTTAACATGCTTTTCCAAAGCCCCACAGAGGTGCACGAAGTGTTTCTGTGTAAAACAAATGCAAGGGATGAAAACAACTCTGAGGTATTACAAATTACTAGAACAATTAACAATCATTTAAAAATTCACCATTCTCTAGCAATTTCTAATGTTGACCATCCAACATAGTAGTAGTTGTAGCAGTGAAAGTAGTAACTGCCACAACAGTAAGACTGTTATGGTTTACTGCTAGTTAATATAAAAAAACATACACAAAAATAAAAGTTTTTTTGCTATGCATTGAAGCATATTAATAAAAATTAATCCTAGAGTTCAGACTGTGATGTAACGCCTGGATATTTAGAGTACTTCCTTTAACACATATGCTCATGAAATATTCAAATAACAGCTAACCTATTTTTTTATGAACAAAACAAACTCTAATAGTAGTTCCTTGAAGAATTAGGTATCTTTTAAGTTTTAGAAGTGTATAGCCCAAAACTGTCACTCTCGTATATATACCAAGGTTGAATATACTAAAGTGAGAATGTAAATGGACACTTTTTGAGAAGGAAATGTGATAACAGCTATTTTTAAATAATTAAAATTTGAAAAATTTATAACGTTTGATCTAGCAATTCTACTTCTAGGAATTTACCCTACAGAAATGCTTGGCTAGGTTGGTAAAGATATTAATAAAAATATAAGCATATTCATGCTAGCAATGTGTGTAATCACAAAAATGTAATGTTCATTAATAAGGGTTTTGAAATAATACACTTTTTGGACAGAAGTGCTAATATCTTAAAATGAAAAAAGATAAGTTGCAAATAATATGAATAGACTCCATGTTTGTTAAAATTATGTTATATGCATAACTTATGAAGAAATTTACAGGAGGGCATGGATTAGTAGTCTTTCAACTTCTACCATATATGGTTTTATAATAACTGAATTTTAAAATAATACTGATTTTTTAATCAGAAAAAATAATTTAAAAAATGTAAAGATCATATAAAATTACAGATAGATGACTATATTATGTTCCAATCAGGAGAGAAAACAGTTCTATGCACAATAGTGTTTATAAAAACACATGAACCAGTCTTTGGTTTTCATCATGTGTAAGGAGATAGTAAGTTTTAAAAAGGGGGTTGGATTACCTAAGGTATGAAACATGAGGAATTAAACAAGAATTTCCCCAGGAATATGGAAAAAATAGAATTAATTCAAAATGAAAATCTTAAAATAGTGAAATAATTTTAGAAATGCATTATCTGAAGTAGCCTGACTTACCATCAACTTAATTTTTAAGGCAAATTATTTCTAAAGAATAAATAAAAGTGTAGTGGGAGAAAAGATGGAAAAAAACCAGCTAAGAGCTGGCCCATTTGGTATTTGGTGACTTTGATATATTATTAATGTATTACCTTGTTGCCAAGTTATGATGGTTAAGTTCCACTCCAATAAACAGAACTAACATGTGCAGACAAATAATTTTTGTCAGTGATATGGCCATAAAATTATTATTACTTCCTTCTTTCTTTCTAGTTAGTATACACTGGGATTTCTACAGTAGTCCCGTTATCCGCAGTTTAGCTTTTCTGTGGTTTCAGTTACCTGTGGTCAACCATGGTCCAAAAATATTAAAAGAAAATTTCCAGAAATAAATAATCTGTAAGTTTTCAACTAAGTACCATCCTGAGTAGTGTGATGAAATTTCATGGTGTCCTACTTTGTCCCACCTAGGACATGAATCATCCCTTTGTCCAGAGAATCCATGCTGTATATGCTACCTATCCATTAGTCATTTAGTGGCTATCTCAGTTATTGAATCTACTGTTGTGTATCTCAGTGCTTATGTTCAAGTAACCCTTATTTTACTTAATAATGGCACCAAATCATAAGAGTAATGTTGGCAATTTCGGTGTGCTAACGAGAAACCATAAGGTGCTTCTTTTAAGTGAAAAAGTATGTATGTACAGGAAAAAACACAGCATATATAGGGTCTGGAACTATCCGCAGTTTCAGGCATCCACTGGGTCTTAGAACATACCCTCCATGGACAAGGGGGGAATACGGTATAGCAAACCCAAAGTTAACTTTTATTAAAAGTTTTTCTTTCATATACATAATGTTCATGAAATGGTACAGCCACAATGGAAATCAGTATGGAGGTTCCTCAAAAAATTAAAAATAGAGTGGGTTCCCTGGTGGTATAGTGGCTAGGCTTCAGCACTTTCAACACCGCAGCCTGGGTTTGATTCTCAGCCAGGGAACTATGCCCCCCCACCCCCCCGAAAAAAGAGCTACCATATGATCCAACAATCCCTCTTTTGGGTATCTACTCTAAATTTTTGAAAACATTTATTTGTAAAGATAGCATGTACCCCTATGTTCACTGCAGCATCATTCACAGTGGTCAAGACATGGAAACAACCTGAGTCTTTGACAGATGATTGGATAAAGGAGATGTGTGGTACACATATATAATGAAATACTACTCAGCCACAAGAAAAGATGAAATACTTCCATTTTTGACAACATGGATGGATCTTGTAAGTATTGTGCCAAGCAAAATAAGTCAGATAGAAAAAGACAAGAACCATATGATGTCACTCATATGTGGGATATAAAACAGAAAGCAACAAACAAACAAAACAAACAAACAACCTCAAAGACACAGACAACAGTATGGTGGTTAACAGAGGGGAAGGGGAGTGGGGGTAGGTAGAAGAGGGTAAAGGGTTAATTAAATATGTGGTCATGAAAGGAGACTTGATTTTGGTGGGTGAACACAATGCAATATACAGATGACATATTATAGAATTTTACATTTGAAACAATTTTATTAATGTCATTCCAATAATTTAGTAAAATTAAAAAAAGAATGTTGATTCATTCCATTAATAGTGACACTTATTAAAAACAAAAAACAAAAACCACTGAAAACTACTTACCCGTTGTCCAGAAGAAAAAGAATGAGAACAACTAACTTCACCGACTAAATGAAGAAGAATGAAGGTCAGGTAATATGCCTATTAGAGAAATGAATAAAATGAACACCCATGAATTAGTTATCATAAGACGTCATCCCAGTTTACACATTTGGAAAGCTGCCCAGGAAGGATTAAGGATGTGCTAAAGTCAATTGAGCCAGTAAGTAGAGAAAAGCCATGCATTTAACCTAGGCTTTCCTAGTCCTAACTCAAGTGCATTGCTTTTAGCTAATGACTGCTTAAATAAAGGGCTACAAAAAATACTCCTAGTTATTAAATTACCAATAACCATCCTTTTACCTCAGTTCTCGTTTACTGAAGAATTTTTTAGTCTCTAAATCTAGAAATGCCTATGCTGTATCAGTCAATGATTAGGAAGCTGGCATCAGTTATGCTCATATGTACTCTTTTGAGATGATCTAGCCTTGGATACCTGCTTTTCAAGTTCTAAATGAAGACTGTCATCAATGGTTCCATTTGGTTGTTCAGCCTTTTTCTTTGAGACCATTTTCTTCAACAAATCAGAAGGCTTCATTTGCACCAGATAGCGATGTAGGACTGATATCTATTAAAATAAAGAGAAGACACTGAACAATATTAAGCAATACAGTTGCTCTTTCTTAGGTTACTTTTTGCAGAGTGTCCTCTGTTCATTTTGCCTTCTCTAATTTTGCCCATTTAGCTTTCTTCATAGTCCAGTGATACCCATTCTCTTTAACTTAAAAAGTCCTCAATTGCTTCAAAGTGGTTTTAAATGAAAGATTTAGTATTTGTAATTGAGGATAAATGCTAAAGGAGGAGACCAAATGGCAGTATTAGAGGTCAAAGAGAGTGCTTTTTCTGTGAAATTATTTGAAAGTCAGCAAAATTGAGTCTCCCTGTGAGTAGAAGTCATTGAATTCTGAAAAGAATTCTCTTTTGATGGCTGTAAGTATCACTGAAAGGATTGAGAGCTATTTGATAATGACCCTGGTGACTCAGAAGTGGTCCCCATATATCTGGAATCAAATCTACCTCAACTCTACTAGTGCAGAAACCAGCTTTCTTTCAACCTCTGTCCCACAGCACCTTGTACATACTTCTACCACTGCTCTGACTCCACTGTACCAATGCTTCGTTTATTTTGTTTCAGCCACTAGATCATGTTTTCAAGGGCAGAGTCTCTAATTTATTTTTTATCCCTAGTAGAGTATCTTGTACTGAACTGCAATTCAAGTAAGAACACCACATCTAGATCAGGTTTTATGTTGAGTTTTCATATCCAACTATGAGTATAGCCCCATTAGTGCTAATAATGGTTGTAAAAAGCCTTCAGGACTTCAGAGTGGAACTTACATAGGACATATTTAGACACACTTGTATGTATATGATATATTCACTACTGAACAAGTACAAAAAGGCAACTACATTTAAGCTTTACAATTTAAAGACTATTTAATATTAAAACAGGTACAAGATACAATTAATGTATAATAGTTTTGCAATTTCTAATCTTATGATAAAATTGCTAATCCTGATAGGATGACCTAATTTAATAAATAATGTCATATTTAGCACATTATAATCTTCCCAGAAGTTTTTAAACATTGATTCATTGAATGTCCACAACACTCCTATTGAGATGGCAGCAGATAGGAAACCATCTCCACACTCCACTGTTGAGAAACTGGATCTCATTAAGTACCATCCTAAAGATTACATGAATAGATCTATATCTAAAAGTTGAGCTTTAACTCTAGGCCTCTTGACTCAGGAATTTTTTCCCCTGTATCTCACTACCTCTTTCATTTATTAAAAGAAAACAAAAATGTTATTTATACCTGCAGATTGTTGGCATTAGGGATATCTTCATGTTTCTCATCCAAAAGCTTTGAAATAATTACGAGGCTGAGGCACTGTCTCAGTTGCCTGGAATTAGAATTTAAAAGTATTTAGAATGTATTCTAATCAATACTGGCTGAAAAGCAAATGAATGAGTCAAAAGGAGTTCTTCTAGTCCTAATGGAAACATGTTTCAAGAGAAGGCTGTACAAGAACATATAAGCTTTAACAGAATAATAAAACTTTCATGTGAAATATCTGTACATCAAGTTAGAGTTGCCTGAGGCTCAAATTGTTAAGAGCCTTTACCTTTGACCCTACTCATTTGCTGACAGAAAATCTGTTTTATTGATGGAACTTGTTTTTTACTAAAGCCAAAAAAAACCCACACCTAATTCATTCATTTTCATGGTATGTGACATCTGTCTTATCAGGTAAGCTAAAATTAAAAATTAAGATAATGGGGGTTCCCTGGTGGCATAGTGGCTAGGCTTTGGCACTGTCAAGGCCACAGCCTGGGTTCAACTCCCAGCCAGGAAACCACCTTAAAAAAAAAAATCAAGATGATAATAAAATGATCTGAGTCAAGTATTAGAATTAGGTTGTCAGTGCCTTTTTCTATAGCTGAATATGAAATAAAAGACTCCGATCTAACATTCAAATAATTGTTAAAGGAAATAACTCTAAAGTATTTCATTAATGTAAACATTATACATTTTTCTTAATGTTTAATTCTCACTTTTTAGTACCTTCCACGTGATGTCCAGTTAGGGACCAGCTGCACCAACCAAAGACGGTTGTGGGGATGACTGGAGAGTTCATTCATGGCCAGGCAGAGTTCAGGTACCTGAAAACAGAGAATGATTTTTCAAACAGGTGTGTGGACTCAAACATCCAACAGATCATCCACATCCCTTCTTGCCACAATGGAAGCATTATTACAAAAAGATCACTCATTTCTGAAAATAGCATTGAGTCTATTACCTGCTAAAAAATACATAGTACACAGATTCAGTTTTATTGTAATCTCTACAACAGACCAAACAGACACATTTATCAGAATTTCACTTGGTTTTCATGTTTTGTTTGTGTTACACTGTATCTATATATATATTTAAATAGTCCTTCTTGGAAAAATTAAAATTATCTAAATATAAGTAACAGTTTTCAAAGTGTAATAATGAGAGTTGCACAAGACCATATACCTTTCCTGACCTGGGATTTCTTGCATTTTAAGGATCCTCAACTATTCTAGTATTTGAAGTCAAAATAATCCCTAAGTAGGGGAAAGAAGTATGAAATGAAGGTAACAAATGAGACAAGATTGATTATGTCTTGATAATTATTGTGGCTGGGTGATGGGTACTTATGGTTTCATTATACTCTTCCCTTTCCTTTTGCACTTGTTTGAAATTTTCCATCAAAAAGGCTGCAAAGTATAATTTTAAAAAATCTAACAAAAGTTATACATGTTTAGTCTCAATATGGCTGCAGAAGTTCAACTCAAATTCTTGTATGTGTGACTCACTTCATCATTTCTTTTAGGTCTCTGCTCAAAGTCCACTTTAAAAATGACTTCCCTGATTGTCTCATCTGAAATAGCAGAGTATCCCTGCCTTGCTACTCTCTATATCCATGTTCTGCTTTATTTTTGTTTGTAGCCATATTACAACTTGATATAATGTTATAATCTACATTTACTTTATCATCTAACCGTCTGACTGGGATAAAACTGCCATGAATGAGGTCAAAGGCTCTGTCTTTTTCACAGCCGCATCTCTAGCACCTACAGTAAGGTTTGGCCCACAATAAATCCCCAACAGACACATTTTTTGGTGGAATGAATAGCCATAGTTTCAGAGAAGATTCAGTTATCATGAATTTAGATAATACAGTCCCAGCAAAGATAGTTCCTTCATCTGTTTATTTTTCTTCTGCTGAAGTTCTTAACTGAACTTAGACACTTTTCTACATGCACTATGAAAGTCAAATTGTGATGTTACATAAAGAAACAATACTAAAGTTTTCAGTAATGTTACCTTTGTGTTCCAATCTCTGATGTTTTTCATCAGGTTTATTAGGAGGCTCTGAAAGTCCACTAGAGGAATCTGCTTCAGCTGTTTTTCCAAACTCATTTTAAACAACATTAAAATCAGCAATATTATTTCGTGATCCTGGTACCCTTCTGGACATATAGATGTACATAAGCCTAGAAACTTTGACACAAATGCAGAGACAAAACAACTTGAGATATAATTTACTTGAAGACTGTATTTTAAACTTGAGATACATTTTAAACTTGAAGTTTAAAATAAAAACTTTTAAACAAAAAATGAGAAAGAAAATGGTGTAGAAAACAAAACATCAGATGTCTAGAAAAAAGAAAGCAAGAAATACTCAGGTCAATAATTGAATCAGATGATAGGATAAGTATTTTCTTCTGCATCTTTCACTTTTTAAGATTTTCTTAACGATTCAGTATCATTGATTTGATTCAGCCACTAAAAATATTTTAAGTTATTAATTCTTTTTTTTTTTTTTTTGCTTTTTTTTGGTATGTGGGTAGCTCTCTGGCTGGGAATCGAACCTAGGCCGCAACGCTGACAGCGCCAGCGCCAAAGCCCCAAGCCACTACACCATCAGGGAACTCCCTAAGTTATTAATTCTTGATCACTAAGTTATACTGAGTAACACTGTTTTCTTCATGCATCTTAATTCTAAAAAAGTGTTGGTTTAAAAAATATTAGTTTCAAAAAGCTTCTTGGTAAAGGTACTCCTAGAACTTTTTTTTTTTTTATAGAGGTGAAACAGAGAGATAGTTTAATTGAAGAGAAAGTACACTCCAAAGAGGTAGGAGCAGGCTCGAGCAAAGAAAGTGGCTCAAGAGCCCTCCTAGAACTATTTTAGACACATAATTCTGATCTAGGGATCCCTTTCACTCGTAATATTAAAACAAAAATAAAAACAGCAAAAACAATCTTTCATAAAAAATCATTGCTAAGAAATTTCAGAGACTGGAAATCATGGTAAAACACGAGTAATTCTATTTTAAAACCAATAAGCACTAACTAGCTCTGTGCTAAAGACATACAAAAGAGTTTTTTCCTACCTTAACCACATTTAAAATGTTGGTTTCAGGAAGAGTTGAAAAAATTGGCTTAGCAGATGAATCTTCACTTCCTCCCCCCACCAGTGCCAACTGTGTTTCAGAACTATTGAAAAGTGAATAAAGCAATATGAAATTACGCACAATATAATTATTTTCAGAAATACAAACAAAAAATAAGTTTTACTGAGGTATAATTTACATACAATAAAAGGAATACACCCATTTTAAGTTTCAATAAATGTATATACTAGTGTAACCACTATGCAAAAATCAAGAAACAGAACATTTCCATTACTCTTAAAAGTCCCTTCAGGCCAGATACAAGCCAATCCACTATCTCCTACTCCAGATAAACACTAATCTGATTTTTCTCCATGAATTAGTTTTCCTTGAACAGCTACTTTTTCTTTTGGACAGCTTTTTGTAAGGTACTTTCTTCATCACTCGTGATGTCAGAAAGCTACGTATAAGGTGGCTCTGACCACAAAAAACTCATAATATTTAAAGCCCTCATACGAGTGGCTTAAAGAAACTGTCACAGCAATGTAAAGAAACAATTCTAAGCAACCCAATTTTAGTTGTGGTAATCAGGTAAAGTTCATGGAAACTTGGCCTTCAAAAGATAGTATTTCTTAATTTCTTGAATAAATAACACCTTCATATAGTTAAAAAGTCAGGAGGTATAATACCATGGCACTATATGCTGTGAAAATTGTCCTCCCAGTCTAGACCTTCAGCCAGTCATTTACCCTTCCCACAAACACTACTAGTTTTAGTCTGTCCTTCCACAGGCATTTTATGTATATAAAAATACTCATATATATGAATATTTGTCCCCTCCACCTACAAATGGTAGCACACTATATACTCTGTTATACACATCTCTTTTTTCACTTACTATATATCTTAGAGATACTTTCATATGTGAGGAACTTTCTTATTTTTTAAATATCTGCTTGGTAGTCCTGTGTCCCCTTCCTAGCTGTACAACCTCAGGCAAGTTACTTAGTAATTTTCTGTGACTAATTCACCAGTAAAATGGAATGAAAATACTATCTAATAGTTGTAGTGACTACTAAATGAAGTACTATATATTAAGTCCTTAGAACCATGCTTGGTACATAGTAAGCAATATGTAAGTCTTAGTAATTGCGATGATTATAATTAATGTAGCACGATCAATCCACAGACCGTCTTTTCCTCTTATAATAGTGCTTCAACAAGTGAGACAGATAATATTTTAGAGGTGAGGGATCAGCATGAGGAAGAGCCAGTGCAACAATGGCTAATATGGAGGAACAGCAAGCAGATTAACTGGGTTAGAACAAAGGGAGAGCAAAATAGAAAACAGATAAAGTATTATTATTGATTTTTGAATCTGAAAAAAAATGTTATTTTTTTTTCTGTAAAACATGACAATGGCTTTTAGCTTAAGACAAATGTTAAGAATGTATCTAATTCAAGATCCATTTCAACTTCCAGAGATTTTAAAAAATCAAGAATGACTATTAAACTTCTCAAATGAATACAAACTGTTCTTACATAAAAATTGTTTAAAAGAATGTTTTGGGCATTAATTATGAAAAGAAAACTTACATTAGACTGTCTTCATTAAAGTCTGGCTGGAGATTCTCCAGAGGAAATAAAAATCTAAAATCAATTCCCATATTGAAAAACACAGCTGCTATATCAGACAATGATGGGATCCAGGGCCAAACTGGTGAATCACTGAAGGTATCTAGTTAACAGAAGAAGATATTTTATCCCAAATGCTGGGTTCACAAACCTACAGTTCCAAGTGCAAGGTGATACTCTATATATGATTTTATAGAAAATTACACTGATTTTACAGAAATGACAGCTGATAATGATATGTTAACAATATAATATTCAGGATGATCATATAGGAATTATAAATTTTCAAATAAATATGAAGGAAATTATATTTATGAACAAAATATCTGAGAGTGATGGCTAAAAGGGTGTAACTCAGAAGCAAGTTATACATTTTGAAAACACTGAAAATAACAGTGGTAAAACATCACCTATTGTTAACACAGGAAGATTTTATGATCTTCAGTGCCCAGCTGTCCCAATCTTCAAACGAGACAGGTAAATCACAATGCTTGTTTCATCAAAAGGCAAGCTTACCCAACCTGCAGCCCATGGGCCATATATGGCCCGGAACGGCTTTGAATGGGCCCAACACAAATTGATAAACTTGCTTAAAGCATTACAAAAATTTTCCATGCACTTTTCTAAGCTCATCAGCTATCATTAGTGTTAGTATGTTTTATGTGTGGCCCAAGACAATTCTTCCAATGTGGTTCAGGGAAGCCAGAATATTAGACACCCCTGTTACAAGGGATTGCAAAGATGAGAAAGCAATGGTCACACTTTAGCTTTCAATCTCCTCAGTGCATAATCAGTACAGTACTGTTGCTTGCCAAGAGCCAATTATGTTAATTGACTAAATAAATAAATTTGCAACTATTTTTACTTACTCAGCACAGTAAGCTATGACTTGGTAAGTATTAGGCAAGGAATGCCACTTATAAGATCTCACACTCTTTTTCTCAATGCAACCAGAAAAATGCAGATACTCAGTTTTGATTGGAGTTTCATTTCATTATTAGAGTTTAGATTACAAATATATATTTTTTATTCTATACTCTCACAAATATCCTACTTTTTAGCAGTATGAGAGAGACCATGTCCATAGCAACCAATAATTTACAATGTTAATCACAGTGAATTTATGTACTCACCATTTCTAATTGTTATTTCCATCAGTGTACTTAAAATCTGCATGGACACAATACAGTCTGTATGAACTGACATCATCTGTCATAAGTAGATAAATGATAGCATATTAAGAGAGAAGAAAGAAAATATGAGCATTTACTATTTGTCAGGCACATATAAAGGTGTTTTATGAGCATTTCCTTTACTATATATAAAGTTACAAAGTGGTAAAAAAACACACATATGAGCAAATAGGCTCAGAGAGATTAAAATAATCTACCCAACATATTACATGAGGAGTTGGAATTTAAATCCAGGTCTGATTTTGAAGTCAGGGCATTTTATATTCTAACATGCTATGTTTTTTACAACTTTCATTTACAATTAGACAAATATAATATTATAACAAAAAAGAACTTTCTAGTTCATATTATGCCACAAAACCCAAAAACTATAAAGGAAAATGCTGCTGCTAACTTGATCACAGGCAAAAATCAAACCATAAACTAGTAAAAATATTTGAAAAGATATAAATTAATATGCAAATTAATATACCAACATACTTTTAAAAAAGATGTTCAGTATCACCAGTAATCAAAGAAATTAAAAAAAAATTGACAAGCTTGCATTAGTTGACTTCCAGATCGGTAAAGACTGAGAATATTGATAATACTCAGTGTTCACAAGTGTGCTAGGAAAGAGGTAGTATGGGCCCAGTGTGAGTGTGATTTGGGAAGTTTTAAAACTGAAGTTGATAATATTTATGCAAAGTTATTGCCCTTATACTTTAACCTTTAGTCAGTATTTTCAAATACTAATTTATATGCAGAAGCATATAATTAGCATAATTTTATAAGACAATCTTTGGGAACCAAAGTTTAAGTTAAAAATGTTTTTTTAAAATCATATTGAAAGCAATTTTAAAATGGCTTTGCAGAGAAAATATAGTGTATTTTTATCTCTTTCTTGCTTTGAAGCCATGGATTATGATTATAATAAATTTAAATCTATAATGTAAAAGGGAATAACCCAAAGTCTGGCTTCAATCAGGCATACACACAGCTTGTGTTATTTCAAAATCATCCTATACAAATGTCTTTGTTATATTTGTGTTGTTACGCTCTGCCACTAGAGGGAAGCACCATTCAAAGTCATGTTGGTCAGAGGACAAGTTTTGGATAACGATCTTGTTTCCCTGGTGAAAAATTCTAAGGTGGGAAACACAGTACTTGAGATAATTACGTAAGTGTGTAAGGAAGTGTATATAACAATCTAATGTCTATCAATTATGGCTGGGTTAAATATTAATAAATCATGGTACAGCCATATAAAGGAATACTATAAAGCCATTAAAAGGATAACATCGATACTGAGATAAAAATATTTGGTAATTTATTGTTATCTGAAATAACATGTTATACAATAGTACATATTTTGTTTATATTGTTATACTGCAATCTATGTACACAGAGGTCAATCTATAAAACATTGAAATTTAATAGCCTCTGGAAAGTGGGAGTTCAGCCTTTTTTAATCTCCTTTCCATTTTATTTGAACATCTCACAATCAAATGTGAATTCCTTCTGAAAATGGTAAAAAATAAAATAGTAAAGTGTCTTTATGGTCTACTTCGTTTAGACACTCATAATAAGATCACAAAGATACTTACATCTTAATAATTAAATTTACAAAGTATTAGGACTATAACATCAAAGTAAATTCTAACATACTTTGTGAAAATATATTAATACTTATAAGTTGGTAAGTTTCTCCAGACTTGCAACTTGGAAGGAGAAATGAGATTAAGTATTTTACATAGAAAAAGCGCTTAACAAATGGTTTTCAAAGAATATGAAGAGTATAAAAATCTCCTTACACAAAGACATGTTTGTATGTCATCATTAGGGTTTTAAAGGCTACAATGATGGGCCACATAAAGATGAAAATTAATAGATAAATGCAAAATCTTACCTATAGTTTGAGAAAAGATGTATCAAATAAATAGAGAATAATGAAATCCTAGCATGAAAGAAAATGAATTGTAATAAATGGAAATATGTGGGTGGAATAGATGGGTAAAAGTCTCATGGAAAACGCTGCTAAGAAAGGTCTTATGTGGAACATATGCCCACATATGGGGGGATGGGACAAACACTTTGGGAGTGACACTGACAAGCTAAAGGTCTTCAGAAAGATGATCAGTAAGGGGACTGGAAATTTAGTGCCTGCAGAGTGTTTAGTACAGGGAGAGATAACAGTCATGACAGTTGTCTAAAAATAGCTGAAGGACTGTTAAGACAGATGAGGCATATTCTGGGAAGCTACAGAAAAGATAATTCGTACCACCAGATAAAAACTGTAGGGAGGCAACTTTTTATTTAACTAGGACTGTTAAAAATTACTGGGGTTCAAGTAGTCAGCTCCTAACCACTGGAAGCAAATGTTCTTGCCCCATCATCTGTACCACCTGTTACTCTCTTTGCCTACAATGCTCTTCTCCCACGTGGTGGCAAGGCTCATTCTATCACTTTCTTCAGGTCTCTACTCAGATCACCTATCAGTAAGGCTTTCATTAACTACTATACAAATATATATATAATATATATACATATTTAAAGAGCAACCCTTCTTTCCCACTCTGATATTCTCTATATCTACCTCAGCCTACATTTTATTCATAATACCATCTGATATAATGTATCTATAAATGTGCATATACACATTTACTGTCTGCTTCCTCTTTACTAGACTGTGGATTTCATGAGACCACAAATTTTGGTATTTTTCATTGCTGTTCTCTTTGGTGCCTGACACAGTTAGCACTCAAAAATGCCAGTTATATGAAAAAAAAAAGAATGAAAGGCTATAATGGAATATCTAGTTCTTGTTAAATATGAGATTCTTTGAAATACTATTATAAAGCCCCAAAATAGAAATTCCGTATTTGTCTACTTACTTCACAGATGATACAGTTCTCTGACACCACTGATAATTATAAAGTTACCATGTAGCTAATACAAAAAATTAAGACAATTATTTCGGTGGATTTAAGAGTTAAATATGAAGGGGGAAGAGAAACACTTAGTTGGATTTGCATACCAAAAAAATATATGGATGGGAAAGTATTAGTATATGAGGGCTGTCTGGAAGGTATCCAGCTATGTAATATGAAAAATAGAGGCATTTATGGCTGGATTTTTTCCAGACAATGCTCATACAAGTCAAATCCTAGAAATGCATGCAGGTACCACCAAAAAAATGGGGGAAAATGGTAAAAAAAAAAAAACCCCAAAAAACCCTCAGGTATGTAAGTATTAGAAGACCTCTTCTGAAACTAACTATAATAGTGATTTATCAATGTGATGAAATGTCTCAGGTAAAACTAACATTACAGACATAATGTTAGCTAACTAACATTATCTTGTACGCTACCTGCATTAACAATTTCTTTATAATTTTACAATGACTCTTTTGCCTCATTCTAATCCACTGAAACCATGGGTTTGATGTGCTATATTAATTTTTTTTCTCTCTAGTAATGTGAAAGTAAGATTATATTCTAAAAGTTTGTTTATAACTGGGAAATTCAGCAGGAGGCAATATACCCCCCAAACATTTCTCTTACCCGAAACAGCCACTTTAATACAGGTACAGGACACTGGACATAGTGATAAGCAGAAGTAAGGAAGCCTTGTGTTGTCAAAAATATCTGATCTGTTTTTCCTGATCTGAAAAAAAATACAGTGAATCAATATGACTGTTACTTTCATGGCAAGACACTTCTAACACATTCACATTTGACATAACTAGGGAATGAGCAAGCAAACCATTCTTAAGCCCATGGAACTGGATTCTATCCCAATATGGATGGTTTACTCATAAAAGAAATTCAATTGATGGTCTAAAGCTGATCTAATCTGTTGGCTTGGCTCTCGATTTATCTGGTGGACAAATCCAGATAAATTACATTAGCTGGCATTGTTGAGAAGGAGCCTATCAAGTCTCAGGACACTGCCTGCTTTTGCCATCTTGAGTTTGTACTTCCATAAAACTCAGCATCAGAATTAATGTGATCTCTCTGGATCTGATACCACACACTCAAAGAAATTAGCTTTGTGTTAATTTGTGAGAAAAGTATTGTGGTAGATAATTGTTAGCTGCCTATTTCAACATCTAGTCTTGACTTTTCTCTTGGTAAAAGAACCCTGAATTTTAGCTGGGCACATTGGCTTGAATTAAGTTGCTTCTCAGCCTTCCCTGTAGCTGGTATGGTCAAGTTCACTAAGTTCTACCCTACTCACCATAATCAGAAATTGTGGGATTTCTGGGAATCTGAATGTAAAGGCTAGTGTCCAGGAACACCTGAAGCAACCAAGCGCTAAGGATGGTGGAGAAGAAATCTTGATTATATGATAAAACACCAGACCTGCACTTCCTACCTCTGAACTCTTTCACATTAAGAAATATACTTCTTATTTAAGCCCCTGTTATTTTGACAGTCAATGTTATTATATACTGGTCTTAATCCTAACAAATAAAGGCATGTAATATACCAAATGACTATCTTACACTACTTTCTATAATTAAATAATAAAACACAAAGAGCAACAGTAATAAGAGGACTAAGAAAGTGGATAGGTTATAATAGAAATTAACCTTTTAGATTACATCAGTCAGAGTTTTAAGAGTAATTTTTATATATGAAAAAATAAAATATCTATTTTTCTACTTACTTAAGAATAAGCTTTTCTATAGCACTTTGTCCAATAAAACCAGAGTCTCTTAAATCCAAAGTATACTGATTGAAAATTTTTCCAGAATTGAGGAAATTAAATATTTCTTCACCTGGATGATGATCAGGAATAGCATCAACTGTAATTGAAAATCTTTTTATAAATTCCCTGAAATTAAAAAAAAAAATTATTGAATACCAAACAGTTATACTGCATATAATTTTGTATTTAAAAGTTGGGTGCAAAGCAAACTTTTCTTAGGACCAATGTTAAAAACTCAGATTAGAAGAATAGCAAGAGAACATGTTTTACTCCTCACACTTTTTGCTAGTTGTTAGTCCAAAGCCACTACACATATCTGTGTGAAAAGAAACAATAACCAGGAGAAAAGACAAATGATGCAACTAGGCCTGAACATTTGCCTTTCAAATCCACCACAGATGGATTAGAAACCCATCATAGGCTATCAACTAAGTAAATAACCATCAATGGTCCATTTGTTTTACAAATTTTAAAAACGTATAAACTTAGAAGGGTATACCTTATAAAAAATTCTATACCTGTGCTCTTCTGAGAGGCCATCTTCATCATCTGTACTGTCTTGATCTCCAATTCTGATTGGGGATTTAATGCCTCGGCCCTGCCTTATGTCTTCCTGTAATTGCTTCTGCAGTTCATCTAGCCTAAGAATTAAAAGAATGTTATAATATATGGTTTGTCCTAAAAATATACCACAAAACACTGCACAAAATAAAAAAAAAAAAAAACCTTCAGTTTATGTCTAAAAGCAGCATCAAGGAGTACTTTTTTTTTTGGGTGGTTCCCTGGCTGGGAATTGAACCCAGGCCGCGGTGTTGAGAACACTGAACCCTAGCTACTACACCACCAGGGAACCTGCAAAGAATACTTTTATTAAGTACCTGTTATAAGACAAACTTTATTACACTGTAGGTCAAATCATGTCTCCCAAATATGTCATGATATATGATAACCATATATACTACTTTCACTAAACACAGAAAATCTGTTTTGGGTCTTAGGCTTTTATCCAGCTAATAGTATGGTATTAGAACAGTGTTCCATAGCATAAAAGAACTGAATATTTCTTTATAGCTAGGACTTCAAGAATGATGTCCAAATCATTTAGATAAAGGGGAAGGAAAAATGGCAGAGAATGAACATCACTAATTTGATTATCCTCTCTTATCTTTAATGCTCATTTGATTTCTACTAGACAACATGATATTGTTAACTAGGCTTTCTAGCAGCAGTAGTCATTGTCACTGTCATCATCATCATTATCACAATACCTAACCCTTACTGAGCACTTACTATGTGACAGGCACTGTACTAAGAACTTTATGTATTAACACTTTAAACCCTCATTGCAACCCCATGTGCCAGTTTATGATGACCCATTTATACACAAGCAAATATTAAAAAAGCTAACTTGTTCAAGCTCCCAATGATAGGAGTAGGGATTCAAAGCCAGAGAGCCTAGCTCTAAGTCCTTGCTTATAATGCTTACCAAGATTAAGTTATTTTAACTGGGGTCCTTATTCCCAGCTCCAGAACCACAGTAGATGAGTATAACACAACAGTAAATGTCCAATAAACATAATGCTCTACCAGAACAGTAAAGAGTCAATCACCACATCAAACTATCATCTCAGCCTTTGGTGTGTGCAGTGTTCAATTTTAAATAAGAAACTTCAGATTTGACATAATAAATTATATGAATTCATGAAATGTTCATAGAATTTTACAAGAGAAACAACTGTTCTAATTACATTCAAAGAAGGAAACACTTCTGACCTATTAAGTATCTGCAATTTCTATAACTAGCTATTATAAAGTTTGAGACATATATACCAACTTCAAGCCAACTGAGCTTCTAGTAAAGTTCTCTGGGCTAGTTTCAAGAATATTCCTTAAACTAATAAGGAATATATTTTCCCCATCATGAGCGAAAGCAGTTTGCAACTAGTACATATATTTCATTAGGGTCATTATGATCGTCAAACTTTTTTATTTCTCTCTGTGTGCATGTAGGAGGGTATCAGTCATAATTCTAAACATCTTCCTCAAAAGAGCAGCTTAATGTAGAAATAACATATTTGGTTATGTTGGTTTCAAAACTTGGACTAGGCAGGCATACAAACATTTAAAAAAATTCTACCTATGCAAACAACAAAAAAACAAATAAACAACTCAATTAAAAAATGAACAAAGGCTCTGAACAGACACTTCTCCAAAGAAACTATGCAAATGCCAATAAGGACATGAAAAGATGCTCAGCATCATTAGTCATTAGGGAAATGCAAATCAAAACCATAATGAGATACCATTTCATACTTGTTAGGATGGCTATTATAAAAAAAACTGGAAAATATCAAGGCTTGTTAAGGCTGTGGAGAAACCAGAACCTTTGAGCACTGTTAGTGTGAATGTAAAATGGTGTAGCCACTATGGAGAACAGTATGGCAGTTCTTCAAAAAATTATGTATTGAGTTACCGTATGATCCAGCAATTGTACTTCTGGGTATATACCCAAAATAATTAAAAAGCAGGTGCTTGAAGAGATAGTTGTACACCCATGTTCATAGCAGAAATATTTACAATAGTGAAAAAACTGAAGCAAGCCAAGTGTCTAATGATGAACAAATGTAGTATATATACACAACAGAATATTATTCAATAAAACCGAAAGTCAATAGTTTAGCAGTTACCTGAAGGTAAGGGCGAGGAAGGGAGGGACATCAAACATATGGTGATAAAAGGAGAAATGACTCTGGGTGGTGAACACACAATGCAATACACAGATGATGTATTATAGAATTATATGCCTGGAACCTATGTAATTTTTACTAACCAATAAATTTAACAATAAAAAAAAAACAGAGGCAAAAAACCAATTAAGAATATTATTCAGCCTTAAAAAGAAAATTCTGGGAGTTCCCTGGTGGTGTAGTGGCTACGCTTCAGCACTCTCAATGCTGTGGCCTGGGTTCGATTCCCAGCCAGGGAACTACCAAAAAATAAAAAAATAAAAAATAAATAAAAAAAAATTCTGACACATGCTACATGTATGAACCCTGAAGACATGCTAAGTGAAATTAGCCAGTCATAAAAGGATAAATGCTTACAATTCTATGTACATGAAGTACCTAGAACAGTCAATTTCATAGAGACAGAAAGCAGAATGTTAGTTGTACCAGGGGATGGGAGGAAAGGGGAGAATGGGGAGTTACTGTTTAATGGGTATGGAATTTCAATTAGGGAAGATGAAAAAAATAGTTCTGGAGATGGATGGTGGTGATGGTTGCACAAGACTGTAAATGCATTTAATGCCAGTCAACTGTATATTTAAAAATTATCAGAGTTCCCTGGTGGTATAGTGGCTTAAGGCTTCAGCGCTGGTGTCAATGCTGCGGCCCGGGTTCGATTCCTAGCCATGGAACTACCCACATACCAAAAAAAAAAAAAAAAAAAACAACAAAAAAAACCCAAAATGGTCAATTTTGTTAAATATATTTTATAACAAAAAATACAAACAAATTCTAGTGCTTTGGATAAAGAATTTCAGCTATCAGATACTAGTGGTAAGCAGAGAGAAAGTTATATTATTATAATAATTAATGCAGTATACCATAAAAACCTGGAGCTTCTGATCCAGCATATGAACAAGAATACCTTATTTCTAAAAGTTGACAGCAAAACTGTTATAATAGTATTAGCACAAAAATGCATGTCAATTTTTTTTTTTTTAGGGAGATATATGTAATTTTAATAAAACCCCATGGACAATTAAACTTGATTAAAAGCCTGGAGAATGCTAAAAGTGGTAATGAGTACAGGAGGCTGCAAGAGCAGAGAGTACAGGTGCACCCTTCCTTGCAGTCACACAGTTCATAATTTTTAAGGTAACTTAAAAGCCAGCAACACAAGCAGTATGTTAAATTTAGCAAGGTAGTCGTGATGCCAACTAACCTTTGAGTGTCTTCCATTTCCTTTACTAGACGCTCTAGAGTATTTGTGTAAGTTCCACTATGAATGTGTTCCTAAAACAAGAAGAAAATTTAGAAATACTTTATAACATATCTTAGTAGAAAGACTGGAATGTTTTAAATTATTTAGAGTACTAAAGAATCTTTTCTATTTCAATAACCTGGGCCAGGAAGATACCTTTCTTAAAAGAAACTTTTCACCATCATGCTTTAAATCTAGTCTTTTGTTACTGCAGGCAATTTGATTTTACCATCTATTAGGAAAGGCACTACTTACAAAACCCTGCTAGCCTTAGGGACTGACTGCAAACACCCAAGGGCTCCATGGCTACCCTGTCTTTATTTTTAAATTCTATTTTAGTGGAATCAAACTACTAATTTTTAGGTGTTACCATGGAACATTAACACCTTCCCCACCAAATTTTACAGACATATTAGAATTTAATTCAGCTTATTCCCAAGATAGAATGAAGCACTTTATAAATAAAATTGCACACCACAAGTAACAACATTTCTACACTCTACCTTCATTTACAGCAGTGGTCTCCAAAGCAGGGGGTGTGCAAGGTGATCCATTGGGGTGCAGGAAGAAAATAATAGAACTTCTATTTATATGGAACTTCTATAGAAACTCCAGTAGAACTTAGTCTATATTAACTTCTACATAACTTCTACAGGAAAATACTTTTTCCTTCTTCCTTTAAATTCTGTTTTTGCATATGCTTTATAAAATACATAGTATAGTGGTACATGTATTAATCTATAAGTATACATATATATTGGGATGCATGCTCAAAAATTTTTTACTAGAAGTGTGTGTGATCAAAAAAGTTTGGAGACCACTGATTTACAGTAATAAAACTAAAGATATGGGAAATCCACTAACCAAACAAGTATACCAGTTTCAGACCAATTATGAGCTATAACATACTGAATTTTAAAGTAAGTTCTAATATTCTATCCCTCTTTCACTATTCAATGCACCGTTCCCTCTTAAAGTAAAGATAAATGTTACAAAACTACTTACTGTACAGTCTGATGACTGAAATTTAAGCCCCTTGGCAAGAGCAGGAGGCTTTCCTGTAGATGCAGGAGTCTTACTGAAGTTCAGAGCCATTATTTCTTCCAGTGATTTTAATGTTTCCTCTTCCTCATCACTGTCTAGGTTGTAACCTAAACTTTCTTCATCACTATCAAAATCACCCCTTAGTTTTCTTTTCAGTGCATTGCTACCTGCATTGGAATTTCCTGAACTCTCTTTATCTGAAGGGGCTGTAGGGCTTGGGATACATGGCACAACTGCCAAAGCAGCCGGGGGGGACTTTGTGGGAGTGCGATATTCTGAATGCAAAGATCCCCCAGAAATTTTCCCTGAAGAGACATTAGAATCATCAGCCTTATTAGTCTTTGCTTTGTGTTCCTTGTGTTTGGAGGGCTCTGTAGAATGCCCAGAACGTTCTTTAGATGAGGAACGCTCTTTATCTTTTTTAGAAACTGGAAGAGTGCAAGTTTTAGCATTGAGTGGTACCCGAGAGGAACCAGCATTTGGAACATGGGAAAGTAAAGGTAGAAGTTTTGTCTCCTTGGATGTCACAGAGCTAGCAGTTTTATTTTTCTGAAAGTTGCTAGATTTTTTAATTGCAGACTTTTCCTGAGGTAAAGATAAGTGGGGTTTATGCATCTTAGTCTCTTTGGTACTCGCCACAAGGATTTGGTCACTATTCCTGGAAGAATGGTGGCCAGAATTTGAAGGTGCCAAGCCTGAGGAGCGATTAGCTTCTTCATTCGGTTCCTTGGATATATCTTCCAAGCGCAATACATCACCAGGTGTCTTCAGTGCAATATGTTTTATAAATTTCTCTTTCTGATGTGTTCCATCAGGACGCTTCTCAAGGAAGGACTCTCTTGCTTTTGGCATTATAGATTCTCTTGTGCTTTTCAGATCTGAGTCCACAGAGTTCCTTTTTCTTTTGTCAGGGAATTTATTCTGTTTAGAGCCTGCTAAAATTTAATTTTTGTCAGATTAGTGAAGAGCATATTTTCCTATCTTAGTAAAGTTTATTCAATGACTGTCTAGAACACCCTGACAAAATGTTTCAATTTTAAGTTTAGGCGGAGACTATTCACCATATGGAATGAGGAAAAAGAATTAATACTATCATTTATTTATTAACTGATAAATACTGGTCAGTCCAAGAAATTTAAAGGTAATGACAAATGCTCATTTTCATTTGAAAACTATTAAAATTTTATCATCTAAATAGAATTAAAGGTGTCACTACTCTCCAAAATATAAAAACCTGCAAATTTGTATCAAGAAAAGGATTCCAAAGGCACTCTGATCCTCAAAAGTATATACACTCTTTCTTAGACCAAGAACTAACACTTGCATTATCTAAATTTATAGTACCTTAAAACACATATACGGTACCTGGTTGAAGGTAAATTTTAATTTCTCAATTAAAAAAATTCATCCAAGTCTTTCTCAATAGTATTTGTTTATCCTTTCCCTCGTATCCCTCTAATCTTCAGCTGTCTTAAGAGTTGAAATGTGGCTCCCCAAATGACATGTTGAAGTCCTAACTCCCAGAACCTCAGAATGTGACATTAATAAGAAATAAGGTCTTTTAGGGGGTTCCCTGGTGGTGTAGTGGCTAGGCTTTGGCGCTCTCAACACTGTGGCCTGGGTTCAATTCCCAGCCACGGAACCACCCCCTCACCAAAAAAAAAGAAAAGAAAAAAGAAATAGGGTCTTTTACAGTGGGTAATCAAATTAAAATGAGGTCATTGGGGGGGGGGTCCTAATCCAATATGATTAGTGTCCTTATAAAAAGGGAAATTTTGACATGGAGACAGACATGGAGAGGGAAGATGATGTGAAGACACAGGGAGAAGATGCCATGTGACTGGAGTGATGCATCTCCAAGTTAAAAAAAAAAAAAAAAAAAAAAAAGCCAAGAATCGTAGGCAAACACAGGAAGTTAGAAGAGCCAAGAAAGGATTCTCACTTAGAGTTGTTAGAGAGAGCACAGCCTTGCTGATAAGCCTTAATTCTGGATTTCTAGCTTCCAGAACCATGAGATAATAAATTTCTGTGGTTTTAAGCCACCCAGATTTTGATACTGTTATGGCGCCCCTAGGAAACTAACAAAAGCTGTGTGTTAGGAGCTCCACCCAGAAATACTTTAATAACCACATATATTTGAGTTAACCAAATTTAAAAATTTTCTTTTCATTAATTTTATTGAAATTCATTAAAAATTCACTACTTAGATAATCAGTATTCTCAAAAATCAGATTCTCCTAAATCAAGTTTCCTACTGCACATGGATAGATCCTCCAAATCCTTAACAGATTAAAAACAAAAACAAACAAAAACCTCAAGAGTTATGAAATTATTTGGACATCTTGGGTAATACATAATCTGGAAAATTCAATTTATAAAAATGAAAAATCAATTAATAAACAAATGCCCCACCTCCATCCATTCTTTTACAGACATCTACAGATCTCCCTTTACCTGAAGAAATCATTCATGCCCACTTAAATTTTCTGAGGTTAAATGTCTTGTAAAAGCAGACAGGGGGTCCTTTATAGTGCAGGATGAGAAATCAAATAACTAAGGAAAAGAGAAGACTTGTGGCAGACTTATTCTGATTATATTAAGTTTGAGGGTTATAAAAAAAGAGCTTACAGAGATGCCAGTGTGAGCTTAATTCCATTTTCCTAGAGAATTCAGACAATTTATACACAGCTTGTCACGAGGAGATATTCCTGCCTTGTTCAGGAATTGAGGACTTATTCAGGAGGATAAGTGGGCAAAATTTAGAAAAAAAATTAGCTTATTAAGAGTTTTTCACATCTAGAATTAGAGGAGGTGAACTGGTACTTCAGGCAGGCTCCCTTTTTGCAAGTTCTCTAGGGCAGTGGATTAACTGCAAAAATTCCATGCACCCTGGAATTTTTTTACAACATTCAAATAGCTATTGGTATATGAAATACTCAGATAAGACAGAAATTGATTCTCTAAAAATAAATAATTAATAAAAGGGAAAATCCAAATCCTTGTTAATAGGGGACTGGTTATTAATAAATTATGGAATAAACTAGGGATGGATTAAATTGGACCTCAGAATTCAGCTAAAGGAGGGGCCCTGAAGACCAGAGTCAAATGCCTATACTACCAACATTTCTGAGATCTCCAAGTGAACTTGTGTGTGATTAATGAATATATGATTATGCACAACACCATCACAACTGATAACTGTAATAGCAGCAATATTAACAAAACATAACATTTAGATTATTAATATCTATTCACTATTAGATAAATACAAGCATTCTTCATGTTATCTAGAATGAAAAAAAAATCCCCTTGTGTCCTTTATGTTCAGTTGACAGTCAAGTATAAATGTATATTTATTAAGAGTATAATACAACAATTATGAGGATTATGAAAAATATACAAAATGTTAGAAATAAAAATGTAAGTAAAGAAAGGCAACCATCTTAAGTCTACCTCTGAGAATATGAAGAAAGCATCTTTTTCAAGCAGTGTTCAAACATTTCAGTCTGTGAGATTATATAAATTAAACTCCTTCAGTCACCATTGATGTACTCTGTACACTTAGGAACTAAAAATAATTTTTATCTTAGTCATTATCAGAAGAAAAAAAAGCTGAATGAATAGCTTGGTGGCAACCAGCAGCAGCCACTTATACTGGCAGAGCTAGCCTAATAGTACTTTGTTCTTCCATTTACCTCAGTGCAAAGTAATCATTTATTTAGTACTACAAATGTGTAATACAGTGAGGACAGGAGCACAATCTCATGGCTGAGAAATTACTGTTCTTATACTATAATGTCAAAATTCACTAAAATTTCATCACCAAAATCAACAATATTATAAAAATTAAATAAAATTTTAAAAACACATAAAACTTGAAACTTATTCCTGTATCCTAGAAGCTCCTTCTATGGTGGTAAAGTATGATTTCAGCCTTGGCAAGATTGATTTTAACACTTGAGATCACTTGGTCAAAATGTAACACACCTCTGGAATTAAAAAAAAAATAAAGAATTTTACATGAAATGTAAAGAATGATGAGTCAGAACTACCTCTCTGTACCTGGTTTTGTTTTTTTTTTTGCCTCTAAAAGTAACCACCTTATATGGGTTTGAGGCCTAAATGAATTAAAAGGCTAGAACAGGGCATGGCACACATTAAGTGCTCAATAAATACTGATTTTATCATTATGTTTAATGTGTCTTACTGAGTGTAGAAATTTGTAGAGTTCATTTTTCAAAGTTTGCAGTTACAACAGAAAAACAAAATCTGATACACCAAACTATTTACAGTTGTTATTTTTGGGGGCCTATCACTTTCTGTGTTATAAATTTCTGCAGTGTTTGAATTTTATACTGTTCTATTTTCTAGTTAAAAAAAAAGATAAAGATACTTTAAGAATTACTGAATTAACAGTAGCTGCTTGTTACTATGTATTTTCTCAACCAAAAGATACTAAAAGTACAAACTAATACCATGTAGGTGTCCTTGAAATTTGATATTAAAAAGAGATCTTTATATTTGAAATATAGGAAATATTATTTTGGATCATGGTAACAGTTTCAACCTTATACAAAGCATCTTTAATAGGAAGACCTCAAGACAGTCTACAATTCCAAGGATATAAATAATTATGCTTCTTAATTGTAAAGGATTCAGTACTAGAACACTGAATACCAATATGAGAAACACACTGTTATGAACTGTTAAAGAAGTCAGAGAAAAGTCAAGACAAACCACAGGTTATACATACTAGATTCAAGGACATTCCTTTTGAATATAAATAATTTTACCAAACTCTAATCTGAGACACTCAATTCACCTCAAGGAAAGCAATGGCATATTTAAACAAATTTACTTTAACAGTCGATTAAGATGCAAATTTATAAATTTATAAATTTAATTTTGATTTTACCTGAAGCAGGTTCCCATGAATCAGATGATGATCTTTTTCTTGAGAGGTGTCCATTCTCCTTTGGCAAAATGAGAAAAAATTAATTAGGAGTTGGGGGAAAAAAAGAACATGAACTTTTCTTTTTTTTTTTGCTTTTTGGTATGTGGGTAGCTCCCTGACCGGGAATCGAACCCAGGCTGCAACGCTGGCAGCACCAGCGCCAAAGCCTTAAGCCACTACACCATTAGGGAACTCCCTGAACTTTTCTTCATAACAATTAAACAAAGATTCCTAGACCAAATGAAGTAAGCACCTATATTTGAGGTAAATTCAAACTTCTATAATGAAATATTTAAATTCTTAAGTTTTATCATAAAAATGAAGGACATTTATAAAAATATCATAAAGTCAATTTTCGTAATGCAAATTTAAAAATTTAGAGATTTTTGGAGTTCCCTGATGGTGTAGTGGCTTAAGGCTTCGGCGCTGGTGCTATGAGTGCTGTGGCCTGGGTTTGATTCCCAGCCAGGGAGCTACCCACATACCAAAAAGCAAAAAGCAAAAAAGAAATTTAGAGATTTTTATTAACTCAAGATTAATATTAGAGCAGTAGACTATTTTTTTGATAAAGAAATAGTAAGCCTAAGATTTGCCAATCAAATATATACAACTCATTCTCCAATACTTCCGTTTAAGTAATGATGTAACATCAGACACTGAAATCTTGTAAAAATGGACCAAATGTTACTAACTTCTATTGATCATTAAGAAATCTCACTGGTAAAAGCACTATACTCCTTGCAAACCCTAGAGTTTACAAACATATTTTCCAGATATAATGCAACAATCTCCATTCACTCCGAGAATATCATAGTTAGGTTTATGTGATTTTAAAATCTTATAAGCATCTTTTCAACATAGCATTTTTATGTCATCTGATCTTTCTGTATTTGTTATATAGAGAAGCTCTTTGAAACAGATATACTTAACTTTCCAGGGAAGAGGGACATTTTTTACACTAAGTTTGGTCTATTATCAAAAAAGAAATCTGATGAGGTTAAGAGGTATTTGGATAATTTTCTAAGACCTATACTCAACTAAGATTTACAGTAGACTCTCTGTTAACCAGAACTCAAGCAACTGGCACTCTCAGGCAACCGACAAAAAAATCTTGCCAGTTGCTTGAGTTCTGGTTATGGAAGAGTCTACTTATATTTATCTGGCATCTACCAATCTCCATTGCTGCTGGTTAACTGAGTCTACTGAATATATAATCTAACCCAATGATTCTCAAACTTTAAAGAGCATTACAATCATCTGAAAGGCTTGCTAGTTGCAGATTGCTGGACTCTACCTCTAGTTTCTGGTTCAGTAGGTCTGGGGTGGGGCCTGAGATTTGTATTGCTAACAAGTTCCCAAATGATGCTTATGTTGCTGGTCCGGGGACCACATTTTAAGAACCTATATTCTAAACCACTTCTGCTATTTTTTATTTTCCATCCCTCAAGTATCTGTTTTCAGCACAGCCTGATTTTAAAATGTCTATACTCACCTAAAAAAAAAGAATGCTTGCTTTCCAGATTAGGAAAGACCTTTGTTCTTGGTCTGATAAAATTAAGGGCAAGAAACATTGCTTTACTGAGTTTAATGGATAGTTGGAGAAAACCTAATAAAACTAGCTTCTACGCAAACTGTATCAGTGTTTCCCTAAGAAAAGACAGCAATGTGATGTTAATAATTATTAAATACTTTTAGATTTAGTATCTAAATGTAAAAAGCAATGGCCAAGCTAATGCAGTAATTATTGCACATACCAGGTTTGAAAGATTGCTCTTTCCAGGTGTGACATCATTTTGTTTACTTTGCTCCTGCCTTGGTTGACAATTTCTTCCTATACCAGAGGCTTTTAAGGAAAGATCACTTGTGTCTGAGAAAGAATTTTCTGAGTTGATTCTCTGCTCCATTTGCTCCCTTCTCAACTTTTTTTGTTCTCTTTCTCTGCAGTAAGAAGCTAGTGACAACTGGAACTTAGCTCCCAGTGGGCTCTCTCCTGGGTGGTGCCTGGATAGGCTGCTTCTGCTGCTAAGACTTCTGGAAGTGTTTCTGAAGAACTCAGCTCCTGTCACTGTGGCCTGCTTTTTGGAATCTGTATTGGTCTTGCCTCGATCTCTATCATCCTTTTCCCTGTTATTTTCATGAACGAACAGTGACTTCCTTCTCTCTGGTGATCGATGTTTTTTCTTTAGTGTCTTCATCTCTTTTGACAAGGAATACGAAGGAGGAACATACACTTTTGTAACCGTCTTTGGGCAATTGGTGGTTAGTGACCCACAAGGCCGACATGACTCAGATACACCACGATCTTCAGGGTGTTCTTTAACACCTTTCACGAAAGCCTCTAAAATAGGGCTCTTATCTGATGACACCCCTTTCGGTTTAGATTTTCTTGGTGAAAACAGTTTCCTTTCAAATTGCTCTGTTCCAGTGATGGACAAACCACTTCCTCCATATTTGATGTTTGATTTTTGTGGAGAATCCAACATATGCCTGTCTAAATAGCCAATTAAAACACATAAAAATTGCATATTATTTAAAATAAACAAGTTATTACATTTCATATAAATGCTATTTAAATGGATAATATTTGAATTAGTAATCCATCATAAAGTTTCAGATTTTTTAGATACATATCATATTAAGACATGGTTTATTTGTTAACAGCTTTACTTTCATAAGGCTCCCTTTTGCTGTATCATGTAAGCTCCCTATGCTCTATTAATAAAATAAGTTATTGTATCAGAGAATCAAAATAGTATGCATTATAAAAATTACTGACTGGAATAATTTTAAATATAAGAAAGCATAACAGCAGAAAGTTTCTTCATGTTTACAACTTGTTTATCTTTATATTTTCAATTTTGAATACTGTTTAATCAAATTAATGAGGTTACAGTAAATTTAAAAACTGAATTCATCTCCCTCCCATAAAAAAATGCATTAATAGTATACATACCTTGTTTTGAAGTTGGTTTGAAGAAATCTATAATTGATCGATTCCTGAAAATAAAAGCATAACTAATATAGTATCACATAAGCAAATATTACAACCTCAATAATTCAGATTAAGTGGAGAACATTAACAGATTTATAGAATATAGGCTGGATTTCACTATCTAGTTTAATCAAATTCTGACAATGGCAATGCTTTGTTAAGCCGACTGTAAAAAATTAAAAATATAATTCATCACTTCCTATAGGAGTAAATTTATAAAAGCACAATTGAGGTTTACATAATCTGTAGTACTAAAGTGATAAGATTAGAGTGTTGAACTAGAGAGTGTTTCCTAGGACTGAAAAACCTGCTGTTACACAGAATAAAAGATGTTGAAAGAACTGATCCCATTCCTTGATATCCACTCACTGGTACAAAATAAGGCTTAATAGATGTTTGCTGAACGAATAATGGAGATAGTAAAACCTGAATAGACTTTTATAACAAGAGATGGTAGAATCGCAATACGGGTGGATTTGGCCAGTCTGATGAAGAGTGTGCTAGGCAAAAGGCAGAAAGGAACAATTACTAAACTCATACTACCCTCTCTTTATACACTACAATAAGATGTTAATCTAAGTTAACAGCAGAAATTGGAGTAAGTCTTCACAACTAAATTAGTGTTACAAAATCTTATTTTTTTTACAAAAATAATACATTGCCTTGGAAAAACACAAACAAAACCAAGAGAAAAGGAAGAACATTAACAAGTATATAACAAAACCCAAACTGTTTTAACTTTTAAAGATTTCTGCACCCTAAAGTAGACACAAAGTAAAATAGAACCAAATTACCAAAATTTGTATTCTGATTTGTTCATGTATTTAGAATTATTTGTCAGCTGCGTAAAGATAGATGTTATGTGTAGAGCAAAAAATTACCTTTCTGGCAAATTCTGCTAAAATATTTTCATTGTACTGAAAGAGAATAAGTGGTAGACTATGAGTTTAAACATTTATTCACTATGAAGTTGGAATGCTGAGAAAACTTGAATAATCCATGTCACTTGATGGTTAAGCTTCATCTTGTTCACTTTACCGGTCACATTTTAAAAGAGCACTGGCCATCTTTAATGGTTTTCTGAGAGTCCAGAATGTTTGTTTTGAGACGTTGGTAGAAAAGCTAAGTGGTTATGAAATGAGTATGAGTGATGGAAATATCTATGCATTTGGGTAAATTGTATCAGGCAAATTAATTCCACGAGAGGGTAAAGAAAGAAATGCTGCAGGTTCTGAAAAGCACAGAAGGATGACGCCTTTCGTTATAGGTCAGCGGTTCTCAACCTGTGGGTTGTGACCCCTTTGGGGGTCAAACGACCCTTTCACAGGGGTCACCTAAGACCATCGGAAAACACATATCAGATATTTACATGACGATTCATAACAGTAGCAAAACTACAGTTATGAAGTAGCAACAAAAATAATTTTATGGGGATCACCACAACATGAGGAACTGTATTGGGTTGCGGTATTAGGAAGGTTGAGAACCACTGTTAGGTTGAGGAAAGAGAGCTGGAGAGGATTAAGCAGTTAACTAAGTCAAAACAAGGTAATCCTAAATATGTTTTTACATTAATTACTAAAAGTAACACTGTATCTTTTCCCTGAAATATTGGCTCCTTTTTGATAAATACACTAGAGAAAAAAATGGTTTTGGCTATAACATACAAATTTGTAAAGTAACTATGAATGTAACTTTTAAGAAAGAACAGTTCCCTAAGTTCATATGCACAGCAATGTTTATTACTTATTTATAAATAGTGAAAAAACTGTAACAGCTCACAAACCCTTATCTGAAACCTTTGGGGCCAAATGTATTTTAGAATTCTAAATGCACTGGATTTTAGAAAGGGGGTAACCTGGATGCAGTATGTAAAGCCCCCAGTGGGGTCTGATACTGCACTCCGTAAGCAAACACATTAATATTGTCCCAGCAAACCTTATTAATACTTAAACTTAATGAAATAAAGACCATATTCAGCTTTCCAATTGTTCTAGTCAGATTTGGCTGCCAAGTAAGATGTGGTGCCAAACTTACTGAAAACTTGGGTTTTCATAGCTTTCTGACTTTCAGAAATAAGATAAGGGATTGTGAACCTGTACCACATTAGAAGATAAATTTACTGTTAAACTTACGTTACACGCTTTTAAACTTAAAATAAAAAAGACAGTACCAAGTGTGTAGAGAATTTAAACACGTTTTATTGTCAGAGGATGTCATTTGAGGAAATCCCCATCTTATCACATAGCTCCCACAAAATCTTTACATAGTAACTGGCCTCTAGAAGAGACGTTACTGAAGAAAACATATCACACACCAAATACGCATGTTCTTTTAAGTATGAATTATCGTGTATTTTGAACTATAATCCGTGGAAGGGTTTCCCTCATCACGTATTACATAATTTCACCCACAATATAGGTTTATACTATGAATTACTAGGATCAGTAGAACTGACAAAGTACAGAAACCACCTAAGTATGCATTAACCGGTTAGGGCCCCGGGTCCAGCTATCGTGAAGGACAAAGATCACGTTCTACCTAAGGCGGGATCTCCGTAGCCTCCGTGGAGACTAGACAGAGGACAGCGTCCCAACTACAGAAAAGGAAACTCAAACTCCCAGAAGCCCCCGCGTGGAGGCGGGACAGGGGTTTGCAAGGCTCCGGACGCCAAGGCCTGAGCTCGCGGAGGATGGCGGGAGCTGAAGAGCGGGCGTTCGCAGTCCTCCCTCATACCCTTGCCCCCGCGACCCGGCCCCTTCTCAAACCCTCCGCACGGTACCTGTCCCCACGACTCTCTGTTCTCTTTCCCGCTGCAGCAGGGGCGGTACTACCGGGTCTCAGATGGCAGCGCGGGGGCGACGACCCCGGGGCTGGGGATGAGGGGAAACCTGGCCTAGAGAGCATGCAGCGCCTTGTCATGTCGGCGCCGCTGGCGACGGCGGCATGAGCTGTGGCTGGAGAAGATGGGTGCGTGGTTGCCGTCTTGCTGCTGGGACTCCGGGAGGTTGTCGGAGCAGAGGTGGGCGGCACCCCCTTCTCTCTTCATGGCGCTTCTCTCTTCGGAAGTGGCTCCTGTGTGAGCGGGAAGGAACCTGAGGACCGTCGAGGGGCGGGTCTTACTTGAAGAGTCGCGTTCTGACTGGCTGGAACAGCGGTCATTGCAGTAGTGGCGCAATAAAAAACCGCAGTCTCTCAAGAGAAGGAGGGGTTTCAGGAAGGGGGAGGGGAGAAGAAAAACTGCCCTGCCGTCACGTGTGCGGGGGTGGGGTGGGGGCAGAGTCCCAGGCGTGTCAGCCTTGGCAGGCTCTTAGGGGTGAGAAGGCGTGGGTAGGCGTGGGCGCTGCGGCAGCTGGCGATGCCCGCCGAGTCGAGAGCGAGGGACGAGTTTGCAGAAGCAACCCGAGCGCGGCGGTTGCCCCCCAGTGAGGATGGCCAACAGTTGGGTTTCCTGTGTCACGCAATCGTGTCTCAGAAAGCTCCAGCTGTTCATTACATCGTTTCTTTAGCATCTTAGGCCAAAATGCCCCAGTACTGTCACCATTTCCTTTGTAATCTGTACAGCCAGATCTGAAGACTTGTCCATTCTGTGAGTGTTCTCGTTAAGTGCTGTGGTGAATTATTTTTCTTTTTTTAAGGAAGAAAAAAGTCACCATTGAAATGAAGACTTTTTATTCCACAGAAGTATTTTGTTTCTCAGCTGCTGAAACGAGTTGTCCGTGAAGACGCTGCAGCCACATTCCTTGGAGATTTTGCAGAGGAACATACGGTCAGGTTTCGGTTGTCCGTGTTAAGTGCGGGACAGCACAGATTAGTGAAAGCCAGCAGCCATCTCCATTCCTCCTGTGTAAGTGGACTGTGCTCTGGAAGCTGTTAGCCAGGGTTTTCCTTACAAAGTCAGGGATAGGTCAAAGTATCTGAGCCTCACTTTTCACATCTATAAAATGGATATTCTACTTTTCTGGGTAATTGTAAACCATGATAAGCAATGTAAACCGCTCAGTTCAGAGTCATGTAGTAAGTACTGACCAAATTAGAGTTCCTTCCTTTGTTTTTTTTAGACAGACTCTTACACTTTAACTTACTACAAAATCTTCTGGAGACAAGTCAGATACTGTTAACAACTATTAACCAATATATCAATCACAACGGTGTCCAAGCTTTGGCAGGCCTGTTCAATCAGTTGGACGAAGCGAAATCTTAAATAACACAAAAGAATTTAGACAGGTCTTTAAAGTTTATTGCGCTGAGATTGAACAGCTTCAGTAGCTAAGCATGCCTGACTGACCTGAAGTTCACCTTCTTTCCTTTCCAGTTAGCCCTCAGGAGGAGGAATTAATGAGGAATAAAGTGGTGAACAAGGTGGCAAAGTGGAGTGTAGAAGGTAAACAGTGAATGTACAGGTCTCGCATGCATCCACAGCTGTTTATTAATCTATACTAGATAGTAATGATGCAAGAAAGGAAAACCTAAAAAAGGGGACATTTTTCTGGCTCTCAGAACTGAGAAGTTACTATATTGTTTCTTATCTAAAAAGAATGTAATAGATGCTCAAAGTGTGTTGAATGAATAATGACATATGTTGTTTATTAAAGGCTTTTTTACATGTATTATTTCTTGTCTCTTGTGTTAGTGCTTTCTTTTGGATATTTCTGCACTAGTAAATTCCTGCTTCTATAAAAGCACATCTACAGAGCATTTCATCTGATTCGTTTCATTGCATGCTCAATCCATAAAAAAAGAGTAATTTGTAAAAACATTCTGCATGATCACTTAGTTGCTTTTCTTGGATTACAGCATTTGAATGATCCAGCATCCAAAATATCACTAAAGTCTGTACTCATGCTACCAAACAATAGTTTTGACATTTTCTTAATCTGAGCAACAGATTATGGAGTTAAGTGAGGCAAGAAATCCCTTGATCAATAAATGGAGATGGAGTCATAATGAAAACAATTTAAAAAAATCTCTTCTTAAGAGGGAAGTAGTTATCTAAATTTTCAATAAACATCAAGGCTCTTCTTCGTTTAAACTGTTTGAAAATGATACATATTTAGGCTGCAGGGTGAAATATGCTCAACATTACTAATCAGAACTACTAGGATTCTCTAAGGCTCCCCCGCTCTCCCAGTAGTTGGACGGTCTATTTTGTGTTAATATGCCTTCTCCCACTTTGAGTGTGTGTGTGTGTGTACTGCACGTACACAGGCACACACAGTTAACGTAAGGGCTTTTTTTTTTAATTCATTTTTATTGTTAGACTTATTGGGGTGACATTTGTTAGCAAGAATTACATAGGTTTCAGGCATACAATTCTACAGTGCATTGTCAACTTGTATAATAAGTTCACCACCTAATTGAGTTCTCTTTCCATCACCTTATATTTAGCTTCCCTGTAAGGGCTTTTTACCCATTAATTTGTAGTGGGTCAGAAATAGAGGTCAGGGAGCTGTACAATAGATGAAAGATGTTAAAAAGTTCAGGTATTTGCTCACAAGGAGACAAGCGTAAAAAAAAATCTGGGTGGGGCTGGGGGAAAGGATGATGAATAAAGTAAACAAGACTGAATTAGAGACAAGACAAAACTTCAGCCAGGATTGGAGGAATAATTTGGAGAAATTAAGGCACACTTTGACAACGGATGACAACAACAACAACAAAAATAAAACAAAAGACTAGTTTGAGACAAATTTTTGCACATGGGCACAAGGAAGCAAAAGCCATAGGAAGAGAGTGGCTTCTGTGTGTGAAGTTTTGTTTTGTTTTTGTCTATGTGTGAAGTTTCTGGTCACAGTTCAGCTCAGTTTAGCACTCTGAGTTAAAGACAATAGAAGAGCTCTGACTCTGGCCTTGAAGGGAAGGCATTGGGGCAGTCGCAGAAACAATGTTTCATGAACAACAGATTGTTTGCTGAGAGCTTCAAGCCCAATGGTGAGAATCTTGAGAGGAGTGGCGGTGTAACTCATGCCAGAGATCCTAAATGGTCACAAAGAGAGAAAACCACTCGGGCCGATTGGCTCACACACTACCTTAGGGGGCAGAAGAATGTTACTAAAAAGCGGTGAACACGAGTAACTTCTGATTTTCCAGTAATGACATTCTTTTGCTCTGAGATTGCTATGCTCTTGAATAAACTTCAAGGGTCTTACTGGAGGGTAGATGAAGGCAGGCTGAATACCAAGATGGGTTTGCTGCATAGCTGCCTGCCTGTGGCCAGGGGAGTATGAGAACAGACTCAGAGAAATAGGAAATAATTAACTTGAAAGCTTGACCAGGTGATAATCTGAAAAAGGGAAGGCAGCTCCATCACTTCAAGACCTGCATAAATTGGAGTTCCCTGGTGGTATAGTGGCTAAGGCTTCAGCGCTATCAACGCTACAGCCAGGATTTGATTCCCAGCCAGGGAACTACCCACATAAAACAAAACAAAAAAACCCCCTGCATAAATCACTTTGCAAATGGTTGCTGAACTCAAAACTGCCCAAGAAGTGCTTGGTAAAAGCACTGGCTTGTCTTTAAGAGGTTTCTGGGGAAAAGTAAAATGTAATCTAATGTATCATGTAATCTAACCTTCCCGGGAGTAATTAGCAAAACTGCAAAAGCAGATCTGATGTTTAGGAAAGTAGGTTTCTTGTTATTTCACTGTGGAATGGTGCAATATAGTGTTTCCCACACTTCAGAACATGAGTAACATATTTGAGAATTTTTACATACCTGACTATTTCCTATACTATTATTTATGTACTATATTTTTATTTAAATCACTTTTTAAACCTAAATACATTTATTTCAAAAGAAAACAAAATCCTTTCTATTAGTGGAAAAATCAGTATCACTTAGAAAGTGGTAACTTTCCAAATAGAAGCTAACTAAAAGTTAATAAATAACTAAATAACAAATAGAAAAAATATATCTTCAATGTTTCTTCTGGAGTTGATCTTGTTTGCTATTGGTTTTAAGCATAGTTATTACTCACATATCTGAAATATAAGATATTCTTTGGGAAATATTGGTTTTATGGACTCCAGCCTGTAATCAGGTGCTTTTCACACTTGGTTGGCAACACAGAGGGTTTTGAAATTGATGTGATGGGTCACAGACCACAATGGGGAAAAAAAAAAGAGTGAGAGAATGGAGTAGAGAGAACATCGGTGCATTGCATATAGTATTTGGGTATGTATGTGTTGGTTTGCAAAATGTTTACTACTTCAGTTGTATATGTATTTTATATGGCAGTGGTGTAAAAAGTATTTCTGTGGCCCCAGCGTTGGGCAGTGGTGGGAACATTTGAAAGTTTCTATAATCTGTATTCCTATTTAACATTCCCATATATTGGTGGCACTGAAGAGCAGAAGCTGCTTGAGGGGAAAATGATGGGCTTTCTTTGGCCACTCCTGCTTGTGGGGAGCATGGGGGAGGACATAACTAGGGCTCTCCTCGTGCCCTTTTAAGGCCATACCCTCCAGGAACTTAAGTGGGGGGGCACTCGTAGAGGGAGGCAGATGTTTCTCCAAAGAAGCTTGCCTTTACCCATCCTGTGCTGTAATACGTTCAAGATGGAGAGTAGTGGCTGAGGTGGCCCTATCAGGTCCTGTCTTGTCCTCAGTAATCTAGGGACTGCTTGTGAGAAATAGGAGTGACTAGAGAATAGTGCAAATGAGGCAGAAAGATCTATATCCCTTGTCCAACCTCCAACCTGCCCCTCACATAAATCCCACCATTCTGGAACAGGAGGCAGTCTATAGTGGATAATACATTTGATCTTACACCTTTGCAATGCTCTTCCCAGAATTCAACACACCTTTCATGAGTCATAGGTCCTTCCTTTATCGTGCTCTGACCTGCCTCTTCAGTCATTCCCTTTCACCACTATCTTTAAACTGGAAGCTTCCACAACACCAAAATATTGCTCCCAAAGAATTTTTTAAAGATGTGGGGCAATATTTTAAAATCAAGGGATTTCACACAAATTTCTAGATTTTTGGCTCACTACAGGGGACAGGTAGTAATATAAGTACGTGAATCAGGTCCATTTTCCTAACTTTTATAGAGAATAGGGATCAGAGAAATATTTAACAGCAATGATGGCAATGATGGCAAACACCTATTGGGTCTTACTATAGAGTCAGGCACTACTATAAGTGCTTTATGATTACTGAAACATTTAATCTTCACCACATTTCTATAAATTAGGAAATGGTGGCATTTGCCAAATGTTTGCACAAGGATGATAATAAATGGCACCTGGAACTCAGCCTCTGTGAGTAGAGAGAACCGGAGGGCACATTCCCCACTGAGTGGGGACAGCCTCTCCAGGCTTCTACAATTCCATATGGGAATGTAGGCTCAATGTCTCTTCCTCTTTTCTCAGCATTAGACCCCAGGAGTGGTGGGGTGAGACATGCGATAGACCTGCAGTAAAAGCCTGTACTACCCTATTTGAGCTGCCTAGACATCTTGATATATATATACTGTAACATTTGTTTCTACAGTTCTATGAGATTATGCTCTCTTAAAGCAGATGTCTTGGAGCCAAAAGAGCAGGAAATAGTACTTTTAGTGCCTAGAGGAGTGTTAAAGGTTGTTAACAGGATTTTCACTCAGGGCTTCTTAAAGAAAATGCCATACCTTACCTATGATCAATACCTAGGGGCATTTAAAAGGAGCAATGGCTGATAACTTGCTCAAAAAAAAAAAAAAAAAAAAAAGGCACATGTTCTTTGATCCAGCGATTTCCCTTCTAATGTATCTTAGAAATATACCTCCTATTTTCACAAAGGTGCATGTAAAGGTGTTCACTGTAGCACTGTCAGTAGCAATAGACTCAAAGAGAACTAACTAGTCTAGCAAATAGGGGACTAGTTAAATAAATTATGGCACATCCCTATAGCAGAATGCTATGCTGCAGTTAGTATATACAGCATATGTTGTGGTTAAATGTGCAGGCTCTAGGGTTCAACTGCCTGGGTTCAAATCACAGCCCTGCCACTTAGCAGAGCTATGACTTCGGGCAAGTCACATAACCTCTCTGTACTATAGTCCTTATCTATAAAAGGGACCAATGATAGTACCTACCTCGTAAGGTTTTGAGTTTTAAAAAGTTAACACAGATTAAGCACTTAGAAGAGTACCTGGCATATAATAGGAACTATAAGGTTTAGCTATTGTTACTTTTTGTGCTTTGTTAAATTAACATTTGTTAAGTAGAGCTGGGGATGTCAGATGGTGAACAAAAGACTACAAGGGAAAATGAAATAGACAAGTTTATTACTCACAGGTCCTGGAGAAAGTAAGTGGCACACCTCAAGGGGCCACATGGGGAGGTCAAGGCAGGCTGTAGGCAGAGAAAGAGTAGTAGTAGGCACATGCCTTCATTAAGTTTTGTGGTAGAGTGCTTTGACATTCTTGGGCTAAGGCTAGACTGATCAATTCAAACCTAAAATAATCACTTTTGGTAAGCTCCACTAAATGGGGACAGTCTCTCCAGGCTGCAGTTTCCATATGGGGCCTTATTAAGGGGCGCACAAGGAGAAGGTCCTGAGAGATAGGGGAGACTATTTATCACAAAGGCTGCTGGGGAGTCATACCAGGAACTTACATTGACTGCGGGCTATTATCTAGGCACGTGCGTGGGAAGGTTAGCATCAGCTCAAGGTCCCTGCAGGATCCTTGGCCACACAACATGGATGCAACAATATTATGGAGTAGTTTAGCTGAACTCTCAACACATAAATAATATAAACTGGTATGGAATAATCTCTAAGATATATTAAATAAAAATTTAAGTTGCAGAACAGTGTATACTATAGTGTATACATATACTGTGTTATTGCCTTGTATAAATAAAAGGGATTATTTGCATGTATATGCCAAGATTATCTCTGGAAGGATGCTTATCATAAAATAAAAGGACCAGTGGTTGTAGATGAAAACTTACACTGTTACGTTAATTGCTTTCAGCGAAGACCTAGTCAGATACTCACCACTATTTCTGTTGGCCTCTACTCACTTCTCTGTCATCTGCCTTCAGCAGGGCCTCAATACTGACACTCCTGCTTCTCCCTGCTCCTTGTGGGCAGTGTGGTGGCCATTAAATTATGTTGCCTGACAGAGATTTGGTAGCACAAACATTTGTTGCTGGATTCTAAAACTTTATGTGTCTTAAACATAACTCGTTGTCTTTCCTCCCTAGCCTCTAAATTGGATGCTGTCTCCTCTAGTATTTCTTATCACAGTGAATTGACCCTTACCTGTCACCCAAGCCAGAAACCTGGGAGTCCTACTAACCCCTTCTCTCCGTCACCTTCAGCCCCAACCTGTTGTCTCCACGTCTTAGTGATTTTGTACCCTAAATATCACTTGTGTCCTCTCTTCTCTCTTAAAAATACATGCACACACATGCTATATTTGATTCTTTTTAAAAATGTAAAAGATATAGACAAATACAAAGAATAATATTACAAACATATGTTTACCACTCTAAACTCACAATTGTTAACATTTTGCCCAGTTATTTCTGTTCTTTTCTGGTCTTTTTATTTTTGTAAGAAAACATTACAGAAGTAGCTGAGTCCTTTTTACCCAACTCCCCCAATTTAATGCCCCTCCTCCCACTAGTGTGGTTTTCAAATCCACAAGTTTTCCATGGCTCAGATTCCTTATTTTTTACACATACACATATTTAGCCATAAAGAATATATAGGATTATTTTGTATATACTTTGTAAAGAAATGCATATATGTATATTTTATTGATGTATACAGTTCATACACCCCATTTCATTTGTCCATTAGAAACATGACTGTTATGAACATCTTTGTACATGTTTCTTTGTGCCTATGTGTAAGAATTTCTATGGGTTATATAATCAGAAGGGAAATTGCTAGGTCATAGGGTATTTGCATTATCAAGTTTATTGTATGCTGCCAAATTGCTTTCCATAAATGGCTGAATTAATTTACAGTTTCACTAGCAATGTATGAGAGCATTATTTTCTTCATGTCTGTTCCAATATTCGATATTATCATCTTTTTTGTTTATTTTTGCGAATCTGAAGGATGAAAATGGTATCTTATTGTTTTATTTTTGCATTCCCTTAATTATTAGGTTAAATATCTCTTCATACCTTTTTTGGGGGCCCATTTGAATTTTTCTTATGTTAATTGCCTATTGTGTATTTCACCCATTTTCTAAGCTGTTTGCATTTTTCTTATAGGTTTGTAGAATTAAAAAATACATATTTTGTATAATCAAAAAGCCTTTTCATCCATCCTGATACTCCAATACAGGTCCTAATCATCCCTTGCAAAATTTCTCGGAACAGCTTACAAACTGGTCTCTCTGCTTTCAGTTTGCCCTTCTTCAATCCATCTTCCACACTGCAGCCTGAGCTATCTTTCTAGCAAGCAAAACGAGCATGCCATTTCTAACTTTACTACTGACAGGGAAACAAAACAAAACAAAATGAAACATCAGCAGCAACAACAAAACCCCCAAACAAAATGTAAAGCCCTAAATGTCCAACTGAACCCTTTGGCATGCTGTATCAGGTACTCCATGATCGGATCCCTTTCTACCTGAGTGAGGCCATCACATCGTGTTCCTCTCTGTGCCTCTTACATCCAGCCATTCAGAACAAAGCATGGTATTGGCCATTCTTTGAACACATCAGCCTTACTCATGCTTCTGGGCGTTTGTGCACTCATTTGTACTGCTATTTTAGCATCCTAGTGGAAAATTTCCTGACATCCCTGAAAAGATCTGGTTGCTCTTTGCTCAACTCATGTATACACTATGACTCCACTATAATATTTATGACCTTGCATTGAAATGATTTATCATATATTTGTTTTCTCTACAGATTGAAAGCTTCAACTGGTTAGAGCTCTGTCTGCTTGTCTCCAGGAGCAGTATAGTAGAGTGGTTAGGAGTGTGGGCGTGGAAGCCAGACTACCTGGGTTTGAACTAACTCTGTTACTGTTTGGGAAGTTGCTTAGCTTCTCCATGCCTGAGATTCCTCACTTGTAAAGTGGGCATAAAAATAGTACCTATCGCATTGGCTTATAGTAAATCAGTTAATACATCTAGTAAAGTGCTTATAACACTGTCTAGCATAGCATAGGTGCTTGATAAAGGTTAATTCAGATTATTCCTGTTTATTAACCCATTATTAACAACTATTATTTATTCATGGTGGGCACTTAGTATATTTGCACAAATGAATGCTTTGTTCACTGCCCTGGATGTCTTAATGCTTTTTCAGAATTAGTACTAAAAAAGTGATATATATACAAGGTTGGACAATTAATTTCACGAACTCATCCTAGAAAAAGCACTATACCCCTCATTGCTGAGTATCACTATGTCACCTTCAAAGTACTCCCCTTGGGAAGCTATGCACTGATGCCAGCGCCTAGTCCACCCTTCAAAGCAATTTGGAACTCTTTTTCTGGAATGGCCATCGGAACTGTCATCGTGCCCAAAATCTGACAATTAAGTTCACGAACTTGTCACTGCACGCTTTGCCACCGTGCACTTACGTTGGCAGTACTGTACAAACCTTGCCAAGATTATGGCACCTTACCGAGTTGTTTGTACAGTGCTGCCAATGTAAGCACATGGTGGCAAAGTGCATGGTAGCAAGTTTGTGAACCTAATGCCACATTTGGGGGCCATTCCAGAGAGTTCCAAAATTGTTTTGAAGGATGGACTAGGCGCTGGCATCAATGCATAGCTTCCCAAGGGGAGTACTTTGAAGGTGACTGTAGTGATATTCAGCAATGATGTATGTAGCACTTTTTCTAGGATAAGTTTGCAAAATTAATTGACTGACCTCATACACACACACACACACGCATGCACGCACACACAGGCTGTCTGGAAAGTATCCAGCCATATAATATGAAAAATAGAGGCAGTTATGCTGGATATTTTCTGCACAGCCCCATATATATAAACTTAGCAATAAAAAAAGAATGAAATATTGCCATTTGTGACATAATGAATGGACCTAGTCCTAGACAGTATTGCGCTTAGTGAAATAAGTCAGACAGAGAGACAAATACCATGTGATTTTACTTACATGTGGAATCCAAAAAACAAAACAAATGAATAAACAAAACAAAACAGCAGCAGACCCATAGATACAGAGTACAAACTGATGGTTGCCAAGGGGAGGAGGGTGAAATAAATAAATAAATAAAGCCAAACTCCTTAAAACAAAACAAAACAAAAAAATAGGACGGAGATAAGAGAGGATATATGTGAGTAGGTTGTAGGCTTTGGTATCAAGAAGTTAAAAAAATACATATATCAGAAAATACTGCTGTGACAGAAAAAGGAAGTTCAAGCCTGATTATTGAAATCAATGTATACCAACTTCTTTTTATGTGTACGTTTTATCTTAGAATCCTAGAACTCGTGGAAGCAGAAGCAAGCAAAACTTAATGATCTTATTAACAGAGGTACTCAATCCTGCATGCTCAACACCCTGTATTTATAACAAAATTTAACACTACTTTAACTCTCCTGGAATTAAATTCATAGATAATGTAAATTGTTGACACAAATAATTTCAAGAAACAAATGTAATTTTCTAATAATATAAAGGTGAAAAAGAAAGTAGTTTATTCTAGAGAACTATACTAGTATCAATAAAAATAATAAAATGATATGTTTCTCACAATGTAAATACTCTGATAACAATGTGTATTTTTGTCTTGTAGTGAGAACTACAAGACAAAAATTGTCCCCACAAAATTTCAGTATGCCCCCTAGGGGCAGTGCTGTACCAACTGAGAACAAAACCGAAAACAAAAAGAATTAGTAGTGAGAATAAAAGAATAGTTAATTATTCAACTAATGCTTATTGTGGTTAGCATGTTCCTTTTCAATTTGTAAATCTAGATAGGTCAGTTAACATTTGCATTGTTTGCTTCATATACGTTTGCATTTTCAATAAAGCCAAGTTCTGTATTAGCATATAAAGTAAAAAAAAAAAAAAAAATCAATACCGAGAATGGTGAAACATCTGTCCACTGTCTGTGGTGTTATATCCTTCCTGGGGGCTAGCTCAGCCAGTTCCCCCAGTCGTCCCCTTCCTCGTCCTGACTTCCTCTGATTTCCCGACACAAGGCCCATTCCTCAAAAGGAGATTCCTAGGGCGAGAGCATGCATTTGGAGCTGGAGCAGTGCTAGCTTAGGTGACACCTGGACATCCCCAACTAAAATTTCAGGGGTAAGCCCCACTGTTCACTTAGTGCTGGCCCGGGTCTTGGTCAGGTGTACCCGATTTTTCTTCCTCTCTTCTTTTATAGCTCCTCCATCCCAGGCACTTAACTACCATACCAGAAATAAATGGAGGCCTTAGAAAAGCGCATTACCTGAAATGAATCTGAGAGCATTCTTCGCATTTAAAAAAACTTCAGCTAGCCCCTCTGTGCTGCTCCCACCCCCATCCTCCCCAGGCCACTCACCCAATCCGACTTTTCCCTCTTCTCTTCACCCTTGAAGCAGCCTTCAGCCTGAGGTCTCAACATGTGGCAAACCCAATACCCAGGAAAAGTTCATTTCTGCTGTGGTCATAAGAACACAAAGTGAGATTTTTGTGCTTGGGAGAGTTCAAAAAGAACATTATGGTACAGACCCTCTGAGGCCCCAACATGGGAAACTGGATTCTTGCGTCTGTTCCAAGATTCCCTCAGAATCCAGTTTCCCATGTTGGGGCCTCAGCGGGTCTGTACCATAATGTTCTTTTTGAACTCTCCCAAGCACAAAAATCTCACTTTGTGTTCTTATGACCAGAGCAGAAACAAACCTTTCCTGGGTAGTTGGCAGCAAGGAAATATGCTTTGTTTTTGTTCTGTAGAGCAGAGCCTAGAAATGCCATGCCTGATTTTCTAGAGGCCCTTAGAGTGCTGCTGGCTTAGATCACAAATGAAAAATTCAGATGTGGACAGGTGTGAAAGTCAAGGGATCAGCCTAGGGGATTCTGGGTGTCTCCAGTTCAGCAGAACAAATGGCTAAACAACAGGTGTCCACAGATGTACCAACCCATGAGGCACTCATACCCAAAGCTCACTTCAGGATTGAATTCTCTCATGAAATATGTCCCTTCTTCGTGCAGTTCCCATCACCCAGTCTCTGCAGGGCTTGGAAAAGTATGCGTTCTGCTAGCCTTATGTTATAGGTATCAAGAGGTTATGTATGACTCACTCAGGATTAGCTGGCTTTAGGACTCCAAAGTACTGACATTTTAAAGCTGTTTATTAGTCATTGAACATTGCAGTCTACCTACAGATGTTACATAATGGTTAAAAACAATGGTTGAAGCAAAGGCTTAGGGATGAATTGGGAACCCAGTCTAGGGTCCTCAGAGTCATAAAGTGCTCTCTTGAAATAAGAAGGTATTTTTCAGGCAGGGAAAAAAGGAATAGTATGGAAAAAAGAATCAATACGATATTTTCCTAATTTGGGGATCAGAAATTGAATTGGTGAACTTTGAAAATTAGCCATTCCATGGATATAAACCAGAGTGGGGGACTAGTAAAGTAAAAATTTTGTAAGCTTTGTACCACCCCACATTTGTTCTTACTGTTTTTCTCTCTTTGTTTCTTGGAGATGGCAGAAAACATTTAAAACCGAGAAGGCCTGTGTGCTGGCCATCAGGAGCACTAGCAAAACAGGGAGTTTAGGGAACTACCTGCTGCTCTTTAGCTAGCCTGGGTGGAGGTGTGGCAGCCTCCAAGGAGAAGAAAGCAGGTTAAATACCTGGGTCTGCAGCAAAGAGCAAGGAGGAGAGCTTTGGGAGAGGTCCACAGTGGGAGAGAGCCATTGGTCCTAAAAAAGGACTGAGCCAAGCAGCAGCAATCTCTTGTGTGAATGAGGTTGTTCACAGCAGCATTGTCTGTAATAGCAAATTGGAAACAATCTGAGTGTCCATCAATAAGGGATTGCTAAATAAATTATGGAACAGCATGGCTATGGAATACTATACAGCTATTAGAAAGAATGGAGAGGATATAAATGTGCTGATATGAAAAGATAACTTGAGATACTTGTATGATATGTGAAAGAAGCCAAGTATGCATATAGTAAAATCTCATTTCTATATGGTATTTCCTTTTAAGGTTAGTCATATAGTATGCATTTACATATTCTTGTATGTACATAGACAGTGTCTGGAAGGAAATACATAAAATTGTTAACAGTGCCCCACCTCCACCCTCTGGGATTGGGAGTTAAGGGAGGTATCAAGGAATTATTGCTTACAACTTTATAATCTTTACTCAGTCTGAAAGTTTAAAATAAAATAATTTTTAAACAAGAGGGTTTTTTTTGTTTGTTTTTTGTTTTTCTGGGTACTTCCCTAGCTGGGAATTGAACCCAGGCTGCAGCATTGAGAGCGTTGAAGCCTAGCCACTACACCACCAGGGAACTCCCTAAAATAACATAATTTTTAAAGATTCTTTTTTGTAAAGCTTTTGAATATTTCAGTCAGGCAGATTTCAAGATTTATAATATTTGGAAGCCTATCCCTCAATGTTAATTTCAGAGAGGATTATGGACTTTACTTTTCTAATTTCTTCCTTCACCCAGGGTGGTGGACAAAATTGCAGTATTAATATATATTCTTTTCATGCACATGCAGAATACTTACAATGACCATGTCTAAGTGACAGCAGGATTCAACGAGCTGTCAAAGAACTGATAGCGTATAAATAACATTCCCTGTGCAAAATGCAATAAAATTAGAAATCAGTAATAAAAGTACCATATTTAAGTACCAGTTAAATAACCAATTTAAGACATAGTCCAATTCTAAATTCTCTCTCTAATAGTGATAACATAGAAAGATAAACTTGCATTCATGAATTTTCTCAGATTTTTTACCTTCACCCTTAATTACGATGAAGGCATTCACTGCTCCTAAGATGAACTTACGTGAATAAATGAACTAGTCAATTTGTTTGTCTATATTTGGAGGTAGATCAATTGCTTATGAGCTTAATTCTGAATCTGGAGCAACCTTCCTTGTCAGTGGTTGTAACACTAATGTATTTAAGACATGAAATTCCTCTAAGATTCTAATCCTTGCCAACAGGTACCAGCATTTGGAGGATTTTGGTTTTCTCTGGAGAGGAGTCCGCACCTGCTAATCACAATAATGTTTAGATAATGGCACGGACAGATGCCCAAGATATCTCACTGGAAAAAAAAAAAACACCAGTTGCAAGACAATGTGTGTTATATATAGTGTTAGATGACTTAATTTGCAAACCAGGGATATGCTTAGATGGGATGGGGGACACCATAACCATTTATTTCCAGGCTTAGGGCTGCTTAAGTTCTAAGTCTGGCCATGATTTTATGATATTTATTTTATAAAACTTTACCTATATATATTAAATGTTTATATATACAGAGAAAGAAATCTGGATAAATACACTTCAACTTAAAAGTGGTTATGTCTAAAGAATAGAATTTTAATTACTACATTACATATTTCTAGAACTTTTAACATTTTTAAAGTTAGTATGAGTTACTTTTATAATCAGGAAAATAATGAAAAATTATTTTAGGCAGTGGGTAGCTGGATCTTGTCTGGGAATATTACCCATCAATTGTGTGATTGTGTGGTTGTGTGGTCTTACCACCTGTTTTCAGCTACTGAGATGTTGCTGCCAACCTCAGGGACAAAATCTTTCCCATAAGTCTATCCTGAAGGCTTACCCTTGATTCATTGCAGTTTCCTATGATTTCTTCGTGTCCTGCTGCTACCTCTGACCTTTGGTCACATTCTACCTGACCCCTTGTCCAGCTGGGTTCAGTGAACATTCATCTGACTATTAAGATTTCCCAATTCTGTTTTTCTCTTTTCTAGTTTGGCTTGACCCACTGGAATGCATATTATTTAGATTACCACAGGCCTAATAAAACCCAGCCTCTTTTTTCCTATGTAAACAGGGCTTCTGGCCATTTTTCTTGCGTGATTCAGAACTCTATGTAAATGCTCTGGCAAGCTGGATGAATGTAAAATGTGGGCATAATCAATTAAAGATTTTGAGCACAGTAAGTTCTTAAAGCTGTGTTTGAACGTAAGATGGCAATGACACCAGGTGGAGGATGCGCACCAGTTTCTTGACAGTCTAGGGATGAAGGTTAAACCACTGAAACGGAAGAGCAAGACAAAAGGTAGCCAGTTGGCAGTGAGGAGACTGCAGATGTGGGGAGGTGGGGGTATCAGGTGGTGATGAGGGCCTTTGACAGACTGATAGACTTCTCTGGGTGGAGAATTCATCAGGGTTTGGAGCTTCCTAAAGACAAAGACTGTTGAGGCCACTGGGATTTACTGGGCTTTAGCTAATCCTTGGCTTGGAGATACACAGATTACCTGTCTGGCCTGTTTGCTGGTGTGCTATCCAGAGACCAAAACCCAGTAAAAGAGAGGCCTGGAGCACAGAAGGCCTCTGAGGTGAAAGGACCCAGCCCTAAGGTGAAGCTGATGGAAACTCAGAATGGGCCTTCCTTGGTGAATAGTTGGCCACCCAAGGAGAGAGAAGGTGTGAGAGACAGAGACTAAGAGGGAGACTGAAAGGTGGCGGGGAGGCAGCCCAGTGAGCCCTTCCAGTTAGCATATTAGAAAGGAGTCAAGAGCCAGGCCCAGGAACCCAATCTTCTGGCACCTGTATGATTCTTAACTGCATGTGGCTTCCCAGTTGTGTTGTTTCCATTTTTCCTTGTTTGTTTCCATGGTGATTAGCAGCAAAGCAGCCAGTTTTAAAATAAAATGTGTTTATCTTTAGGGACAGCAAAGAAGGGGGATCTGGGGAGGCTGGCTAAGGCACCTCCTCAAGGAGACAAAAGCAGGCTGGTCCCCAGGGCCCACTGCAAAAAGGTGAAGAAGATCCAGACCTGGAGGCAAACTTGGGCCAAGGATGGCCTTGGGGACTTAGTTAAGGGTTGGAGGGAAAGGCTTCCCTTGTGGGATTTTCTTAATTTTACCCTCATTTTACTTATTACTCTATTGTGGCACCCTAATGAGAGGTAATAAATTGCCCTGTGACTATTTGCATTCATATTTCCAGCTAGATGCCAAGAATGAAACCATGTCTCACTTATTCCTATATTCCCAAGAGCCTGGTACAGAACTGAGCATAGATCAGAGCCTCAATGTGTCTTTATTATTACTTTTTATTTAAAAAGAATTTTACTTGTATACCCATATACATAATCATGCATAAATATCCCCTTTTTATTTATGCTTTTTCCTTGGTTCTCAGTCTTCCCTTCTCATATTCATATAACCATACACAAATAGAATATACACACATATACAGTTTTTTGTCAATATGTTTTACAAAAATATAATTATGTCATCTGAAACACTTCCTGCCTCTTGCTTTTCTTCCTCAACAATACCTCTTGGAAATCTACCAAGCAACCTTCTGCAGGATGTTCAGATTCTTTCTAATGGCTGCATAATAGTCCAAGGTGTGGCTATGCCATAATTTATTCAAGACGGTGGTTGTGCTGGAGCCCTTGGGTTTCTAGTGCTGATTGTTCACATCTCTTGTCAACTTGGCATTTAGTGACACCAGATGGTAACTTGAAATTTAGCATGGTGAGAATATGTACACCATAGGATCTGCAAAAGCTACAACCCAGGCTTTCTCCCGGTTTTAACTAGCACAGCACTGATCCCTGTTGATGAGTTTTACTTCGTTTCTAGTTTTTTCCCCGCCTACGGTGCAATCAAGGTGGGGAAAGAATGGTCAGTGTGAATAAATGATACACACACACATACACACACACACGCACATCTATACATGTGTAGATATCTATATCTATCTCCTTATGTACTTGTGTTTTTATTTCTATGGGATATAAGAGCTGAATTGATGGGTCAAAGGGAAAACATATTTTCAATTTCGAAAGATGTTACCAGATTATCAAGTGTTGTAGAAATTTACATTTCTACCAGCAATGTGAAAACTGTTTTCCATGCATCCCTCCCTGCAAGTACTGAAAATTACCCTCATTTAAATTTTTGCTATTTTGAAAGATATAAAATAATATCTTATTGTACTCTAATTTGCATCTCTTTGAAAACTGATGGTTTTGAGCTTCTGTTGAATGCTGACCATTTAGCTCTTTTGTAAGGTGCCTTCTGATAGCTTTTCCCCATTTTTCTTTTGAGTTATTCACCTCCCTCTTGTCCATTTATAAAACCGTTTTCTTTATTGTTGTTTTTAATTATCCACCTGTCTTGTGCATTTATCACTATTTCCCTCCAAATCTATGGATTGTTTCTTGACTTTATTTTATTGATTGCCTTACAAAAGGTTTTTATTTGTCACAAGGTAAAATATGTTTCCCTCTCTCTCTAATATGTGTGTGTGTGTGTGTGTGTGTGTGTACACACATATATATTTTTAATAGCTTCTGGATTCCATCTTGTTTTACAAAACCCCCACTGCCTCCCATATTGAACATGTAGCCTTCTAAAATTTTAAGATTATTATTGCCTTACTTTTTACATGTTTTTAATCTATATGGAGTTTACATTTATATGTGGTATAAAATAGGAGTCCAGTTTTATTTTCTTCTACATGGAAGTTGTTTTGGCACCATTTATTAAATAATCCATCCTTTTTCATGGAATTGAAATACCAACTATGTCATATAGTAAATTCTCATACATACAGTTGGTCAATTTCTGGGTTCTCTGTTTTATTCCACTGATACATTGATACTGGTCCCAAGCCAGTACCAAATTGATTTAATTACAGTGGTTTTATAGTATATTCTGATATATGGTAAGACAAGTTTCACTCCTTATTTTTCTTTTTCATATTTTATTTTTCCATTTGAAAGCATGTCTTCTTTTTTATAATGTCATTTTATTTAATTTTCCTGCCCAAATTAAAACTTTCATGTTATCTAATTAGAATCCCATAAAATGTGTACATTAATTTTGGAAAAATTAACATTTTTAGCAATATTCTTTCCAAAGATATTTATGGAGTACCTACTTTGTAACAAGCTCTGGGGATATAGTCATGAAGAAGGCAGACATGATATCTGCTCTGTTGAGTCCAGATTTTTTTTTTAAATAAATAAATGGCCCAGCAATTCCATTCATCAGAAGTGTGTGCTAACATCCATCAAAAGATAGCAACTTTATACATGATAGACAAAAACTAGAAGTAATGCAAATGTCCCTACAGTAGAATGGATAAATAAATCGTAGTCTATTTATACAATGGAATACCAGATAGCAGTGAAATTCTGACAATCACAATAACAGAGGTGAATCTCACAGATGCTATGTTGAACATGAGAAGGTTGACACAAAAGAGTACATACTCTATGATCCCATTTATATGAAGTTCCAAAATAGTCAAAATTCATCTAGACATAAGGTAGAATAGTGGCTACTTTTTTGGGGAGTGGCTTCATATTGACTATGAGGGGACACAAAGGAAACTTCTAGGGTGCTGGTCATGCCCTACGTTTGATCTGGCTAGTGATTACCTGAATACACACACATATGAGGCAGATAATGAGGACACCTCACCGAGTTGTTTGTACAGTGTTGCCAACGTAGGTCCACACTGGCAAGCTCACAGTGGCACGTTCGTGAACTTAATTGTCAGATTTGGGGGAAGACGATAGCTCTGATGGCCATACCAGAGAAAGAGTTCCAAAATTGCTTTGCAGGGTGGACTAGGCGCTAACATCGGTGCATAGCTTCCCAAGGGGAGGACTTCGAAGGTGACCGTAGTGATATTCAGCAATGAGGTATGCAGCACTTTTTCTAGGATGAGTTTGCGAACTTAATGGTCTGATCGCATACATACACAATATATATATTCATCAAGCCATACATTATGAACCACCCACTTTATTGTTTGTGATACTTCAATTAAAACAAAAAAGTACAAAAGGGAAATTCATCCTCACAGAGCTGCCCTCCTCCCAGTCAGGGTGCCTAGGATGAGCAGCCATCTGCCTCCCTCTGTATTCTGCCTTCTCCGTCTCTGAAAAACTGAATTTCCCAGTGCTTTCTAGGCTGGGCGATTGCAATCTTGAAGTGCCTGCAGCTGCTGTTCATGTCATGATTTTCCAGCTCCCTCCCTCCTTTTTAAAAATATATATATATTTAAAAAATCTTCTGGATGGAATACTCTATAGTACTGTGGAAAAACAGCAGACTTGGACCAGCCAGCTCAAACTCCCTCTCCCCCACTGGTCAATAAGAAACCCTGGGTTTTTATGCCTTACCCCCAGAAGAGTTATAAAGTTCAGTAAGTGCCTGGAAAGCAAGTAAGACTCTGCGATGCAATCTGGATCGCCCATTACCAATTTGCTTTGCTCACCCACCGTAGTGGCTGGGCCTTCTGCTTCCTAGGGGAAAATGAGCAGTTTGAATGCCTGCCCCCTCCCTCTCCCCGCTCCCATCTCACCCACTCTCCTCTCTTTGTTTTCCAGAAGTGGTTCCTTAAGGTGGGGGTGCCTGTGTTTGTGGCTCTTTGGGGAGAAAACTTTGAGCCGAACTTGGGGTTTCACATGTCGCCCCAAGATGATAAGCACTGGATGCAGCCTGCAGCGGTTACAAAAGGCAGACTACCATGCAGCACTGCTGAGTTGCACTTATTTCGTGCCATTTCGTATTTCCGCCCTCTAGGGCAGTGACTCACTGCTTTCCAGTTCAATGTGAGGACATGTCCCACGGTGCTGACTGCCTGATGCTCCTGGAGGACATTCCTACCCCACCACTCACCAAGTTATTAGAAATCTAACTCAGAAATCACTAATCCCCAAATAGCCTCTATTCTCTCAACTGCTGGCTTCCTTGCTTTGATTTTATGCGCAGTAGTTGGAAACTCAAGGCCAAAAATTCTACCCCATGCCGAGCCACTTTCAAAGGAAAACCAATATGCTAAGATTAGAGGGGGATTTGAATAGCGGCTAATTGTCAGTTTTTCTAGTGAAGAAAGCTTCCTCTCTCCCCTGAGTGGGCTGGTTATTTTATTTGTTAAAGTTTGCTGGGGTTTTGGAGCACCTCGCTGTTAGGGGCAGCTCAGACTCAGCAGTTTTAATTATTAATCAGGTCAAAGGCTGATGACAATTTTTCTTCTCTTCAGGGGAGGGTCTTGAAAGTTCAGAGGAGGGGATGTCCAAGCTCTTGTCCTGTGATGGGTGGGGAAGGAGGGAGGCGATTCAAGCCAGACCAGTCCTGAGTTCTTAATGGTTCCTTGCCCCAGACAGACTAGGTTGGAAAGTTGCTTAATCTGCCTCTGGGTTGATTTTAAATGAATACAGATCTTTATCCTTTTCAGGGGGTTGTGGCTTTCTAGGACAAGCAAATTCTGGATTCCACAACACACGTGAAAGCCTACCCTGTTGTACCTCTGCAAATAAGAGTGCCGAAAAGGTGGTGTACTCTTCAAATCTGTCCACTTTGGGGCATCAGTCACTCGTGGCTGGGGTGGCGGGCATGGGGTGGGGGTGGAGGGTGGGGCTACTCTGCTTCATCGCACTTTGGGAAAGGCACGAGGCTGGCTCTATTTCTGCCCTGCCCCCCAGGCTTCTCTCCTAGTATCCATGGGTCTGCTTTCTCTTTTTGGCCTGAGACCTCAGCTTGACAAGATCCAGAAAGTCTCCTTTCCGTCTGCAGTTCCGTCAGCCATTCTACAGGATTCCAGCAGGCCCCGCCTCCCGCCCCTGTTGCTAGGCAGCTTCCCCAGTTGCTAGGCCACCACTGCTTCTTGCCTGCCTCAAAGGGAGGCACAAATTCTCGGTGACCCACTCAACCGTCCATCCACCGCCCACTCACTGACAAAACAAGCCGGTCCCAAATGCCTACCATATGGGAACCCCTGTGGTCAGTGTAGAACATTTCAAAGAGGAGAAGAGGCAGCCAAGCCAGGGGTGTCAGGTGTGGAGGTGACCAGTTGCTCTGGGGTGCTGAGCAGGCTGTCTCTGGGAGGTTTCTCAGGCGACAGCCATGAACTCAGAGACTCTTCTCTGGCCCAAGGTCTAAACCTCAGCCCTACAAGCTCAGAAAACTCTTTTGTGTGCCACCAGAAACAGATCCTTGTCCTGGTAGCAAAATCATGTTAATCAGGCGATGCCTAAAACCATGATGTGAATTCATTAATTTGTAATGAGAAGTCTGTCACATGGATCTAGGATTCTGCAGCAGGTATCATCATCTCTCGGAGGAGGCGGACTTTTCTGGAAATGACAGCGACACTGAAGGATATTGGAAAGTTGGTGTAAAGTACCAGTTTGCATTGGAAAGGGAATCCATCTATGTATCTATTTCAACATGCTCACCACTATATATGCTAGGCTACATGCTAGATGTTTTCAGATATGATTTTATTAATTCCTCACATCAGCCATGAGAGAAAACGACGTTCCTCCCCATTTCACAGAAGGAAAGCAGTTGAGGTTAAATAACCTAACTCAGGCCCTCCACATCCAGCTAACAGGTGACAGACCCGGGCTTTGAGCCTGAAGTCCACGGTTGGACTAATAGATCCCCGCTACCTGGCAAGGGGGAGGTGACAAATTCGGTTGGGGGCCAGTTATCCAACTGGATACTGAGGTGTTGATGCATCAGCCAGATTGAAATTTCCTATGAGCAACGGGACATGAGGAAGGGGAACTCTGTTGAGCCTAGATCTGGAGACGGAAATTAGAGGTGTCATCCTCTTTTGGAGGGGCTCTGAGAGAACAGCTTCTACATTCTTATTGACAGTGGATAAATATTCGTGCTTTTTAACTCCACTGTAGTGATAGAATGCAGGAAGGTCACTTGGTCAGGTAGACATCTGCATGGGGTGGGACAGGGCACCTGAGGAACCGCCGGGGTTGGCGCTCAGAGGAGAAGCGCTTCTCGGGATTAGTGGCTTCACCACTGTCTTGCCCATCAGCTATCAACCGGAGGCCCAACACCTAACTAGACTAAGAGACCAAGATCTTAACTTTAAGGAAAGGTAAAAGCAGCCATGGGGAGAAGGTGGCATTCACTGAGCTCTCTGGAAGGGGCAGGCAGTAGCCTGCGTATGAAGAAGGTGACAGAAGAGTGCCTTCTTTATCCAGAGAAAAGGCAGAGCAGACATGCAGCGTAGCCCAGATCTGGGGGCCTGATCAAGACAGAGGCCTGGAGGGCAGTTCCTGAAAGCAAGAAAGGGCCTGATGAAGGTGTTAACCGCTCTGTCTGGCTAAGGTGTGAGCGTCTTTGTCCCGTATCCAGGCCTTAAAGAATCGAGGAAGACTGAGTAGCAAGGAGGTGTGGGTGTCCAACAAGCTCTAGCTTTTCTTCCCTCCCTTCCTCCTCCTCTTCCTTCCTCTGTCCTCCTCTCCCTTCGTTTTTATTCACTTATTCGTGCACCACACTTTCCTGGGACTAGACTTGAGTCATTATGGGAGAGGGAATCTGTACTCTATAAGCTGTCTGTTCCTCTGCTTTTGTAATTTACTTTTTTGGCTTGCCCCCCAGTTTCCTAGTGAAGTGCTTTTTGAACAATCTCAGCCTTGTCTGGACGCCTGAGATTTGCCCACATTTGGGCCAAGAGAATCAGGGGGTTCCAGGGCCCCTGGAAATTTAGCGTGGTGGGCCAGCAGCTGTCTCAGCTGGATTTGCAGGAAACAGCTGGTGGAGCCAGGGCAGAGAGAGGTGAAACCTCGAGAGAGAGGGAGAGATTGAGAAAGGGAGAGAGATGGGAGCAGCTGCAGTCACTAAGCTCTTCCTGCCTGGGCTCCTCCATCTCAGGGGCCCGCCCTGGCTGCAATACTCCCCACCCTGGCTTTGCTCAAAAAGAAACAAACAAGTCAAAGTGATGCCCTGGGGACCATAAACAGGGGGCATGGACAGTATCTGCCAGGAAATCAGACCTAGTGCTCTTACCTTCGCGTGCAGCATGTATTCACCTCCGAAGCTTAATCATCTAGGGTTGTAATTCAGCTAAAGGGGTATTGTGCCCCAGACACTAGACCGTGACTGTTTGGGGATGAGATCCAATCAGGGTACATGGCTTTCAATTGAAATAGCAGAGAACTGGAGGAATTTGGGCCTCGTCTGTTAGTTTAGTGAACGGAGAGTCTCTCAGAGACTTCCTTGTTTTAGGTTCTAGCCTGTGCCTGATTAGAGACCCTCCCCCAACTCCATCTTTCCTAGTCAGGTGAGCCATGTTTTTTTACTTAAAGACTCAGAATTAGGTCGTGACCAGGAAAAGGCCCTCATTTCCTCGACTTACTGCTAGCTGGCCTTTTGGAAGAAGTTGGGAAGATGTCAGAGTCACTCCGAAGTTTTCTTGGGGGGAGGTGCCTTCTCCTAACCCACTAATATTTTGCAGACCCAGGTTCGGTTCCTGGGCAGCAGCGGTTAAATTGAAATCTTGATTCTCTTTGTAACTTGATGGCTTAGTTTAGGCCTCAGGTTGCTGTTCCATGAACTGCTTTGAAATTTAATCACCCAAATTTATTTCCTAGAGTGTTTTTCACGGTCTCCTCCTCTAGGCCCATTAGTCACCATCCCGTGACCTGACAGAGTGATTATTAAAGACCCTGTGGTTCCTTTTCACTAGATTTAGGGGTGCTGGTAACTCTGGAGGCAAATTCTAACTTGAGTCACAGTTGGGTGGATTTTCCCTCAGTTGGTTGTTAATCTTTGGGCATCTTCTCCAGCCTGGGAGAATAGCCTGGTGGACGTCCTGTTCTTTCTTCAAAACCAGAGAGATGGGAACTACTGGGTCTTCCAGGACTGGTGTTCTGGGACTGAGGGTTACATTATCTTTTGCCCCTGGGCACAAGACATTTCCCAGCTTCCTAAGTGCCGAGTCTGGCACTTAGGCATGCAACAAATGTTAGCCCCCTTCCTGTCCAGGTGGGACAAGACCCAGGCTTGCCTTTGGGGATCTTGGAGGAGAAATTTTATCAGTCTGATTTGGAAGCCTTCTGACAAAATTTTATTCCAAGAGCAGTTCCATATATGAAATGTCTAGCTGGCTCCTTTTCCAATCTAGTCCTCCTCTAAAGTAGGGGTTGCAAACTTACACGATGACAGGTGCCAGGCAGGTAAATGTACAAGGGCTATCCAGAAAAAATATCCAGCCATAAATGTCTCTATTTTTCCCATCACGTGGCTGGTGACTTTCCGGACAGCACTCGTACAGCGATCTGACTGAGCACTGTGGGGGCCAGGAGTGTGCAAGGCCTGTGAAGAGAAGATACTGTCACCTGGAAATAGTTGTTTCCAGGTGAGAATGAGGCCCAGTAGGATCTTCCCATTTTTAAAAGGGAAGTCAGGTATCAGCATATTTCAGTGGAAAGCCCAAATTTCAAATGCTTTCAAAGAATTAAAAAATTTGTTAAAAATGTAGGGCGAATGAAACACAGTATGCCTCCCCACTGGTTAGAGTCACAACCTCTGCTCTTGGCAGGTTCTGGAGGGGGTGTTCTTGTTTTTGTGGTTGCCCCTCTGCTCCCCCAAGACTGGGCATCACCACACTCTGCTTGGTTGACCTCTGGAGATGTCTATACTGGCCTGCTCCTCTCCTGCAGACATGTTGGACCAGTTAAAGGTTATTCTGTAGAAACCTCAACCAACAAGTCAAAAGATGAGTTTCCTGCTCTTAATAGATAATTTTTATTGGTTTTGCAATAAACGTATGAAATAGAAACAATAGCAATAAACCAGCTCAACAAGAAATCGAAAGACACAGGCCCCCAAAGCCCTTCCCGCCTCTTAATGAGTCTCTAAATTATAGGCCGACTGGTGGGCCCACTTTTCTTTTTCCAAGCTTTGCAAACTTTTTCATCTCAGAGGCTCGTGTGCTCTGGGGGTGTGTGTGTTTGTTTCTGAATAGTTGCTGTAATGGAAGCCAGGGCACAGCAGTGCCAGGCAGGAGGCACTTGCTGCCTTGGGGGTTGGGGGTCTGGTTTCCTCTGTCTTTGAGGGTCTGCTCCCTTTCAGCCTCATGTTTATCAAAGGAGGGCAGAAAGGGAGAGTGACCAGGGTGACATAAAGGGCCAAAGGCCACAGTTTAAATTTTGGACTGGGTGGGCACAAAAAGCATCCAGAGACTGAAGGAAGGGGGTTTTCATCTTTCAAACCTCTGACTTTTATCTTTTGGAATGTGCAGAATGTTTAGTCCATAGTACTAAGCCTTTTTCAAGGACCCCAATCTCCATGCCCTGCCTGCTAAGCATCACCAAGGGGTGGTGATCATGCTGGCTCTGTGACACCGATGAGACCTCCTTGCTGTTCTCAGTGGCAACTCAAGTGAGCTGGAGGGCCTGGGTCCCTGCCAACGGGTGCTTACTTGCGGGGTTACCGGCGGTGTCAGATGAGTGATAGCTGGCGTCAGAAGAGCTCAGCGCTCCATCTGAACATTTCCCCTGAGGCCTGCAGCCCAGAGAACAGGTTATCTGTGTTCCCGATCGTGCCTCGGAGAAAGTGCAGGCCTCCTCAGGGCTCACGCCTCAACAGTGAAAGTGGAAAAACAAGACCCAGTGAGTTTCCCATAGCCACCCCTTCAGGGATTGAGTGACCCCAGGGTCTGCATGGGGGCAAGGACCCTGGCAGCCTGTGGCAGGAGGGCACACTGGGCTTTCACTTGGAGTGTTTACGCTCTCATTCCAGCACTGTCCCCTGCCGCTTCCTGCCAGGCCCAGCAAGAGGAAGGGGCTGTGTGTGGGTGCATCCTCCTAGCAATTCTCCAATAAGGGGAAGGGCGGCCTGCTTCTCCAGGGCCTCATCCCTCTGCTGCTCTCCTCTGGACCCCCCTGTCCCCCTCCTCTGTAGGCTTGGGGGAAAGACCGCTGACTTTGCAGCCCATAGCCCCCGAAAGTCCCCATCTACGGCTGCTGTTATGCTTCGAGGACACAGGACTGTGAACTTGAAATTGTCTCGCCTTTGTCACCTCCTGGCAGGTCTTTAGAGCTCGGGGAAACAGCCGAGCGGTACAAATCGCAGCGGCGTGGAAGCCCCCCCACTCTTGACGGGCTGCCTGACTCATATCCGTTTCCCTGGCAAAAAATAAGTTTTTGTTATTGCTGGCTTGGCAGAAGCACGGAAGAGTGCGCGAGGATCTACTGCCCCATGCATCACTGGCCAAATTGCCTGAGAAATCCCAGCTCTAGAACTTTTCATCGTTGGCTGTGATGTACGGAGCAGAACGGCAGCTCTATTTCCCCCGCGTGGGGCTCAGCGACGCTGGCACTTAGCAGACCTGCTCTGCTTGCAACTCCCAGCAAACGTGGCCTCTCTTTTCCCTTCCCCTCCTTTGAGCCCCTTATCCCCCCACCCTTTATCTCTCCCAACCCCTGGTCTGTTCATCAACCCCCTCCCTGCCTCTACCCAGCAGAGCCATAGCTGGAGAATCAGGAGGAGGCCCACAATGTCATTTCCCCATCACTCTGCAGACGATTCCACACTAATGTTCTTTTAATGCTGTGATGCTGCACTAATTAATAAGCATCCTGCACAGAGGCCTGCCTTGGCTCTCCTCCCCGCTCCTCCTCTCCCCTCCCCACCCCTCCCCACCAGCCCTGGAGAAGGCCTCGTCACATCCTGGCATCTGGCAGCACAGAAAGGATTTCACTCCTCTACCTGGGCTCCCTGATATTGCTATGAGAGATAACTGTATACCAACCAATAATCTAGCCTGACAATCCAATTTACTGACCAATAGCGCACAATCCACCATGTCATCGGCTGTGGGGAGGCCCATAAATTAGTTCCTAGTAATTTATTCTGATCAATAGAATGGGCAAAGTCACTTGTCTCTTTAATCAAAGGCCCTCTCAGAGATGTCAGGACAGGCAGCTGCGTAGGAGGGAGCAAGTCTCCATGAGCAGCAGCGTGGTGGGTGCCTGGCACTACACCCGGAGCCCTGGCTTCCGAAATCCAGCAGGAGGCTCCTTGAATCAGGGACCCATAGTCCAGTTTACTTGTGTTTCCTTTGGCTGCCTGAACCATAAACCATTGGCCTTCAAATAAGCTCAGACAGAGGTGGCCGGGATGGTGATTAACAACAAATAGACTAGAGGAGACGCTGCACTGGACCCCAAGGATGTGTTATTCCTTCTGGGTGTTCGGAGCCTTCCTTCCTTCCCAGGTCACAGGGGCCCTGCCAGCCTTTGTGGTTGGGCTTCTTGTCCGACCTGGTGGACAGGCGCCAGCTTGCCTGGCTTTGAACGGTGATGTCACTTCCTAGGCGTCAGGCCTTGGGCAAGCGGCTTACCTCTGTGACTTAGTCTCTTCTGTAAAGTGGGACTAATAATAGTCCCTGCCTCAGAGAGTTATTAAGGGGATTCGATAAATTCACAAATGATATGTATTAAATTAATATAAAATTAAATCAATAAATGAATATGGAAAGCTCATAGAAAAGTATCAGACACATAGTAAGAGCTACATTGAGTGTTTGTTAAAATAGACAGATACAAAGAAATCGAGGAAAGCTGTGGATGTGCTTCTCTGCGAAGATGTGCCAAGTCCTTGAGATGCTCTTTCCCATCCTCCTTCCCCTCTTGTCCTCCTTGTCCAAAATAAACAGCAAAGGAAAAGCCAACTGATGCTATCTTTTTGAAATGACAGAGCAACTCCAGAGGCCTCTGTGCAAGGTTCTTCCCCTCCTCTGGGCCCATGGGCAGAGCCAGTGCTTGGTCTTGAGGCAAGACACTGATTTGGCTTTAGAGAAAAGAGCCTGTTATTAGAGAACCAGGAGGGAAAGGAGGACGTGTTATCTGTGGTGGCTGTGGGGACTGACGTACGAGGCAGAGCTGTCTGACACGAACAGGATAAACAAAGGAAGATGCAGAGCAATGGTACAAGGGTCTGTCACCTTGGATTCTAGTCCCAGCTCTGCCACTCACTAGCTGTGGGACTTTGGCCAAGTCACTTCATATCTCTGACCCTTATTCTGTATCTGAGACATGAACAGGTTGGACAGAAAGATCTCGAATGTTCCTCCTGGCTCTGACACTCTGGGATTCTGTATGGTCAGAGAAGGTATCTGTTGGCTTCTCTCTGATTCCCCGCAACCTTACATCCTCACAATAATCATCTGACAGGCTCTGAAGCCAAGTGCTAGAAACATAAGGAAATCCATGATGTCTCAGGAATAGTGTAGTCACTAAATGGAACTGACGTCACCAGTAGAACAGGGATGGGGATGAGAGCCAAGGCATTGATGAGAGGGGTTCCTGGGCCCTTAACTCCAATTGTGACTAAGCTCCTGGATGTGCACGAGGCCAGGATCTCTGTTCTGTCATCAAGGTCAAAGCCGCACTTCTGATGATAGGGAACCCCTGGGGCCTCTGCTCCATCCACCAGCCTTTAGAGCTACCTCAGGTTAGGGAGCCCCCTTCTAAGGGCACAGCCTCACTGAGGCACAGAGAGGAAAATGGGTTAGAATCCTACCTGAAATTCCAGGCTCCTGTGACTCTCCCTAGATCCCCATCCTGGCCTCCCATCTCCCATAACTGAGCCCCGATTATGTGCTTAGCTTAGATCTGGTGTGTCCATCAGAGGTAAGCTGGAGGGCTGGGGTACAGCGGTCATTGGGGTGATGGGACCAGGTTGGAGGCCCGAGGCCAGCCCAGGGTGGCTGCATGGCAGGTGGACACAGTTTCTGGTGAGCAGGAATCTGGCACCCTCTGCTGACCCCGAGGCGGGAGACAGCTGGTCAACCAGGCTGGGGCTGCAGCCATGGGAGGGGGAGGGGTGGGGTCCAGAACCAAGCGGCAGCTTACCAGTCAAAAGAGCAGCTCCCCTCTCTAAATAGATCATTTTTATTGGTTTTGCAATAAGCTTATGAGACAGGAACAATCGCAATAAACAAACCAAACAAGAAATCGAAAAGATGGGCCCAGAAAGCTGTTACTGAACCCTTCTCACCTTCTCTTAATGAGTGTCTAATTTATAACAAACTCATCAGCCTAGCACCTCCAGGGTTCCCTGGATCCAGGCTGGGAACCCGTGGCCTCTGCCTTGTGTGTGTGAGATTTGTCACCTCCAAGTGTCTGACACCTGGCTCCAGAAGTGGCAGTAGGCTCCAGCAGGAGGTATTGGTCCACAAAAATCCTGGGACAAGCCTGGGACTTCAGACATGGCTACCAGTAGGAGGACCTGGGACATGTGGTCCTCCATGACCCCTCATCAGACCTCTTCAGAATGGATGGGGCTGGCTCTGGAGAACCCACCTCCCCTAATTGTCTCCCCTAGCCCTCTTTCCAATCCTAGGCTGCTGATGCAGACACAGAAGTCATGGTCCTTTCAGACTTCTAGACTAGGGCTTGGCGTGGGAGCCTGAGTTAGCGGGGACCTTCCAAACCCCCAAATCATATGTTCCTCAGATAGGATTGGGGTCCTTGATGGGGGCTGGGATTTTTCTGTCCTCAAGATTAGAGGCTCCCTTAGGGCAGAGCCATGTCTCACTGTTCCCCTACCTCTGCCAAGGCTTAGTCTCTCTATGAAGAAGCCAAAACTCCCCACCCAACTGTGCTTCCACGAAGCCAGGGCTGAATCTTTTCCTTCAGGCAGGGGCCCCCTGGGGAAAGGTTGCATCTCCTCCCTCAGGCTGGAGCCCTCTGGGTCAGGGTCGTGGTGTTTCCGCACCTCAGATTGGGGCTGCAGGAAGACAAGGCTCTATCTCTACCACAGGATGGAGCTCCCTTAAGCAATTATTTTTTTCCAGTCCCTTTTGTCACTAAGTGGCCTGAAGTCTTTTCCCAAAGCAGCCTCCTGTTCTTTCACCTGTCCCTGCTCGAGATGCATGTCAGCTCCCTTTCCTGGTTGCTGAGCATGGACCTGGACACCCAGGGATCAGACCCACTTTCCTGCCCAGCATCCTCAGAGTTGTAGGCAGGGCAGTGCTTCTCTGCATGGGACCGGGCGCCTCCTTGCATTGTCTGCAATTCTAGGGATGGCCACGAGATGTCAGTGCGAGGCCGTGGAAATGGCTCCTGTCGCGGTGCTGCGCTGGAAAGGAAGGAATTCGATAGCAGCCCGCTCTCTGAGGGGAGTATGTGTGGGAGGGGGTCTTAACTTCTCTCTGTCCCCTTTGCAGGGTCCAACCCTGGCCCTCCCACTTCACCTTCTCCCTCAAACTCTTAGCAATGCCCCATCTTTCTGCTCTGCTCCCAGTTCTTTGCTCCCAGAAAAGTGGGTTCTGAAGCTCCCTGACATCCAGCTCTGGGAGGGATGAGGAGGCGCTGTCCCTGTCGCAGGCACTTTTGTTGGGAAGAGTGGCTTGTGCATGTGTGGTCCTGTGTGTCAGTGTGGGTGTGGCTTCAGGCCACCAGGTGCTGGAAAGCTGGGGTGCTTGCTTGGGGCTGCCTCTGTCGTGTGTGTGTGTGTGTGTGTGTGTG